>CM026194.1:6476648-6768935 GCA_014825925.1 Bombus breviceps | reverse complement strand
TTTATTTGTACATCCGATTTCACGTTATGACAAGGAGGTTCTTTCACATAGCCGATTACTTTCCTCAGTACACATTTTCTTATTTTAGGGATAGTTATTCTTCAGTTTTATAGCATACGCAAATGTAGTACACAGATAATAATATAATATACTTGTATATGCTTGAACATAATATCAATATAGCATAAAGTAGTATAATAATATTCAATTGTCCTTGTGGATGTCGCTGGATATTTATTTCTTAAGGGGGTGTTCTGAATTAGAATGTTCTAAAACAGCGTTTCTTTGTGATATTTTTTAGGAGGGAAAGAAAGAAATGAAGTTATTAAATTTTGAGATATGGTTTTATATACAGGATGGTTGGTAACTGGTGGTACAAGCGGAAAGGGGGTGATTCTACGCGAAAAAAGAAGTCGAAAATATAGAATAAAAATTTCTTGTTTTCTTTTTTTTCCAGCAATTTTTGTAATAATAAACTTTATGATTACTTCGTATTATTTCATTATGTATTCCTAATTTTCCGTTACGGCAGAAACAAACTTAAACTGCGATAATATCCACTTTATAACGAGACGTACCGAGCCAGAATTCAAAGTCGATTTTCTCGAAAACAAAGCCTCGAACGAAAAATTTTTATTCTATATTTTCGACTTCCTTTTTCGCCTAGAATCACCCCCTTTCCGCTTGTACCACCTGTTACCAACCACCCTGTGTATAAAACCATACCTCAAAATTCAATAATTTCATTTCTTTCCTAATTTCCTTCCTAACTCAGGACACCCCCTTAATATCATTATTACGAAATTCTTAATAAAATTAATTAAAGTCTTCGCTCATCTTTCATTTATTTTCTGTTCTTTATTTGCATGTTCGAACGACTGGTTAAAAAATCGAAACACTATAGGTCTTGCTGGTGGATATGCAATATGCAACGAATGTGAATCCTGATAGAAATCCATATTTAGCTGAACACTTTTTCGACGAAATACACGCCGCTTATCAACACTCGAGGGGTTGTTTCTTATTGGTAAGTTTCGTCAACGATAACTTCCAAAGAAAAATTTCTTCATTTCCTGCAGAAATTTTATTTGACACAGAAATGGAAGAGTTATTATCTTCCTTCTTTTCTTCTTTTCTACGAATTTCATCCCATCTAAGTAACGCTTTCACATTGCAATTAATAGCTTTTAAATGAAATTATAATTAAATGAAATACCCTTTCGTTTGAAGCTA
Organism: Bombus breviceps; assembly: GCA_014825925.1. Taxonomy (NCBI): domain Eukaryota; kingdom Metazoa; phylum Arthropoda; class Insecta; order Hymenoptera; family Apidae; genus Bombus; species Bombus breviceps. The sequence goes on along the minus strand of CM026194.1, from coordinate 6,767,702 downwards.
CTAATCGGTGACGAGTACAACGTAGGATGGGTACCAACGAAGCTCACTTGCGAAACGTACGATGTTCTTTCCAGTCACTGCGACAATATGCAAGAATACTACGAACGAGACAGCAACGATTGCTACGTTCTAAAGGCTGGCAGGCAAGTAGTTACCTTTTACTATGCCGTTGCATTGAAGTGGAACGCGCGGTTGGCGAAGGCGTGAGCGAGGACAATAAAAAAGAAAGCTGCTTTTATTACTCCGAGGTGACCCACAATTTCCATTGTCTTCATTCGCTTTCTTTTTTCTTCTCCTTTCCTCCCTATTTCCTTATTTTTCGCGTTATGAACTAATAAAATGAATAATAAATAGCAAGTTTCATTGGAAATGATTTTACTCGCAGAACATTCGGCTATATCCGAGTAATAACAGAGAATAGAGAATAACAGAGGTAACAGTTTTAGAATTAAAGGGAAGATTCTGATATTAGTAGAAGCGATCTAACAGATAAAGGCAAAGCTCGATGAATCCAAGTTCCTATCACGCAAATCTGAAATCCTCTTTCACGTGTCAACAAACCTTCATCAACTCTATTCTGCGTGAAAGTTAGTTCGATAACTTCGTTTCGACTCCAACTGCCTCGTACTGATCACGATTCCACTACCTTTACGATAATGTACCTGATACTATAGTTGAGAAAGTTAGGAACATCAGAGTTCAGGAACGATATATAGATTTGAGAATTTTATTTTTATTCGAATAGTTTGATGAAAATTCAGCGGCCCCTTAAATTTCATGCTCAGCGTATGTTTATTATTTTATAATATCTATGGAATCATTTGACAAATACAATTGTCATTACACGATTTTTATAAAGGTTTCTCCTTTTCCTTTTTATTTTCACCCTAACTAATTCTTTTTACCGAGCTCACTTCATACTTTCCCTTTTGATAGGCTTCTCGTTTGCCTTTTGTCAGCCCAGTTTTCGCATCTGCTCGAGATTTCCCTGTCACCTTGAACTTACTTCCTCATCCCTTCCAATTTTCATCCTCCCCTTTCTTTCTTTTCTCTTTTTCCCCTAGTTGTTCCCTTCTCTGCTTTTCTAAAGCTTCCACAATTACTTTTGTCTCGGTTGTTCTTTCACCGAATTCCTGCCGCTTTCTACTGGAAATAATACGCTCGTACCGTTAGCTTCAACCGGCGATTCCATGGAAAAAGCGAATAATTTTGATAGAGAAGAATACAGAAGTTCACGCTAGTACTCTGTTCCACCTAGCTCCATCATATCTTTCGCCAAGCTTCGGCTAATTTTATCTGAAACGCAGATAGAAGATAGGAGTGTGAAATAGTAATGTAAAAAATAATCGAAAATTGAATATACTGGATATTTGATATTTATGGAATATCGTCTACGTTGGGAAAAATGAATCCACAGATTAGGAACAGCGGAAGACGATTGGCAGAATTCGGAACCAACGATAAGGCTGGCATTGAAGAAGGCTGCGGAAGCTGCGATTTCGCAGCAATGTGATGACGAAGAAATTAAGAATATTTTGAAGAGCACTGCAGAGAGGCAGCTGGAGTACGCTTTGAGTAAGCTACTGATAACGATATTTTCAAAATATTAACATACATTTGTTCAATTGCTCTGGCATGCATTGAATTACGACCACATACTTCCCATTGAATCCAATTATTTTAGGTGCACAAGCGAGTCCAAATTTTTCATTGAAATTCAGTTTATTAAAAAAGAGAAAGAAAGAATACCGCAAGTTGTTCGTTCAAAGTGTTCATCGTTGCTTCCTATACACCCAAGTATAGGACATCTGTTAGGCGAGCGTTGAATCCCATCAGGGAGAAACGTTGTATCTTCTAACCCAGGCTCGATCGTCAGGACATTGACAAAGGAGAATGTTGTGCGAAATTGCTGCCTGACAACGTTACGCTTCTGCGACGAAACACATTGTAAGGAATGTTGCTTGGGATGCCCCGTAGCACCAGCTTATTCGCTAGACAAAATGACTCGATGATTGGATCTTGCCCGGAGACAGCATTTTTCCGTGATGGAATGCTTCACTTACCTGATAGATTACCCCTAAAGTTATAGAAAGCAGTCATCGAACAACTTGCTGTATTTCTTAAAAGTAAAACTTGAGTTTCATTGAAAAATTTGGATTATTCGTTTGCACGTCTGATAGCTGTGAAGAATTTTAATTTATTTTAATAAAAATGGTTTGACACGAGATATTCTACTAAAACACCCACCTGCTGTTAACATAATTTGTCAGAAAATACGACATCACTTTCACATGATTCCTTTTCGATCCTCTGTCACCCTAAAACAATTTTTTCCAGGCTTGGACGAAACAGGCGATGGTGTAATAGCCGTGACACGTTCGTGGAAAGGCAAGAAAGCTGCCAGAGCAGTGTCTTCGCTGACGTCTTTAGTGAACAGTCGTCTTCCACCTGACAATATAATCAACGTTGAAGTGGATCAAAAACAAGGTGGAATTAATCCTGACAATAGGTCGCACAAGGGTTACCTGGCTCATCTTTGTCGGCTTGTGATGAATCGCGTGCAGAATTTGGTAAACGCCTCCATCGAGGCGGACCCGGAAATTAAAAGTAAGAAGAAGATGGTGCAGGAGATCTACGCGGAGAGTTTGATGCATTTGGCACTTCTCAGGCAAATTACACCTTGCGAGGATAACGAGAACGTGGAGAAGATCAAGGAGTTTTTGATAGCTGGTGAAATTAACAATAACAATTTTGATGTCTAATTATAAACAGTGATTCACACGCATGTCAATTGGCTTTGACTTAATTTCAATATCGTAGTTTTATCATTCGCTTAATGTCAGGTGAATTCGCTAAAACGAAATTCAATGGTAATTCATTACCAGCGAATTAAGTTTTAATTTATTCCGCTATATCCGCGCAAGCTTTCTAAAGCGAAAGAATTCTTTAACGCTGAACGTAATGGCAGAGATTTTAATTGAAACATTTAATTCGTCGTCTCACGCTATCCGGAGGCATAATCCTTTGAACGTTTGAGAATATTAAAGACAGAGACACGTGCACGATTCCTCGGCAGAACACTTTGATGTCTGTTTATTAAAGCAACAGCTCCCCTAACACACTTTTCTGCCTATTAATTTCTATCTTACAAGGCAGTTTGCTTTGAACAGATTTCGTATCGTATTACTCGTCTAAATTACAGTAAAAAAGGAAGAACCAAGAGGATTATACTTTATCCGCGATTTTACGTAGCTTGGCAAGTTGCTTGAACGAGAAAATTAATTGTTGAAAGGACGATCATTCTATAAGCGAAATCGTTTTACCAATTGCAATGAGAAAACGTTTATTATGTTTCTCAAAGTGCATCTATTTACCTCTTGCAAGCTATTTTTTTATATTTAACAGGTAAATCGCAGAAACACGGTCCGATATTAATAAAGGGTAGCAAGTATTCTGGAAAATCATCGTTATTGTCAAGAATCTACGCGGATGCCTCTTCCTGGTTGGATTGCACCACGTTTAAAGTGGTTCGACTCTGTGCTTCCACTCCTCGATCAGCGTACAGTCTCGAGCTACTTCGAGTGCTCTGTCAACATGTAGGTTTTCTTTCTGGTTTATTGGATGGGAATCTTCCTAAAGACGCCTCGTTTGATCCGCTTTACTTGAACAATTGGTTGGGCCAAATTCTGAGACGCATCGAAGAGCAACCAATGATGGAGCAACTGGTGATTCTTCTCGACGATCTTCATCGATTACATCCTCTTGAGTGCGATATCGTCGCTGCTCTGTCTTGGTTGCCCTTGAATCTTCCACCAGGTAACGCGTAATTGCCATTGCTAGAATTTCGAAGCGATGCTCACAAATGTTCGCAAAGTTTCAAATATATCGTTATACAGGGCGGTTGGTAATTGGTGGTACAAGCGGAAAGGGGGTGATTCTACGCGAAAAAAGAAGTCGAAAATGTAGAATAAAAATTTTTCGTTCGAGGCTTTGTTTTCGAGAAAATCGACTTTGAATTTTCGGTCGGTACGCGTCCACTTTGTCACGTCTCGTTATAAAGTGGATATTATCGCAGTTTAAGTTTGTTTCTGCCGTAACGGGAAGTTAGGAATACATGATGAAATAATACGAAGTAATCGTAAAGTTTATTATTACTAAAATTGCTGAAAAAAAAAAAAACGAAAAATTTTTATTCTATCACCCCCTTTCTGCTTGTGCCACCAGTTACCAACCACCCTGTATAACGATAATATATACAGTATACAATATATAAATAAACAAAGCATAAAACGAAACGTACTTTGTTCATTCACTTTAGGAGTGCACTTAATCGTGACTACGGCTCTTCCACCGGAAGTGTTGCGTCTCACTCCAATACAAAAAGAAAGACTACGCAGCAACGAAATTTTAATCGAACTGCAAGATTCGGGTACAGATTTCCACGAGACGGAGAACGTTTTCGACGCGTTAGAGAAATTGATAGGTGAAAACGCGGCTAATAGAATCGGTGCCATTTTGGCTTCCACGGAGTATGGTTTATCCGAAACGGAGATTCTTGAAGTGATCATGCCAACAGGAGGCGATGGGCCACTATTTCTAAACGAAGGGCTGTTCAATTTTGGCAGCTGGTGCTTGGTGAGGAGAACTTTCAACGAATATCTTAAGGTAAGTTTCGTTTAAAATTCTCGCATAAAATTTAGGAAACAGATCTTTTCAAAAAGTTAAACGTCTCGACTCGATAATCTTCAAAGATCTTGTTCTTATTTAGAAACTGGCAGAAGAATTCACAAATCCATCATTCGCTGTTCACAGGTTCGTGTAATGGGCGGAAGGCTGCTTTTCTCCTGGCGTTATCCGATTCGCGACTTAGCCCGAAAAAGGTACTTCCCCAATCAAGAAACATTGAAAAGCTACCACGGCGAGTTGGCAAATCTCTTCTTCTCCGAAGATTTCGAAGACAAGGATGACAAATCATCCCCCGAAGAGGAAACTCCTAAGAAGGAAACGCCTTTCCAGAGCAGACCGAGGTCGCAAGACACAGCGTACAATATGAGACACGTGGAGGAAGCTTGGTTACATTTATTGAGAGCCGGAGACGTAGAAAAGTTAAAGAAATTGGCAGTCTGCGCGTTTGACTTCCTCTTAGCAAGCGTACAAATGATCTCTGTTAGTTACTTGAGGTGTGTTCTCGAGCATTCGAGGAAGTATCTGCTGGAGAGAGATTTGGAATTGGTTTATTATACAGTGAGAAAGTCCAGTGACATTTTGACAAGAGATCCTCTTCAACTTGGGGCGCAGCTAATCTGTTGGCTTAGACCTGTGGCCGAAGATGGCGGCGATTTGGTAAGAAATAGCCGATAATATAATTATGTACTTGAAGCCTCAATAAAATAACACCAAGATATCCTAATTCAAAATGGTAATAACAATAATTACTGTAAAATTGTTTGATCATAAATAGAAGAAAATTGTGTGATTGAAGGTCAGCAGAATGGTTACGGCAGCGATGGCGTGGTGCGATGGTTATACAGCGCCATTATTGGTGCCATTAAATGGGTGGCTCCAACCGCCTCTACCTCTTCAAATTCGCACTTTGTCTTGTCCGCAAGGTGTGAAACTCGTTGAAGCTGCTCCTTCAGGGCAACACGTTATCATTATCCCTTCCCAGGGAGACGCTCAATTATGGCACGTGATGTCTGGACAATTGGTTCATACTTTTAAAGGTAGCTCACGAAAATATTCGAATTCTTAGCAAAGAATATTTTTATAAATACATTGTATGCGTTATACGAAACTTTTCGAAATTATCTCGATTATTTTATTATTTTCGTGTTAGGAATAATGTAAAGAAAGTAAATTCATATTTCTCGTTAAGATCAAATAATTTTTTCTTTCAGTTAATTCCTTCAAAGAAAATGGCAAACAATTTTCATTGTAACGTTAATTGGAGCCCTTTGAAAGAGAATAAATTTGTTTTCTTTTGAGAAGATTAGCATAGCTTCTAAAGCTTAAAAGTTCTCGCGAGGAAAAAGGAGAAGCTACGATGAAAACTCGTCACTTTATATTCAGTTTGGTAATTTACTGTGAAAAAGCCTTCTTTGTACGTTGTCCCTGAATCTGTGTTTGACGAGCATTTAAATAGCAGCGTCGCTTTAATTTGCAATTCAAAATAGGTCACCTTTTGTGAGAATATAGTTGCATATAATCCAGCTAACGTATATGATACTTGAAGTGCCATTTTAAGCACGCGGTATTGCTATGGTATTTTCGCTTTTTCACAAAAGAACGAACATGGAATTTAATACAAGTCTGATATATTGATCGTGCGAACTAATTATTCTCGTTTCAATATGTGGTATCAGCCCGTCAAAGTCAAATATCAAACAAGCGGATTTTTATGTGCAACATAACGCTTTATGAGAAATATTTTTCATTTCAGGGCATTCAAATCCAATTTCGTGTTTAGCCGTGACACAACATTCGCAATATCTACTGACAGGCTCTGAAGACACTTCAATTATAGTGTGGGATATGAAAGAGCTGACCTTGAAGTTAAGAATCCAAGAACACATTGCCCCAGTTCTGTGCTTGACGTCCGCGCTCAAGAATTCAGTGATTGTCAGGTTCATAGTTTTATCGTGTAGTAATAATAAGATAGCAAAACGGCTTTCTTCCTAATTTTGAGTGAAAAAAGTAATCGGAAAAGAAAAATAGGAAAAGATTTCAATTTTCTCCGAGTATTTCTTATTTGTATTAATTATAGATTGTTTCATAAGTTATTTCATTTCGTATTTATCAACTAACACCAAACCTTCCACTTTCCATTAGCGGTGGCGAAGATTCGAGAATAATCGTCACCAGTCTCCTAACCGGCGATGTTCTCATCAAAGTGGACCACCACAGAGGGCCAGTGAAATCCATCCGCGTCGATTCTGCGGGAGAAATTCTGGTTTCCGGTTCTTCCGACTGTACAGTCTGTTTATGGTGTCTAGAAAGATTCACATTGTTAAAAAGCATCGTTTTACCATCTGCCGTGACTGTGCTCGACGTATCGGCCGATTCGGTGTTCCTATTGGCAGCCTGCGAAGATCAGAAATTATATTTGAGATCTTTGGCCACGGGAACTGAGGTTCACACGTTGAGAGGTCATCAAGGTGAAGTGAAAAGTATCTGCTTGGCAAAAGATTGCAGAAGAGCTATTGCTGGAGGAGCCAAGGGCAAGGTTTCTGTTTTCGATATGCACAGTGGACGATTGACGAGAACGTTGCTGGCGAATCCTTCGGCGGATGTTACCGCTGTCAAGGTAAATTATAGATTTTGTATTTATGATTTTATATTAATAAAAAAAGGTAGAATCGAAAATGAGTAATCTCATTGAAATTGGAATTAATCGTCGTAGCAAATTGTCTTCTCTATTTGCATATTAAATTACAAATAGTGAAAGATAAAAAAGAGGAACAATGAAATATGTAATATTTTTCAATTCAATCTTTTTGAAAAGGTGACGGAGAAGGACGACTTCCTGATAACAGCTTCCGGTGATCGAGTGGCTTACTGGAGTTTCCGTGGCGAGGAGATACACGCTAAACCCCCAAAATTCCTGAAGGAGGTATCGTTGCACCCACACACTGCTCCCATATCTTGTTTGGATATATCCAGGGACGGAGCAATGGCAGTTACCGGTGGAGTCGATTCTCTCGTAAATCTGTGGCAATTGAATACTCACGAATTGCTTTCCACTTTCGAAGGACATATCGCTAGCGTCACCTGCATTGCATTCTCAGCTTCTGGTTTATTTGTTGCTTCTGGTAGGTCTGTAGATAAAGTACAGTAGAGCCTTCCATACATATACGTATATAGTAGATATTATAAGAATATTTCATTTATTTCGTTTGTTTGTATGCTTTTTTCGCAATACTAGTTTTGCAAATACTACCATAATTTTGTATTGCCTTCAAAACCGAAAAACTCCATTTTTCTTTTTTTTTTTTTTTTTAATCAAATAATAGTAAAGTATAATAGTTCAATAACCAAGTAACAAAAAATGAAATCGATACAATACAGTAACAGGAAATTAAATTGGAAACAGGTTCTGAGGACAAAACAGTTCGTGTATGGGGTCTGACCTTAGGTTTACTGGTATCGACATTTAGACACCAGGCACCTGTTACCGCAGTCACATCTATGTTTGACGGCCGAAGAATAGTGAGTTCTGATAGAGCTGGTACAATTCGAGTTTGGGCAGCTGATACTGGCACCCTAATCCAATCAGTATGTGGGCCTGGTCGCTGTTTCACTGTTTCTTCCGATATGAGGTACGATACAGTGGCTGTAATTAATAAATTGAGATACTTTACTGAAATTTGCTTTCTACTATTAATTCTTAATATTTCTCGAGTCTTTTCTAATACCAATAGTCTCCTTGCTTCAATTTTTCCTACAATGATTGTTATTCGAATAATTTCTTAAAAATTAATGAGTGATTAATAATAATTATTGTCATTATAATTATTATAATTACATTTATAATTTTAATATAATTATAATTATTATAATTAATAATAATCATTATTATTATTTTCCTACAATGATTGTTATTTGAATAACTTCTTAATAATTAATGAGTTATTAATATTAATTATTATTATTATTATATTTATAATTTTAATATAATTATCATAATTATTAATTATAATTATATTTATAATTTTAATATAATTATTATAATTATATTTATAATTTTAATATAATTATTATAATTATATTTATAATTTTAATATAATTATTAATTATAATTATTATGATTAGTAATAATAATTATTATTATTATTTTCCTACACTGATTGTTATTTGAATAACTTCTTAATAATTAATGAGTGATTAATAATAATTATTATTATTATAATTAATATAATTACATTTATGATTTTAATATAATTATTAATTGTTATAATTAATAATAATCATTATTATTATTTTCCTACAATGATTGCTTTGTGAATAATTTCTTAATAATTAATGAGTTATTAATAATAATAATTATTATTATAATTATATTTATAATTTTAATATAATTATCATAATTATTAATTATAATTATATTTATATTTTTAATATAATTATTATGATTAGTAATAATAATTATTATTATAATTATTATAATTATATTTATAATTTTAATATAATTATTAATTATAATTATTATGATTAGTAATAATAAACATTATCATAATTATATTTATAATTTTAATATAATTATAATTATTAAATTAATAATAATAATTATTATTATTATTTTCCTACAGTGATTGTTATTTGAATAACTTCTTAATAATTAATGAGTGATATTAATAATCATTATTATTATTTTCCTACAATGATTGTTATATGAATAATTTCTTAATAATTAATGAGTTATTAATAATAATAATTATTATTATAATTATATTTATAATTTTAATATAATTATCATAATTATTAATTATAATTATATTTATATTTTTAATATAATTATTATGATTAGTAATAATAATTATTATTATAATTATTATAATCATATTTATAATTTTAATATAATTATTAATTATAATTATTAAATTAATAATAATTATTGTTTTAATTATTTTCCTACAATGATTGTTATTTGAATAATTTCTTAATAATTAATGAGTGATTAATAATAATAGCAGTTATTATAATTGTAATAAATTAGCAATTGCGGTATTTTTAGATTTAATTGGTTTTTTGTTTTATAAATTTCAGATACGCGGTATGCGGAACAGGAGACAATCAATTAAGAATAGTAAGTTTAGGTGTTGGTCCTGAAGAAAAGTACCAAGTGTCGCATTCTCAAGAAATTACTTGTCTAGTTGTTACTCCAGATTCTCAGTCACTGATTACAGGCTCGAGAGACATGAGTTTGAAGGTTTGGCAGCTCGCTGGCGGCAAACTATCTCAGGTTTATACATATTATAATAATAACTTTAAATTCTTATATTTAATTTAGAAAAATCTTTAGAAATAAAGAAAGTACGACTAATTTTCGTTCAGGTCCTCGTTGGTCACACGGATCACGTCACTTGCGTTGCGGTTTCTGTGCTCGACAAATCCATCGTAGTTTCTGGTTCCAAGGATGCGAACCTAATCGTCTGGGATATAAATACTGGCAGCGACTTGCATACTTTAAAAGGCCATTTAGGTTACGTAACTTGTGTAAAATTGTCATGTGATGGAACTCTAGCAGCGTCTGGAAGCGAAGACAAGAGTTTGATCATTTGGGACACGAAGAAGGGCTGTTCACTGAGCAGCATAATGTTACACGTCCCTGTGTTAGGTGTTGAGGTTGCCACGGATATGTCGAGGCTCGCGTTGCATTTACTCGAACACAAATGCATGCCTATTCTATGTTTGCATAATACTCCAGCGCAATATGTGAAATTACCGGATTACGTAGCACCTTGGTGCGATACCAGAGATTTGAGGCCATCTGGACGGAAGAGACCCAATAAGAGATTATTGAAGAAAGAGGTATCATTGGACAGCGACACGTGGCATAGGAAATATGGCCATCTCACTTCAGGTATTGTTGACGAAGATTACAGTGCATTATATTCAAAATTAAACTATTATATAATTCCAGGAGTTTTAACGTCATCGATAGAGGATGGATTACAACGACGATTCAGCGTAAGCGCTTCCATGGACGAGATCAGCAAAGTTGGATTAACGAGTAGTCCATCCGGTTTAGGACCGGAACAGGCTGCACTCGCCCAGTCCCAACACTTTGATCAACTCGAAGCACTTTGGAACAAACAGTCGCCACCTGCTAGACCTCGTGCTCATGGTAGGACTTTGTCGAAGCAAAGTTCTTTGCAAGCTACGCGAATATCAGATTCTGAGGAAGAGGGTGAGTTTAAGAGAATTATTTTATTTAATTAGGAAAAGTTTGATTATTCGCGCCAGCAAGACTTTTTGCTACACTGACGATAGAGATAATAAAATGTCATTAGAAGCTGAAATTGAAATCTTATTTTTTCCCAGGTGTACCAGACTAAAGCGATACTTTGTTAGAAACTAAACGGACTAAATCCTAGTCGTCGTACTTTCTTCTTTTTTCCACTGTCTTTCTAAGTAACAGAGAAAAAAAATAGTAAGTAGGAAAAAAAAATACGAAAGGAAAACGTCTCTAAGGTAAAGCTCTAAATTACGAATTTTTCGTGTCTGACGCAATAAACGTAAATATATATATATATATATATGAATATAGGTACACATATGTATATCATTATTAGAGGAGAAATAAATTAACTTTATTTATTTTTATCCCCCATTCCCAACCTTTTTAGGGATCATTTTTAACAAAGATTATAAATAAATTACTTCGATGTACCTTACTTGTATCCGACGAAATTATTGTCTTTTATAAATGAACAATAAGAATCAGCCATTTTTTGTGCAGAACAGATGTTTGTATTTATCATTTTTAATTATTAAATTTAATTTAAACAGAAAATATTTTGGTCCTTATAAATAATTACCCTCTAGTACAAGAATTGCGGCTAACAGTAATTTCAAATTAGTTTTTCAGTTGTTTTTGATAATAATCTGAAACGATTTGCCATGCTTTTGGCGCCATGAATCCTTCTGGTGGATTTTCCCCGGATTTTGCTAAATCTGAAATAACGGTATATTAATATTTATTAGTGCTGTTTTTTTTTTTTATTATTATTATTTGGATGTTTCATATAAATGCCTTTATATAGATCTTGTATTTATTTTAACGCGATATTTCGTATTTTTAACGTAATTTACATTTATAGTTGGTAATTTACTTCATTTTTTTAGATTTTTTTAAATATGAAGTAAAATAAGAAATTGTTTTTTAAAATAATTTCATTAGTAATGATTCGTTTCTAACGATTTCATTAATAAAATAGACAAGATAGGATATACAAATTAATTGCAGGAAGATTTAGAAGAAAAAGAAAAGAAATACGTACATGAAAAAAAATATAACTCACTTCGCATTTTAGTTCCTGATATGAAAATAAAATCTTGCGATCGTTCTGGCTCGAAGAAAGCCATTTTTCTTTTTCTACTGTCGTAAGCTGCTACCCTAAACGGAATAATTTCGAGATTCTGAAGACCCGGTGCCATCGACAATACCCTCGAGCCGTGCGTTCCATCGTACAGATTTCCTAATTTTACATTTAAAGCTACCACTGATTTATCACGATAATGAAATATCAGAATTCCTTCAATATAACAATAAAATTACTTCGCACAATAAATCAAGCATAAAAACGTAAGATTTTTAATTTTTTATGCGAGTAATCTTAGGAATCAAGGGACAAGTGAAATTCGTCTTATCGAAATATTACCGTCCGGGGTTTTAGATTTGTCAGGATGCGGCAAACCCGCGGGATCACGACCAACGATGAAAAAATTTGCCCCAGCCATCATTCTTCCTTTAGCGTGCCATTGCACCTAAAATAAAAATCGCAAATTTTAAACAATTCCCAAATTAAAAGTATTTATATCTCTTCGAAATACTACGCTTCTCTTATTCCATCAATTTTAATTGTTCGTTAATTTTTTAGGCAAATAAATAATACCTCTGTAGGCCCAGCATAAAGCATCGGGCTTGGAAAAATAGCGAGGATGGTGTCTTCGTGCAATACACCCTCCTCGAGAACACTTTGGTGTTGGTTTATCCGAACTGATAATGGTACGTCGTCTTCTTTCGTCCATCCTCCCAGAGGATGCAGTAGAAGAACTGGTTTCTTACAACCACGTTCCTCCACGAGGTATCTTCTCGTATCCTGGTTTCAATTTGAATAATAATTACATTAAAAAAAGAAGTAGAATAGGAATTTTTGAGCAGGAGAAAGTAAATGTCGTAATTGATAGGATTTATTGAACTTTCTTTAACCCTCAACTAGGTTGTTATCGAAATAATAAAAACTTAATTAATTTTGCTTCGTATAGAACCTCCTTTGAAGCAAATAATTTTATCTTTTATATTATACTTGAAATTTATTGTTTTCGATGAGAACTAATCAAAAACCTGCATTAAGAGTGCGTGGCCATTGTGGATCGGATTTCTCAACTGAAAGGCGAAAACAGCATCCGCTTCCATTTCTCTGCACTTTTTACGAATTTCGTTTGGCGTGAGCCTGTACTTGTCGAGACCATCGTTCCACCTAATCCTTTCCAGAACTTCTAATTCTCCTCCAACCAGCCAATCACCCGATTCGTGGATCATTCTGACGTAAGGATGTCCAAGGTCGTTTGTACCAAATTCTCTGCTACACCTGTTGCAATGTTTCCGATTTATTTTCACATAAGAGGAGAACTGGAGAATCTTTGAGAAATAAAAGTTTACTGGAAAAACATAATCGAACCTTTCTTCTTTTCGGTGAGCAAAAAATTCTGGTTTCCTCAGAATTGCGATATCTTGGCCTTTGTACTTCAAGGTCAGTGCCGGTGCATTATTATAGCTTTCCTTTTGCTCTGCGCTAACCGGAAGCACGATAGGTATCGATTGATTAATCACGTCCCCATTTTGTTCGATAGTTTTGAAGTGTTGACACTTGAAAATAACACACACACACGCACATTCTATTTGTTATCTCGTTAGAAAAATCTGCCTCTATCCTACAATTTTTTACTTTTACAAACTTAGTGTTTCATAATTAATATTGTCCAAAGATAGAATTCGTTTCACAATGCTTAAATCTCATGCAATTTGTTAATCAAATTTTAATTACACACTTGCAAATATTGGTACTCCCTCATGAAACCTGTGAGCGGAGCAGCCCAACCTTCAGCGAGTACTTGAACCCATTGCAAGTCGACCTTAGTAATGTGGATACCTTAAATTGAACATATGGATTTGAGGAATTAGAGAATTATCAAGTACTATATATCAAATGGGAATTGTTTACATAAAAGCTTATCTCTCTGTTGATTGGTAACATCGATTTGGAAAAGAACTTTCTCTATCTTATTTGTGTGTATCGTGGCAATTTATGGATCTTTGACGTTTTGCATGTGAATTATTTTAGCTGGAAATGTTTGTCTGTCACAACATTCTATGACACCTCCAAATCTTTATATTTTCGTAATTTCGTAAGCAAATTACATGATGTCAGAAATAAAGAACCGTCCACGTGTTCCTCAGCCACTTGCTTGTCCAATCAACAAAAATCAACAAAAAGTGGAATTATTTTGCAAACCAAGACAGAAGATTAATTAAAATGCAAAGTACAGAATTAAGTGAGAAAACACTTGCAACGTACTCGGAAGATTCTCCGCCTCTTTTCTCGCCTCCTCTATCCTCCCCTCCTCGACAAACAGTTCCTGAACCTGTTCTCGCGTCTTGGGAAGAATTGCCTGGGTCCTCAACAACTCGATCACCATTCTCGTCGAGGTCTGCAAATTATGAAGTTCCGTATCCACGATGAGATCAGGAGTTTTGGGCGTTTCATATTCCTGTCCGATGCCTGTGAAGCTTTTAATCATCCCTTTTCTAGCTTTCTCGTAGAGGCCTTTCGCGTCTCTGGCTTCGCACGTCTCCACGGAAGCTTTCACGAAGATCTCGAAGAACTTCAAGTTAAAATCTTCGTGTATCTTCCTCGCCAGCCTTCTGTCCGCCTCGAAGGGCGAAACGAAGCTGCAAATGGTGATCACACCGCAATCAGAGAACAATTTTGCTACTTCAGCCGCTCTTCGCACGTTCTCCTCGCGATCTTCTTTCGAGAAGCCCAGGTTCCGGTTTAAACCGTGACGAAGATTATCGCCGTCCAGGCTGTAGGCTGGCAGTCCCTGCAAAAGCAAGTTTGTATGATCCTGAAGCGTTTAAAAATTATGGCCCGATCGAGAATCTGACAATTTGCAAGTTTCGAGATATGGCAATTGGAGAATTTGAATATTTACGGATTTGTAATTTTAGAGGTTTGATGAAACAAAAAGTTTACTTGAGAAACCAGGTAATTTTCCAGCTCGAACGATATGGACGTCTTGCCAGCACCGGACAGCCCTGTCAACCATATCGTACAGCCACGGAATTCTTTGAATTTTCCACAGGCTTCCCCTCGTCTCTCCCTCGACACGTGGTGTATTTGTTTGATCACATTTGTCGCGAGAACCTGCAAATATTTCAACGCGGGACGTTTCAAGGCGACGTATCTTTTATTTGCTGTTTGAAATTTTCAAGTAAATTAGCATATCAATACACTTTATCCAATTTAGAGTCATCGGAATATTACTGAAAATAATTAATTCGACGGTTGATTATTTTACATACGACTGGATAAATGATTAAAAATACGTATGTTATTATACCCGATTATTCTTCTGTGTATTTCGATTTTCCATTGAAGACTTCGTATATATCCCCATTATACGCAATATTTGATCATTAAGTTTCGAGCAACAATAAGGATCTTATAAAATAATCGACGATTGATTCCACTATTTTTAAATGTCCACTGTGCAACGATCTATTCGACCAATTTGTTTCTCTGCGAACGAAATAAATTCAACTTAATATCGAGATCTAAAACGGAGCCAATGGCGTCGTTCGGATGTTCGATTTTCTCACTCGATAAAGGACACTATCGATTGCTATCTATCCAGGCGTGTAGTTCTGTATCGACTACGCGGCTGTCGAGCATTTTTGACCAGCGAGTTTCGTCAAACGAGAAAGTGAAAAGGAAAGTTGGGTCAGGTGGGGATCGGACAATTTCTCGTTCTACGTAAGATATTTCTCCGAGGAAATGAGCGTCTTAGGAAGCTCATCAAATTTTAGCTACGTATTAAGGCGGATAGAACGTACACGTAATTCAAGTTTAAGGCAGTCTACGCTATCGAACTTCAAGGTTTCCACATTTAACAGGTAATCCTCTTCATTTATTATTTATTTATTTCTTATTTCTTATTTATTACTATAGTTTGTCCGAAGCCTAATATACGGCGTGAAACTGTCAGGAATATTATATCGAAAAATGGCAAAAATGACAAAGGTGAAGGAGCACAAAGTACGTAATTCGATGAAATTCTGAATGAATGTAAGTATGCGTGCGCATAGATATGACGCTTCGTAGACGCGTGTCTATGTGTAAGCGGAGGTAGCGCGTTCAGTTTGCCCAAAAAGTTTTGTTTCTTTCCCCGCACGTGCTGACGTGTGCTTTACCCGCGCTTCCGTGTGCTGTATTTTTGACAGCGACTGTACTTGGAGAAATAGCCTGAAGAATATCGGAAATGAGAAATCGTAAAGGGAACTAAACTTTACGTAATACGCTTTACTGATACTTGTCCGTTTTACTTGTTTACTGATACTTGTTGTTGTTTACATTTGTTCACAGTAGAACGACTATTTGAGGTTAAATCGCCCTAATAATCGCTCTAATAAAATTACGCTTTCCTCCTTTTTATTAGCATTTGCGAAATTCTAAGAAGACTCGCGCAAAATGAAGAGAGGGGTTCTTTTTTTCTCGTTGATTTGGAAATTTAATAATTTTTTCATTACGTAACGCTTTCTTTGCGAACTTCGTCTACGTACAAGTATAACGTAACTGAAAAGAGAGACAACATTTCGGAAGTAGCTGTATTATTAGAATTACAGATACCGGAAAAACAAGGCGAGTTACCTCACGAAATACCAGCCCACCTGTAAGATAAGAAGTTCATTTGTACAAGCAAACACAAGATTTACCAATTACGTAACGGTTATTAATAGTTTCATTGTAAAATACTGTAACACAGACTTTCTGAAACTGAAATACTATAAATTATCTATTACTTGAAATTAGACATCGTTAGTTATGTGATTTAAAGCGTCGTCGCTGTTACGTTTGGCCAAAATTTCATTTATCTATTAAATGAGAAATAACAAATTAAAGAGATGTTTTAATACTTTAGTTATGAATGAAAAGGCTAATATTTCGACCGTGACTAAGAATTCAATTTCTTATTTAAATAAAAGTCATCGTTTCGCTCAAATATCATTCGCGGTTCGTTATATACGAAGTTTTATACACAAAGCCAGAATTTTTTTTCACGCTCGTTTTATATTCTAGATTTACATATATATAATAATAATATAATAATAATAATAATAATATATAATAATATAATAACAATAACAATAATAATATATATTATATATATTATATTAATAATAATGTAATAATAATAATAATATGTATGATTATATTATCATTAGTATTATTATTTTATATATTTTTATATAATAATAATAATAATTATTATTATTAGGCTATCGTTAAAAGATTATTATACTCACCAACGTATAATTACGTGTATTAATCATGTCTACATCGCTTAAAGTAGATTAGGCAACTTAGGCTATTGATTCAAATACGAAGGTGCTACAAACGAGTTTACAAATCACCGATTCACGCGTGGATTACACGTTTATTTTTCTTCGCAAATAGAAGAAAAAGAGAACGCGTGAAGAATAATTGGTGACTAGTTTCGCAATAATGTAATTGACATATTTTCGTAAAGTACGGTGAAAAAAGGTTTCGAAAGTCTGCTGCCGACTGAGCGATAAAAAACAGGGCAAATAAGTTCGGAATATCTGTAAATGATTTAATTGCTAGAAATATCATTTTATTTAATTTTATTTATTTAATGTCAATGCAAACGTGACCATACAAATGCGATATATTCGGTGTACAAATTATTTTGTTTCTCAAGGAAAGGGAATAGCTTTGTGATCTATTTCTTGTTATTAATTTTTCTCATAATTAATTTGGGATGTTGCAACGAAAATTATGTTTGTTAAATTTATGATTTAATGAGAGAAGATTAGATTTGAATTATTCGAACTATGTATAGTTTACGTTGTTAGGAAGATGATACATTTACACTGACATGTGTAATAATGTGTGTGTAAGAGACAGAGGGCGTCCAGGTCTTAGTTGGGACAAAGGACGATTGGCAGTTGTTTGGAAGTATTCTAAAGAGTCTGTTGTCAAGCGAGCGTGCGAATAGGTCTAGAGTGAAGAATATATATGTATAGCTAGTACGTACCAAATAAAGTAAACTATTTATATTTCCGAATCCCTAATATATCTTTACATGGTAGCAGAGCGTGGTTTCAAGTTTTGCAAATTATTCAGGGCGTGATCTTTCAATCTTGCGAGTTAGTTCGAGTGAGTTTCAGTAAGGGAAGAAACGTTCAAAGAGTATAATAAAAAATAATATACTTCGAGCACATAGGAACGCTTGAGTAAGAGACAAGGAATCAAAATGGAGAAATCGGAAATCACGATACCTACTTTCGACGGTGAGGATTACGCTATGTGGAAGCAAAGAATAACGATGTTTCTCAGGTACAAAGAATGCGAGATTGTTACAACTAGAGTGAAGACCGAAACAGACAATGAAGACTGGGACAAAAAGGATTTGAAAGCAATAAACATAATTTACAGTGCCATCACAAATAGACAATTGGAATATATTAGGGAAGAAAAAACGGCGTATGAAATAGTAAAAAAGTTCGATGAAATGTACTTGAAAGAATCGACGGCACTACAGATTGTATGTAGAAGGAGAGTGGAAAGGATAAGACTCGAGGACTACAGTGATTCGGCATCGTTCTTTAGCGATTTCGAAAAATTAATAAACGAATTAAAAGGTGCGGGCGCACAAGTTAGTGAGAGAGAAAAGCTAAATTACATGCTGAATACGTTACCCGAAGAGTACAGCTACATAGCGGACATAATAGATGCATTAAAAGAAGAAAATCAAACGGTAGCGTATGTGAAAAATAAAATTGAAATAGCAGAGAAGAAAGAAAAATGCAATCGAGGAGGAAGGCAAACCAATGCCTTTTCTGCAAAAAAGAAAGGATGCTTCAGATGTGAAAGAGTAAGACACTTTGCGAAAGAGTGTCAAAATGGCGTCCAAGCGGGAAGCAGTAATAGTTATTGGCGTGGGTCAACACATGGTCGCAACAAAGGAACAGGAAACAAAGGCAATACGAGCAAGGGACGTGGAAGTCTCCATCGTCAAATAATAACCGGCACGAGCGAGCATGGCAACAGAGGAGCAGGCACATGGGTGGCAACGGCGCACACCGCACACAGCAGCGAGACGAATGAGATAAGTGACAACGAGATAATGTGGCTATTAGATAGCGATAGTAGCAAACATAATTATTTATTGGACAGCATGGATAACGAAGAGTTAGAAAGTAGGGACGATGAAAGTAATAACGTTTTTGAAAGCTCAAACATCCCTAGGAGATCTATAAGAGAACTCCAGAATAAGAATATAAGAGAACTTAAGAATAAGAGATCTAATAAGAGAACTCCAGTAAGGTATCCGAAAAGGGAAAACATTAGTGAGATTCATGCAAATTATTGTAGAGTGGATGTCCCTTGTACATTCGAGGAGGCGGTTTGCTGTGAAGATTGGAAACAGGCTATGGATAAGGAAATAGTATGTCTCTATAAGAATAAAACTTGGAAATTGGTAGAGAGGGTAAAAGGCAAAGAAGTATTAGATGTAAAATGGGTGTACACGAGAAAATCAGACGACAGATATAAGGCTAGATTAGTGGTAAGGGGATTTCAACAAAGAAACGTAGCCGATGACATATATTCTCCAGTAGCGATTAATCAGGCTTTTAAGATACTGCTATCATATTGTTGTCAAAATGGATTAATCATTGAGCAAATGGATGTAGAAACTGCCTTTTTAAATGGTGAAGTAACCTCGGAGGTATATGTAAATCAACCAAAGGGATATGCGGACGGAACGAATAGAGTTTGTAAACTATCGAAAGCTCTTTATGGATTAAAAGAAAGTCCGAGGGACTATAAGTGTTTTGATAGGTATATGACGAGATTAGGTTTTCAGAAGAATAACATAGAGTTGTGCCTATATACCCATGGAGAAGGAAAAAATGTTATTTATTTGTTAATATACATAGACGATTTATTAATTTGTAGTAAAAACAAAAAAAAAATACAAAGTGTAAAGAAGTTATTAACTGATAAATTTGAAATGAAAGATTTAGGTGAAGTAAAAGAATATCTTGGAATAAATGTAGAGTATGATTATATCAAAAATGAAATGAGATTAAGCCAAACGAAATACATTGAATCATTGGCAAACAAATATCAATTACAAAACAGCAAATTGTACTGTACACCTATGGAGATTAACTTAAAAATTGAAAAAGCTGAGATAAATAGAGAGAATATCGGATACAAAAATTTAATTGGCGCATTGCTGTATATTAGCGTAAATACCAGACCCGATGTAAGTTATAGTGTGAATTATCTGAGTAGATTTCAAGATTGTTGTAACAAGACACACTTTAAATATGCTTTGCGAATATTGAAATATTTATACCGGACTAGAGATTTAAGCTTACATTATAAAAGGAGTGAAAAGTGTGAAACAATAGATTGTTATGTGGACGCTGATTGGGCAGGAGATCATTTAGATAGGAAATCGACTTCTGGATATGTAATTAGATTGTATGGAAATGTAATTGGTTGGAAGTCGAAAAAACAAAGGTGTGTGACAAAAGCCCCGACGTATGCGGAGTATGTAGCACTATCGGAAGCGGTGAGTGAATTAATGTCTATCAGAGAAATTGTGAAAATCTTCAATGTAAATCTAGATGATAACCCTGTAAAAATTTATGAGGATAACTCTGGAGTAGTAAGTATAGCAAAGTACGGAAATCTTACGAAAAATTCTAAACACATTGAAATTCATTACCACTACGTTCACGAGTGCTTAAAGGAAAATAAGATAAATATAATTAAAGTAAATATAGACGAAAATACTGCAGATATTTTTACGAAGGCACTGTCTAGAGAGAAATTCGAAAGGTTTAGGTCATGGATGAATGTAAACTAAGAGGAATGTAAATATAGAAATAAGTGTTATGTTTTTCTGTTAAGTAATTCGATAAAGCATGTAAATACGATTAAGTGGACAGTGTAAATGTAAGGAGGCGTGTTAGGAAGATGATACATTTACACTGATATGTGAATGTGTGTGTAAGAAACAGAGGGCGTCCAGGTCTTAGTTGGGACAAAGGACGATTGGCAGTTGTTTGGAAGTATTCTAAAGAGTCTGTTGTCAAGCGAGCGTGCGAATAGGTCTAGAGTGAAGAATATATATGTATAGCTAGTACGTACCAAATAAAGTAAACTATTTATATTTCCGAATCTCTAATATATCTTTACATATGTTTATCCTAAATGCTTCAACGACTGTATTCTTAACAGAGCACCGTAAAATACATTGTTATCTACGTACCAGTAATCTTATTCATCATACAAATCACGTTTATGCACTGTACTTATGTGCTATGGAAAATGAATTATCCAATAAAACTAAATATTATATTTTATATATGTTTATAACATATATGGTATAATTAATAAATTGTATTATAATATAATTATATTATTATATATATTAGTACATTAAATGTATATAATTAAATAATTAAATGTATGTTTTATAACAAAATATTATACCATGTTACGATGAGTTTAAATTGCAAAATCCTGCGATCAGCGGAATCATGCAAGGTGTATGACTTGAGGGCAATGAAAAATTACTGCTTGTGAAAAGAAAATACAAACAAAACAACGCGTAATAAGCGAACAAAACCTTCAACAATCGCACTGAAAGACATAGAAAAAATGGCAAACTACCTTAGCTGTAACACATATTTAAGCAGAATGTCCCAAAGTTCTTTCGGCGAAACGCTTTGACCTTTTAAAATTACAAGTAAAATGAAAACAAAAACGCCACGTAAACATAGACTCTTAAACGCATTATCAAAAAGTAACGGTAACGAACTGGTGTTTCATCGACGCGGTATAATTCATTTTCATATTCGTTTGATATGATCGCACAAACTTTGACTTATTTCTTTGTTGAGTCCGTTGGTTTGATCGATCGCTCCGACAATCGTTAAACGATCATCGCGTCAATCAAAATGTCAAGCAAGAAATGTTAAGTATCATCAAATTAAATGATAAGCCGAGCAGGATCAATTGTTTGACCCGCCGAGATCATCAGATATCGCGTCAATGAACTTTTATTTGCGGGCGATTTATATTAGTTAGGAGTTAAAACAAAGGATTTACAAAACAAACAAGGAACAAAGGATGAAGAAAATTAACGAATAAGAAAAAAGGCGCAACACTTTGAAATAGAACTATAACATGTTAATGAGCAAGAAAGCAGTTCCTTGTCATTTCCTTTTTTTTTTAATGTAATTTCTTGATAAAGCAAAATTCAGGAGCCTATATTCATATAACGCTTCTTTCTTTCTATTTCTAAATGAAGATAGAATATGCTGATTAAGCATTGCGGGGAAAAACTGGGACCAAAACTGTGTATCAACTATCGTTTATTCCTTAATTCGTTTCCTTAAAACGATACACAAATCATGAATATTAGAGGCAATCTCAATTGCTCAGCAATAATGTAAATCTAAATACGAATAACTCGCAGAACAAGATCTAATGAAAACTCACGCGATTAGTTTTCCCATTGCATCCTTTGGCTTCATTTTTCTGATCCATTTTTGTCCACGAAGCTCCTCTTCTATTACTACTGTATATATATAGTATTATTCGAATTCAACACGATATTAAAATCAAGTGAAACACCAAACTTTCATTCAGAAATCTCTTGGAAATGTAACGAATTAACGATAACGACTCGCGTGGGTGTACTGAGTACCTGGTGACACGTGTTCTTTCATATATCATCGGCAATACGTCGTATATGTATCGCTCGTGAGAGGGGAGAAACGACACATTCATACTCTCTTACTCTCCCATTGCTTTTTTTCTTCCACGACCCTGGATGAAGGAAAAACTCGCGCCGCTGGAAAAACTCGCGCTGTTGGAAAAACTCGAGGACAGCAAAATTTCTCGTTTCGTAATTGAAATAGTTCAATGATGTCAGCGTCTAATTTTCAGTAGTCAGCGATGTCTAGAAGACAACTTGTAGTTTATCATAGAGAAAAGAGTGAAAGTTATATAATGAGTTGAAATTATTCCGATTTATATTGGGAAACCAATAATTGGCGTCGATGAAACGTAAAGTCACAGTGTCTCTCGTTCTGTTCGTCAACAAGTGGTGGACAAAGTTGCCTACAAGTCTGTAAGTTGTTTGAACAAGTTCGACGATCTACGATGCGATGCATTTGAGATTCTATCGAAGCTGGACCTGATTATCCCGAGGTCAATTTTTCTGAAGGTATGTAGCAAACAAGGTATGTAGAAAATAAGCTGTAACTCGAAAACAAAGTCTATGCTAATCTATCGTTGTTACGAGACGATCAACAGGTCCGGACGTTTATTCAGTTTCGTTCGTAGAAATTCCATGTTAGAAATATTCTGATTCGGTGTAAACACCGTGCCAGCGTTTATCGAGATTGATAGGGATAACTGATCGCAACGAATTGGTCATACAACGTTGTTATGAAACAATAATTATTGAATTGTTAGAAAAATTGTTACAAATTGTAATTGTTATTTTATGAATATAAGAGGAACAAATTTGTTAGTTTTAGGTTATTTGCAATAGCTAGCAGAAAGATTTTGAATTCGTTATGGACGTACTATAGCTTCGAATCTTGTTCCTATTCCAGGTATTGTGGAATATTGATATTCCACGATTGGGCGTTGTTACACGTATAATTCGTGGCAGATTGTAGCAATTACAATTTTCTTTCATGGCTGTTCTGGGAACTGGATTGTGTAGTTACTTGCAGTGTGCGTTTTATGGTTCACATTAGTGCAAGTTTAAAACTCAGTTAATATTCCATATACATGATACTATATACACTGTATATATTAAAGTTTGTACTCTCCTTTACGAGATTATATCTATTAAAATTTACGTAATGCCTTTACGACAATGTCCATCTACTTGGGTTATTAATTAAGAAGACTTCTAAATAGAGTTTTTCAGTTACCATACTTTTTAATCTTAAATTTTTAATCGTAAATTTTTTATTTCTTTAGTATCGATCATACCCTTCGAGAAAAAGTATAAAGTTGCTTAAAACTTGAATCAAACATCGGAAATAAATTTCTCTTTTTTATATTGATTACCGAAAACACACAACAATGAAGGTACATCAAGTACCCAACAGCATCGATTTTCTTAGAAATAATTATATAACGCAATAAAAAATGAGATTATTTATTATAAAATAATTATATCAAACGTACTTAGAAAGAGTCTCGATAAATTAGAATAATTTAACAGTATTTTACAGTCTTGTTATTTACCTTTTCGCTGCCCAATCTCATAAAAGTTCACGAAAAAATTCTAAAAATCGAAGCCGCAAAAAAATTCTCGAACATTCCTAGAAATGACCCCATTTTTGTCGACGAAATTTTGTCGAAATCTCAATTTCTCGAACTTCTGGATAATGACGTCATTTCCAAAATTCCAAAAAGTTTCGTATACCTCTTATGCTATTTTATTCTTCTTAGTAGTTATTATATAGTTATTATATAGTTATTATATAGTTATAGTTATATATTATAGTTATATATTATATATTATATAGTTATTATACTTACCTTAATACTTATCTTAATACTTGCCGATTTTCTCAAAGCTTTTCGTCATTCTTTATAAACTTGTTTGTTAGACCAGTAAGAATTGGAAAGGATTTAAGGATCGTGAATGGAAGGATTTTAAACGATTAAACGCTTTGTTCATTTGCAAAATAAGGTTAAGTTTTATTTAATTCAATTTAGAAATTTACGATAATTGTACAGTTTTACAATGAATTCATAGTTTTCTGTATAATACATAAATTGTATAATCTACCCTATACATATACATAACAAAATTAATCAAAATCTGCAACTTTTCATGTCATTCGTTTAGGCAATGTTGCTTTGTAACGCATCTAACTGGGAACTAACTTCGCAGTTGCATATACTTTTATATGATATCTGTAATTCTTTTTCTAAATTTATCCGTGTTTATTGAAAAAGTGCTCGTTGTTCGACTATTTATTTCGTATTAAATGTATAAACTAAAACGTCACAGAAGTTGAATCTCGTAATTTTATTTTGCTTAACCTTTTTCAAGTTTTGATGGTTGGCCGTATCAAAAACCTGTCCAGGAAATGGAAGTTGTTCTTAGTGGGTGGGGGGGGGGGAATAAGCGGCAAATGGGCGCAGCCATTCTAGTTTTATAATAATTCGACTTCGTTGTCTGATCGATGAAATTATAACAACTCTTCTCATGCGAAAGTGACAACGAAAAATGTATGCGTGCTCGTGGTGCACTGGTACTTCGCATTTACTAAATAAAACAGTCTATAGCTTAATCTTTTAACAATAAGTTTTTCTTGAATTTAAATAATTATCTTCGATACAAAATGTTGCCAGTTGGGCCTGCGACTTAATATTTCCTGAATTGTCATCTGCAATCTTGTTTAGATTTTTAGAAGTTTTGATCTTCTCTGATCTCTTTGATCTAATCTTAGAAGATCTAATTCAATATTCTAAGTTGCGTTTTTTAATTCTGAATCGTAGATTAGATTAAGTTACTTCCGTAACTGGTCCTATAAAAAGAAGAAGGTAAATTAACTTTATTAAAATAAATGCATATTCTGTGTGGGAAACGGAAGGTTTAACGAAAAAAATATTGTAAAATATTGTAATGTAGCTGGTCCGGGAAGAGAGGGAGAGGATTCAATTCCATCCAGCTTTTTGAATCTTCGCGCACTTCTACGAGCAGTGCGATTTAGCGTTCCATGGGCACCAATCCACGTGCTTTCTCCCTGAAAAAAAACAAAATCAAAGGTAATAGCAAGTAACAGTAAATATTATATATATATATTATAGTATATAATATTATAAATAAGAATATAATGCGAAAATAAAATTATATAAGATAAATTAAATGTTTTAAAAAGTTTAATGCCATGAAGAAGGAAGAGATGAAGATGGAAATAAAACTAGATAATCAGTTAATGATAACTTCAAGTCGATGAAGAAAGTTTTCGTTTAGAGTTGAATGTAAAGACGTCATTTACGCAAAGAAAATTGGATCTTTTGTTATTGTTTTATCAATATATTTAAATACATAATGTCGACGAAATCCTCCGTCGATTTGCGAGCAGAACTCGCTGAATTAGTGAAAAGGAAAGCAGAAATAGCTGTGAGTACTGAAGCAATTGTCAAACTGTGCCTCCTGTAATGTATTTCTATTTTCTTATCAATTATATATTTGGTATAATTGAGGTTATTGTTATTGTCACGAGATAGAACAATTTTGTTTACACCCAATTACCAGCTTAAACTTTTGCAATAAATTGTTTTACCTTTTAAATTATCTTTTAGATATTGTGAGATCGTGTCAACCTCTGATTTTTTCATGTTAATAATTAATGCTTTTACTTTCTGATTTACTTATATTCCTAAACTATCACTAATGTAAAATATTAATTGCTTGTGAATTTCTAATTCAATTTTTAAAATGTACCTAACCTCAATAGTTAATTTTCATGTTAGTGAGTATATTCATTATTTGTATTTAATATGATTTGGCGCATTATATGTTTTTGTTTATTTATCTGATCTATTGAAAAATAGAATAACAATTCTTTTATTTTACTTCATCTTTAGTTTAGTATTAAAGAAAATTTCTTTTCCTTGTGTAGTATAACACACTTCTGTATTATTTAATAAACTTGCATATTGCTGATACTTCTACCATTAAATATATCTTTTAATGTTGTATAAAATAGTTCACACTGTGTTATATTAAAATATGAATAATGCTAATGTTTTTGTTTAATATTTTAAATCATATTTGTAATAACATACTGATCTCCTTGTTAACATTATATAATATATTAAGAAAAATTTATCTAAATATTAAATCAATGTTTTAAGTTTCTGATTCTTACCTATGTTACAGAAATATATTGAACATGATTTAAATGAAAATAAAATAATACAGTTATTGCGATTATTGTGTAAATTGTTATTTTAACACGAAAGAGAAGCAAAGTTTAAATAAAATTTATATAAGCGTAATTACTATCTTTTTTTGGAACATTAATATTACACTTTTTAAATTAAATATTAATATTAATTTATTTTGTGTCTTTCATAAGATATTAAAATTTTACAGGATACTCTTGCCAATTTAGAACGCCAAATCTATGCATTTGAAGGTAGTTATTTGGAAGACACACAATTGTATGGTAATATAATACGTGGCTGGGACAGATATTTAGCCAGTAATAAAAATACTAACAGTAAAGCAGATAAACGAAATAGGAAATTCAAAGAAGCTGAAAGACTATTCTCAAAATCTTCTATTACCTCTATGGCTGTTAGTAATCAATATTTTATTTTATATAGTGTTTTACTTTGTCAAAATAGACAGAAATGTATTGTCCAAATTATTAATAAGAGAAAATTGTTTAAAAATTATAGCATCTTAATAAAAGTATATATTTGTACACAGAAACTATTATGTTTAATTTCAGTGTTTTAAAAATATGAGCTATAAAGAGAAACTAATTGCATGGGCATTTTTAAATATTTATATCGAATGTAATGTTAATAAATCAAAAGTATTACATTTTTACAGGCAGTCAGTGGACTTGTTGAAAACACCCAGGAAAAAAGTAAGGACCTCAATGGATATTCCTGAGATAGTTAATTCTTTAAAGAAAAAGAAAAGAGTACAACTTATTTTTCATCCTATCCCTCCTTCCAACTTTTCTTTTTATCCTCTCCTTGATAATAATTCTTTTTAGTTTTTAAGTTATCCTTGATTGTATTTCTTTTTCTTTTCAATGTATCGATCAGACTGTCTTCCAAAAAAAAAGAAAAAGAAGCGTAATAAATATCGATTGTTGCAAAGTGCAGTTTATTGCACTAACGAAGAAAGAAAATTCAAAGGATATTTATTGTTGCTTCTAATTTTTGTGGAATTATTTTTTTTTCCTTATGTATTTAAGTTACAAATAAATTTTAGTTCATTTTCTCGATCTATTTTGATAATAATTCATTTTTTAATTTTTCGAAATTAACTTTTTATCATACGCTCTTTACATATTGATTTTTCTCTGTCTGTTTTCATCTATATTCATCTTTTTTCTGTATCTAATTATAAATAAATTTAACGTCTATTTCTCTTACCTGTTTCGAGGTATTATAAAAAGTTATTCCTCGATTTAACAATTCTATCTGCTACCATTGTCTTGTCCTCCGTGTATGTCAGTAGTAAACTTGTAATTTGCTTTTCTCGTACATGTCGAAAGTGTAGAAGAACGTTAGCTTGAGCATTGTTATCTTTATTTTCTATATTTATCTTTTCTCTGTATCTAAGCTTTGAATAAATCCGTGTTTTCTGTATTAATGTGAGTATAACAGAAACATTTCTTTTATACTCTCAATATACAAGATAATTTTTAAAAGTAATTGTTCACAGTAATGCTTATGAAATCGATCAAAATATGGTAAAGTAACAATTATTTACATTTAAAGCGTGTTGTTTCTTTCACTTTTATGAGAACATCATTCTTACATGGTATACTTTCATATTACATACTTGCTATATTTGCTTCTAGATAGTCAATTTTTTAAAGTCGCAGAATGTTAAAGAATTAAGAAATGTATGTTTTGATCGATTAAACAATTTTACACTTTAATTTTAACTTATCGTCTTATTGTTAGTTTCTAGTTTTATTGGTATTTCACTGTTTCCTTGTTAGTGCTATAACTCTAGTGAATGTTAATTGCGATTCAATCTTATGACTTGTATGATACATATGAACGTTATATGAATGAAGAGTATTGGCACTATAAGTATCAATGGTAGTATAAGTGTGAAATTATAGCGCAGAACGATTTTTTTAAATAGAAAACATGAAATAAAGATTTATTTTAAAAATAGTTAGAGAAATAATAATAACATGTAAATGAGAAATCCTATATTCTCGAGGTGACTCAGATATTATAAGTTACGAATCACTAACTTGAACCTAACTACTACTACTACTACTACTACTACTACCACATTTATGTCTTCCAAACGTACCAATACTCTTTCTCACGCGTAGCCTTCGAAATTTCTCGATCTTTCCAATAGTTTAATCGATCAAGCGAAGGTATATTTTCATTAAACGTCACTCACGGTTAAACAATCCTTGACTGATTAATTATTTGACGAATAATCGGTCAATCTGCATCTGGATAAACCATGCACAACTGTCGATCGAGTAATCGACTAATTAATTCTTCAGTTCGGTCGATCGTGCCACGTGCCGATCGGGGATCGCGGTTTTCCCATTATAAACTTGATTCCAGTTGACCGGTACAGTGAATCGGAGTCGCAGATCGGCAACAGCGGTAGCGAGGACAATTGCAGCCTCGTAAATTCTCATGGAACAGCTGCCAATAGCGGCAGTAGCAACGGTAATAAGGAGTCGTCCGGGAAAAACCACTCTGTAACTGGCCAGTATAGCCAGAATGGATCTATCGCCTCTTCAACCGAGATTGCTAGACAATTTGCGAACGGACACGCGAGCAATGGCAGCTTGGAGCACGTCTCCTTGAAGGAGAACACTGGAAAAGAGCCTTCGAAAAATAAGTCTGGGAACAGCGCGAAAAAGAATAGCAACAAGAGGTCCAGAAATAGGTAGAATAACCTCGAGCCGGTGTACTTTCTGGATAGTCCACGTGAGGACTATCAATGGAACATTTCTTCCTTTTATTCTCATTCGATTCTGTCGATGTACCAGATCTCACTGTTTTATACAATAAGTGCACCACGGAATACTGACTTTTTATGGGAGAGTGAACGTTACAGGCTTATCGTTAACAAATCAGAACATTAAGATTAGTAACTGGACAACAGTTTGGGTAACGAAGGGTGTCGTTTTACCATCCGGATAGGATTTTTATTTCTGTTTCCATAAAGACTATGATTGTAAGCCAACGTATATAGTATTGTATAAAGATAAATTTCAGCTTTAGAGATGAAATGATATCAATCATCGTCTTGTTCGGTTAGTTGAACAGTATGTATTACGCTTAAGAGATAATGTAGAATTATGAAATCTTTAGTTCTTACTTGAGATTTTATTCCTTGTAATTACGTGTTTCACGACAAATATCAAATCTGTTACCATTAGTTAAGCTCAGTCAGATTTTGTCATCTCCACTATTTAAGCGTTATAAGAGATCCTAATAATTCATATTTTCTGTCCCAATTTTAACGATCCGATAGTTCATGTTTTATAAAAGATTTGTGTTAGGAATAGTTGATACATTTTGTTACTTTTATAATATATAAGGTTCCTCGAATGATTTTAATACGTATATAAAAAAATAGCATAATATTTGTAGTGAAAATAAAACTAATAATTGCACGAAGAAATGAAGTTGGATGATCAGAGTATTATTTGTAATCGCGTCGTGTTAATTTAAAGGTTCACACTGTTTGTTTATTTTTCCAAGTCAATTTTATATTTAATGATATTTTACGTAATATATGTTTATCTATCCTCTGCAAAATATGATTATTCACACTTGTAAAAGTAAAATTTTAACAGAAAGTATAAAAAAATTGAAAAATATTTTTTGTAACCATTGTATTTAAATAAAGCATTATTAATAAAGGATTTGAAAGTACCTAATTGAATCATAGACCTGTAGCGTACATTTTCATTTTATTTTTTTTCGACACATTTTTTTTAATAATTTTAATTAATCAACGCTATATATTCTTATTTGTAAAATTACAAATTTCTATGTTCGTTTATTAAGTAATTATTTATTTATAAAATCTTATACAACGGAGTATTTTTCTATATTTTTACTTTTTAAGTCTTGAAACGTCCATTTTCATTACCATTTGTTATATTTTTCTTCCTTTTTATACGTTCAAAATATTTGCAAATATTGAGAATATTCCATCGTGATTAAGTACAATCAAACAAAGGAAATGAACGCTTCGAAATTTTATTCTTATCAAATCAAGTATAAAATATCGTTTTAGTACGATTTAGATAAAATGTATATACATTACTCATTGGAAAATTTTTATCATTTTATCCGTTACTTTCAGCTTCTTTTTTAAATGCCCTTGAATTGTATTGAACAAAGAAAATAACAATAATGTTCAACATGAATTTTTCTCAAGTATTTTAAGATATTGTTCCTCGTTAGAAAAATGTAATTGGATCAAAAATAATCGGAAGAACGCAGCGGGATAAAAACTAGATACAAATTTTTATTCGCAGAACATTCGATTTACCTTTAATGAGGATTGGAAATAACAGTTACCGGTAGAAATGCTTTCAAATTACTATCTTTTTTCACGTTCTTCGGGGGTTCATTTCTGGTTACGACTGCGTTGAAGCCATTATGGTCATCAGCCGTGTAGGTGACTGTTCGAATTGAACCATCCGCTTCGACCACAGAATATTCACCCTTTACCGTGTCACCGTCTCTCTCTTCCCACGCCGACTTAGAATCGCCGGTATATCCATCCAGGACGCCGTAATTAAACGAGTATCTTGGATGAGCCTGCAGAAAAATGAGATTCTATATGAATAAATAGAATTATACTTCTTGCGTAAATAAGATTATACTTCCTACATAGTACTAAATCTTCTTATCCTGAAATAAAAAGATTTCTTATTTTATAATATCATAAGTTTGTATGGCAGTTATACAGAAAAGGGCACACTACCGAGTCCAATGATAGTCAAATATATTACATTATAGAGGACGATATTTAGAATAACTTTTGCCTATACATGTTACCACCGCTTGGCCTTCGTTTCCGAGATATTCAATGATATGAGATGAGATAATGAGATATTATGAAAATCTTCAATTAAATTTAGTTTCCGTTATACTTCACTCTGGCATATAGCTGGCCAAATTTTTACACAGCCCAACGTTAGCGCGACTTAATTTTTATTCCATACGATTTTATAAGTGTATCGTAAATTGCAGTGTTAAACTCTGTGTTGATCTTGACAACATATTTCAAATTCATTAAAATCGGTGATGCGTGTCCTTCTCTGTGTAATTATCGTTTTTATCGTAATTCAAACAAATCTATTATAAATAACGTTGCTAAAAGTGTCCTTTACAAATTACCGTGAATTCTGCTTCTTTTTCATTTTTTGTATCGGTTGCGACAACGGCAGACGCCGTCTTAAAAATCGGTGGCGCAACGTATACCAATGATGACGTCTTCGGCAATGGTCTGTACGAGATCGGAGTGGAAACTTTCACATAAGTCGGAAGTATTGGTTCTACTTTACCTCCGATTGATTTAAGGGCGCACGCCACTGGCACTGCTGCCCCACTCGCGGAGATTACATCGATTGGCGCGCAAGGAAATCTTCTAAATATCAAACAACCGTTTCATTATATAAGATGATTCTAAAGCTTGATGAATTGCTAGCGGTAGTAATGAAAGTTTGTAAAAGTTTGTAATGGATTATGAAATCTTACTGTTGTAGGACACCAGCAATGATCAACTTCAGAAAACAACACAAAATCACTATCTGTAAGAGAAAGGAGCAAATTAGAAAGGAAAATTTGAACAGAAAAAATGGGAACATCTAAATATCTTTGTTATTTGCGTATATATGAAAAAGTTTCTTAAATGAAAAAGGTACGAAAGGTTCGACGAAGTAAATATAATGCCAAAGAAAAAAAAGTTTTCTCACGATTACTTTTAAAAATTCTTTTTAAGTATTCATATATTTTATTTTTATATTCGTATAATAGTGCGATATTATAATGTAAAACGAATTATAAAAATACACAAATTTTCAAATTTGATATGGCACGTTTCTTCACGTTGTCCGATTGATCTCAAATTTTACATAGGTACACAGAGAAAACAAATTCGTTAGTCGAAAAATAAGATGTATTCTAATATACATACATAATATGTGCGGGAGCACTAAGGAGTTTAGAAAAGTTTAAAAAGATGTTTAATATCTTGGAAGTATAAATATGAGCGAAGTTGCAGCGAAGACACCCAAGAATCGAACTATCTACCACGCATGCGCAGATTAGATTCTCATTGCACAATGTCTACTGCAGTGTTAAGGAGTGCCGCTATTCACATTCAGTGGTTCTCGAGCAACGTTTTGAAATAAAAAACAACCTAAATCCTAAACCTTCGAAACGATTGACCGGATGACTAATAAATCAAAAAAGCAATGTAAATGTTCCTTTAATTATAAAAACGCATATCATAGGTCGAAAGAAGTCGAGTCGAACGTGGGAATTGATATTTATATACGTTTCTTGCCAATTGTGAACCGCTACATTAAGCAACCGCACTTTCAACTAGCAACCGCGGGGCCACGAAATAAAAAGTGACCGATACGTTTATAAAGATTTATGGAATCGAGTCTTTTTAAAGTAGAGAAATGCATTATGTTACATAAGTGCGTCAAAAAATCTTTTTTTATGCTCTATTATAATCGTTATTGTGACTGGTTTCTTTTTTTTTAATTTGATAAACCAACTTTTATATCTTGTTATAAAAATATTTATGCATATTCCTTTAAAATATTTTCTGCGCATCACTTCTCAAATTTAAAACGATTAACATAAATTATTCGAAACATAATATGTAAAAAGTTTTATCGAAATAGTTTAGTACCTAATATCTATTATTTTTTTAAATTAATTGTATAAATAGTAATCTTCATTTTACCTTGTCGGTAACACTTTTCGAAAACTGCGACTGCATGTTTAGAGAATTATAAAATCGTTGTGTAATGAAATTTGCACCAGAGATATCCTTCTTAGATTTCTTCCTGATTTCCCATTAAAGATTATCAATAAATCACATTTTTCTTTTTTCAAAGAAAAAAATATTCTTGATAATTAATTAATTACATACACATAGAATCTTCTCAAATATTTGCAAATATTTGTACATGTGTATGCACTTATGAATAGAACTTAAACGAAATTTTAAGATCTACTAAAACTTTCACGGCGGTCCTTCAAAGAATAGAACATCAGCATCCAGCTCATCTTTATATACGACTTATACAAGGTGTTAACAATGTTAAACGATTCTTTTCGATACAAAAGTATTTGGTATAATTTCCAATAATTGAAACAATATTTTCAAATAAATTTTGCCTTTTATTTAATTACAGATACAATAATTGAATTGTTTTAATCATCCTATATACACGAGAATTTTTACCTATATTGTTCCTATCTTTATGTAAATAAGAAAGAAAATCTAGACAACATTAATAGGGAAAAAGAAATTAGAAATTCACATGATTTATTCTTTATTATGTACAAAATATGATAAATGAGCATTATAGATACTATGATTCTTATAATTTAATTATGTATATGATTAAATTATTTCAAACACCCGGTATGTACGAGAACGTTCACTTACATTGTTTGGATCTCTCTTGATACAAGGGATGCGCAACATGCAACCGTGGGAACGTCATCACCTGTTGAAATTGACGTTCTTAAACTATCAATGCAATAGCAATAAAATATTTACGATCTCATAATATATTTAAATTATTTTATGTGTTTATTTTTACTCTTAAATACCTATTAATACTCAAGTTTGTACTTATAACTCGTTATTCGAATTGCATAGAATAAAAATTTTTATTTGATTATTTATCAAACCAATATGTTAAATAATACCTTTTGGATAGAAAATAGATTTTCTTCTTCTAAAAAGGTGATTTTTTATGATTATTCACGTAATATCAAACTTCAAATTAAATAACTTCCTTCAATTATGTTTGATAATTAGATAATTCCCATTTACATTCTAGAAATAATTTTGTATTATAAAGTACCAAAGATAATATGAAGTAAAAATATTAATATTTTAGAAAAATTTCGATGTTTTTTAACTCTCAAGTATTTTTTCTATTTTTAAAAATACCATGTACTTTACAAATTTAAAGGAATTTTCTGTATATCAGAAATCTTATAAATTTTTATATTTTTTATTATTTACCAGAAATCAGTTTGACAAAGTCAGAAGTTAAATTAAAAAGATGATTAAGGAATGTAGGAAAAATTTATTTATTCAATCTCTTTTGATAATTCTTCTACTTTCTGTCGTGCAGCATCAATTTGCTCTTGAGTTATAGTTGGTTCTAGGCCATACTTTTTTTCTTCTTCTAAAATATACTCCAAGTTTTTAACCTTTTGAGCGAAAAATGTCTTTTGCTGTTCTCTTAATTCAGCTTTAAATGTATTTAATTTCTGCTGAATAATACCATCACAGTAATTTTTGGTCAGTTGCCTTAGTGCATTTTTTCTCGACACTGCGCCAGGAACTCTATAATCAGTTGAAAGCTAAAGAATTCATATAACAAATAATTTATTATATACAAAAGTATACAATATCATACTCTGGTTGCGTTACATAAATAAGATTCAAACGTTCAAGAAGCCATTCAAACCGTCTATAATCCCATGTTCGCAAATGTGCAAGAAACTTTTTTCTTTTATCAATTAATTCTTTTAGAAATACTTTGGTTTTTACATTTTTTGGATGCTTTTCTATATATTTTTGAAGATATTGTATTTCACTAGTCATTGCAGCAACTGAAACAATTTATTTTGTATTATAGCTATATAACTGGAAAACATCTAGAAATTTTTATAATATTGTATGTGGTAAATTATATATAAATCTAAATTAATATTAATACTTTCCAGAAATTTATAAAACAAAAGTATACGTACTTCTAACTTCTGCAGAACTTCGATCACAAACATGCCTCTTTACAAGTCCTATCACTCTTTCTCTTTCTACATTTTTAGATTCTTTTTTTGGTTGAAAAGCCAAACTGAACATTTTCTTTACAACTTCATCCGCACTGCGTTAGTAATTGAACAATGATTAATTGTCTATATTAGTTGGACTCTTATTTTGAATAAGACACAAAAGATAGGCATAGCTAAAGAATATATATTTTTTAGGATACAAGAACTTTAATAAATGTAGTTTTTATTCATTTTTGTGGGATAACAAATTATCTTCTATACAGAACAATACAAATGTATAGTTATTACTTACTCTTCTAATTCTTTCGAATTCTGGTAATAGACTTTAATATCTGTAGGTTTTACAGATACTTTTAATCCCAAATCACCGGTTTGTCGTGGATCTATGCTTGGGATTTTGACTGGCCGTGTCCACTTAATTTTATAATCGTCGATTTTTTGAGCCATTCCGCGGCTCAAATAACCTCCAAACATATATACACTGTTCACTCTTGTACTTAGTAACTTACAGCAGCTTATTAGCGAATTCATATTTATTTATAAATTAAGTATTGCAAACAGTCAAATTAACTACAAATTATAAGTTAATAGATATAAGATATACAATTGCTCAAATATTGTCATTACAGACTATACGCAAATAGAATACACATTGCGCATGAATATGATCATTAGCTAAAAGCAAGTTTCCAATCAAGAGTTCAAATCTTACCGTGATGTTCTAATTGAAGTTGTTTTTTAAATTACAAAGAGCGAAGTAGTTAGGCATTCGTATTTAAAATTACGAATAAAACTTTTAAAAATCTTTAATTATTTACATAAACTTTTTAAATTCATGAAACTATTACAAATATGTATATAGATATTCATTAAAATTCTTTTGAAAGATTTACATTTTTACTAAAAAACTATATTGAACTACTTCATTATACTAGTATTTTTTACAATTATAAATACATTACATTTTCAAATCTTTGTAATTATCTCTTATAGTTTTCATACCCTCGTTTTATATGAAATTTGAATTCCCGCTTTTAAAAACTGTGTGCTTTGCACATGAGCAGTAACAATGTAAATATATTTGCGTGCGTAAATGTGTTTAGTATTTATATTATTAATTATTTTATCAGTGATTAGTACAAATTTACATAAATTCATTTACTGTTACTATAAGTTACTGTATTTCCAGTTAAAATTTTATGAAAGTTTAATATATACAAAGGTATATAATTAAAAATTGAAAATACTATGTATTCTTCTAATTTATATGATGTGTATTAATGCAAATCAATGTATATTTTTCTATTTATTGAGCATTAAATATGAGTAATTTCTTCATATAAGTTGAGTTGTTGAGGGATTAAAAATAAAATGTAGTAACAAAATTACTATATTTACAATATCACTGTGTGATGAAAGTACAAAGTTTAATTACACATAAAAAATTAAAATAAAATTATTTACACAAATTACTTTTATATATCAATCCTGCCTACAATCTCAAACCATTGTCTTAATGCATCACTTAACACGACAGGTAATGTATCCAAATCTCTAAGAATAATATAAAATGGGAATGGGAAATTATCCATGTAGGAACTTATACCCAATAACTTGCCATCTTTGAAAATTGGCATTCTTATATCAAGTATTGAATCCTAGAAAACATAATACAAGTGATAAAAAAAGCAATTTTGAAGACTATTAGTATATAACTATAAAAACAACATATAGATATTTGTAAAAGCTTATTTAATATCTTCAAAGTTAATGAATTATTCGTTAGATGTCTAATAGAATTTAAAGATTTTTTTTTTTAAAAAGTCCAAATTGTATCATTTTGTTTAATTATAAATTTTATCAAGTGCTCACCTTATTGAGAGGGTTATCAACTATTATGAAAACAAGGAAAATATTCAACAATTTAGCTTTCCTCACAGCTGCAGTTACTTTTTCTGTCCCTTCTGAAAATATGCCTCTACCATCAGATAAAATGGTTACCAACTTCGCATTGTCAGAAGAACTGTCTTGAGATGTGAACATTTCCATTGTGAAATCAAGCAGTTCACCAATCATTGTCTTCTTCTGCTCAAATTTCATTTCTTGAATTAACCTAGAAGGATGTTTAACTTTAAATAATAATGCATTTATTTAATTTCCTATTACACTTACCTAGCACCACTTTCCTCTGTAAAGCTTTCCCCGAAGGGATGAAGGATATTCACTCGTTCCCCGAAATTGATAACGGCAAGTTGACCAACCTCCAAATATGTCATAGCTTTGCCAATCAACGAAAGGGATTCAAACGCTAATTCCTTTGAATGATTATCAGCCATACTACTAGAATCATCGATAGCTAACACTATTTGATAATCTCTTTTTGATGGTTTTGTGCGTCTCAACCAAATTTTGTCTTTTCGAAATTCGCTGGCGATATAGGGAATTACTTTTCTCATGTTAATACGCTTGCCAGTTCTGTAGTCGCCTTTTAACCGAGAGGTTAGTGTAGGTTCTAGTACCAATCGCAATTTTTCTGATAATTCCCTAGCAGCTGATTCTGTTAGGGCACTTATTGAACTCCAAGCATTCGCTGCTTCTATCGAAGATGGTCCTTGAGACCACTGACCTAACATATTTTCGATTTCAGTCCTTCTTTGTACAATATCATCCGTGGAAAGATCATAGGATTCCGATTCCGGCAATTTTGTGTGAATAGTGGATTCGTTTCCTCGTAAAACACGACTTGTTGCCACTGTTTCACCTTCAACTTCACCTCCTATTTCAATTTGTTCCACATCATCTGATTTTTCACCCTTGACATTTGTGGATTTGTCTTTTTTCCTTTCTGATACTTTCTGAGGCTGTTCTTTTTTTATTTCTTCTTCTTGTTCTTTCGATTCCGGATCTGTATGCATCTCAATCTCATTGTCTTCCAATTTATCTTCCATCTGATCCTTTTCATCTAAATGTAATTAGGCAATTAGTTTAGACTATATTAGAGTATATATTAGACTATATTAGACTATATTAGAGAATATTATCTTTAACTTATTATTATATTAAGTAATATCAATTCTTGATTTTTTATAGTAAGATAAAATTATCTTCTAAAAATTAGGGAAATATTAGACAGCAAATAAATAATGAAATTTTTTCAAAAATAAATAAGCTTGGGAAAAAATTTACCTTCTTCTAAATTCGACGCTTGTTTTTTAATTTGTTCTTCAGTCGCAGCATCAAAAACGTAATCATCAAATTTCTCTGCATTCTTAATATGCTCATAAGTTTCACTCTCACCACCACCTTCATTTTTCTCTTTTTCTTCTTGACTATCTAGATCTTGCTGCATTGCAGCAGTTTTTAATTTCTTCACTGAAGATTTGATATCATCATCAAACAAACTACGATTTTCATCACTTTCACCTGGTTTTTTTCGTTTTGAAACAGGTTTGGGAGATTTCTCTTCACCAGAGGTAGGAACATTCTGTTCTTGCTTAGATCCAGAATGTCCTTCACGTTCTTCTGTTTGTGATTGACCAGTTCCTTCAAAATAGAAAAACGTAATTTAAGAATATATTGTGTATAAGATTTAAACAGTTGCAATCTTTAAATCTTTTAAAGTTTTTACAAATATTTTATGTAAATTAAAAATAGTTACTTATAATAATTACTTTAAAGTTTTAGAACATGTAGCAAGATTACCTTTATCTTTTTTATCATCTGTACTATTTTCTGTAGGATCTATTTCCATTTGTTCATCATTTGATTGACTTTGTACCGCGTCTCTAGAGCCATCTTTCCTTGATTCAATTTCTTGCGAAGCATCAACCTCTTTGCTTCCTGTATCAAAACTAGATGGTGCCTTATCTTCCTCTGTTTGATTTTCCTCTATGTTTTGTTCTTCTGTATCATCTCCTTTATCCTCTTCAGGATTTATAACATTCTCATCCTTCTTTTTATTAGCATCTGCATTTGGATCTTCTTCTTCTTCTTCATTTTCTCCATCACTAGAATCCTGTTGATTGTCCTCTTCGGAACCATTTCTATTTTCAGATTCTTCATCTTCTTTCTCTTCTGGAATTTTAGATTCCTTCATTTGATCAATATCAAAAGGATCTTCTTCCTCACCCTCAGGATTATCCTCTTTCATTTCTTCATCTAAATTAATATCTTCTGGAAGTTCGAAAGGTTCTGGTTCTATTTCTGGTTGATTTTTTCCATGATAAGGATCAACCTGATCCTCGTTTATTTCAGGCTCTTCAAATTCGTTAATCTCTTTCTTTTGTTCTTCTTTCCTTTCACCATCAGGTTCTTTTTCTGCATTTCCATCTTCATTCTTGTTTTCATCAGTATCTTTTGCGCTTAATTCTTCTTGTCCAGTCTTTTCACCAGTTCCTCTCTCTTCTTTCTCATTTTCTTTATCTTCATTTTCATTGTCTTCTTCTTCCTCTTCATCTTTCCAAATTTCTTCATCAAGTTTCTCTGCAGTTTCATCAGTTTCGCCCATTTCTTTGTCGAGATCATCGTCTTCTTTATTATTTTCCTCTTCTTCACGTTGTTCAAGATCTTGCATGTGGCCTTCGAAATTTTCTGACATCTCTATACCTTTTTCTTCTTCCTTTGTATCCTTTTCTTCATTGTCCTTCTCTTCTTCGTTTGTGCCTCTAGTTTCTTCCAACTGATCTTCTGTTTCAATCCTCTCTGAAACATCTTTTTGACCTTCGCCTTCAGCCAATCCCATTCCTCCCTCGGCTGTACCACCATCTTCCTGATTATCTTCAGGTGCATCCATGTTTTCTGGTTGACAAAATCCATTTGCTGCTAAATCCAGAAAGACGTTTAATTGAAGATAGAGGAATTTGCAAGTTAGGCGGAAAGATGCGACTTGTTCGTGAAGATAATAGTGAAGAAACAAAGTATATTGTTCTAGAAGAGGTAGATGTTGCAAAAGTGATCTAGAAAAATAATACAAATCATTAAACTATTTTTAGATGTAAAAAATTGCATAAAATACTACATTGAGATAATAAAATAAAGATCCTCTATTTTTAAATTATTTTATTATTTACTTTTACCTTTTAGAAATGTGGAAGGTCCACAAGCATGATGATAAAACTTACCTTATGCAATTATTTGCAGAATTGGCATCACATTCATAAATAATTTGTAATAATTCTCCAAGTATTTGTGATACAGTGTTCAACCGTAAATCTGGAACAATCTTCTTTAATGATTCTATTAATCCTTTTGTCATTAGATCCTCTTCAAAATCATCTGTAGATTCTTTCTCAGGATCAGTTATTTCTTCAATAGACTTCTGACTATCTTGAAGTTTCTTTTGAATGACAAGCAGAATTTGTGTAATCAATTTATCCAATTTAGCTTCATATTCTTCTAAATTTTCAGATTCAGAAGATTGTTTTATCACTGAAGTAAATGCTGATTTGAATAATTCAATACTTTTTTCAATCTTTCGAACTAAGAAATCTAAATTTTCACTGACTGGATGATCTAGCGTAAAAGTACACCTAAGATCAATTAATTTTCTTTTGATTTCATTGATCTCTTCGTAACTTGTTTGCAGAAAGTCAACATGCTTTTGATGAAACAAGAAGACTTGACTTGATTTCACAATCTTTCTTGAAGTTGTGATCCACGAATTTAATTTATTTGCCATATTTTTTATTAAATTTAAGTTATGTTTCATAGACGCAATTGAAGTTTTCGAAATATTAGCCTCTTTTAAAACAGGAACCGCGGTTTCATTTAGATCAAGAAGGTTTTCCTCTGCGAGAGATTCCATTGGACAACTCTCCAAGAAAATTACAATTTGTTTCATAGACATTTGTAATGTTTCTAATAATTCCTGGAAATTGTTTATGATGATCTGTAAGTTCCTCTGTGCGGGAATATCAAGTTTCTCAAATTCTACGATTTTGGAAATATTTTCTTGCATGTCATTTTCATTTGAAGTCTTTTCTACCATGTCTTCTACCATTAGTGCAAGGTTTGACACTTGGATTCTAAATGGAAGAAATCGTTTGAAGAAATTTGCAATCGTTTCTTTTTGGCGATGAGCTAACAATACAAGGTGAACTGAAAGGCCGCGACAACGTTCAGCATTTTGGATATCTAGATTACTTTTTCCAGAACTTAATATACCATCAAGGAAATTCAATTTAATTAAAGATTCATAATAATACTTGTTACAGTCAGACCATTGTTCAAGTAATCCTTTATCTACATTTACACTTTTGTTTTTGAATTCAAAACACTGTATTTCTTGCAGATCTAGAGGCATAGATGTGAAGTTTATAATTTCATTTTTTCTATTTTTCCAAGTCAAAATACCAATTCTATATGAAATTCCAAGTCGATTTAATGCTTTGAAATAATTTGTCAGTGCCAACTTCTTTTGTTGAAGCATGCTCTTCAACTGAACTTGTTGCTTGCCTTTTGTCAAGGTTTTATCAACTTCCAAATTTCTCAGTCTTTTGCTTTCTTCGAGACTCTCTCCTATGAAAGTTTCAATATCCTTTCGAATTTGAGAATAATTGTTTCTTTCAATAATATTTTCACAGAACTGACGAGTTTTGTGAGTTAGTTTCTCAATCTTTTTTAGTTTTCTCGACTCCAAATTGATTAAGAAATCAGAAGGTCGGAGTTCTCTTCTGGAACCTGTTTCCTCTGTCTCTGCTTTTGTCTTCAAGGTCAAATAGGATGCAACATTTAGTCGTAAACCTTTTTGGAACTCTCTGACAAATTTGTGCAATGTTCTACGTGTTTTTTCAGCAGTGTTTTTCACAGACCAATAACTTATATCATTCCATCTTGTAATCTTGATGGTATCTTTCAATTTCTTAGCTATAGGTTCTTTTAAAACTTTTATCTTATTTTGAACATCATTAAGAAATTGGCTATAATATAAATAAATATTCCAGAAAATAGCTAATAATTCTTTCTGTTTTTTTGTTTCTTGGAGATGGTTAATATGTTGATAAAAAAGATAAATTAATTGAAGTCTTGTTTCAAATTCAATCAAAGACGATTCTGTCAAGAAACGTTCTAAGCTTTCAATCACCTTTTCTTTTGAAACATTATCAGATTTACCTGCATCTTCTAATTTCTCAGTTTCTTCTAACAGTTCAACATTCTCAGTATTATCTGCAAGGTACTGTTCTATTAAATTGAACAAAAAGAACCACCACTTTGAAGCTCCAGTTTTCAAATCATCTTCAAGTACTTCCAATGAGTCCCTCCACCTTGAAATCTCAAGTTTCCGCCAACAAAGAATCTTTTCACCAAAAGATACGATAAATTCTGCTAAACTAACATCGAAACGAGCATTTTCTTCCCACTGCTTCATCTTTGTTAGCAATAATTCCACTCCAACCAAAAATCTAGACAAGGAAGAATCGATGGAGAAACT
Source organism: Bombus breviceps (assembly GCA_014825925.1). Lineage (NCBI taxonomy): Eukaryota > Metazoa > Arthropoda > Insecta > Hymenoptera > Apidae > Bombus > Bombus breviceps. The sequence goes on along the minus strand of CM026194.1, from coordinate 6,724,430 downwards.
GAGAAGTCTGTCAATTATTAGTTTGATCGAATTTAAAATGGGATTTTCAGGCCATTCTTTTAGAAATCCATTGACTCTTTCACAAAGTCTGTCAAAAAGTGGTTGACACTGCTCAATTTCTGGAATATTAGGGTCTTTGTAGAAGTCATAGACTTCTCGATCACTACTTCTATTATCAAAATTGGATTTTTGTGAGATTAATACGTTTAAGCAGCATACTAATTGAGAGGACAAATTTTCAGACCAAGTTTTCACCGAGGATCCTAGCATTTCAAATCTTTGTATCAGAGGTTCAATGAAATTTGGTTCTACATTAGATTCAGAAGTTCCTAAATTATTTTTAGATCTTGGAGAAATATTCATTGAAAGAGTTCTTAAATTTCTTTCATCAGAAAAACTTTTCAAGATATTCCAGTGGATTTCTTGAATTATTCTAGCATCCTTCATAGATATCAATTCAATAAAGGATTCCTTATCAGTGGAGATATTTTCTGGAAATTTTTGGAGTTCTGAAAGGTCTTGTTGAAAACCTGGGATTATTTCTGCTAGCTCTAGGAATTCCTGTTGATGGCCTGGGAACATATTTTTAAAATCTAACTCCTCTTCTTCTTTCTCAGACTTTATTTTAAACAAACTTTCTTTTTCTTTCATCTCTTCTTCCCTTTGCTTCTCTTGCTCCTTCCATAAGATTCTTATTTTGAAAAATATTTTGTTTAGTTCTTCCCACAGGGATTCTATATTATTTTTAACCAGAGACAAATTTTCAAGCTCCTTCAATGCAATTTTAGCCATTGTAAACCTGTCTCTCTGAATAGCCTTTGATTTTGACTGTTTTGTTAAAATGAACACTAGTTTTTCTGAAGAGCACAGCTTCACTAAGTTTATGTAATTCTCTTGACACAGACCAACTACAGGAAAACGCAGCAAGTTATAACAAATGTCACTATTTACGTTTTGAAATTGCATGTTTGAGAGTTCATGAATTAAAATTGATACACCATGATGTAAACTGAAAATTGCAGACATCACTGGTGAAACCAAGTCAGGAAAACCAACCAGGAAATTCTTTTCCAATTTATGAGAGAATCTTTCCAATGATTTCTTCCAGATTATAGCTTCATGCAACTTTTCTCTATGTGAATCTTGCAATTCCCCTTTTTTAAGTTGTTTAGCAATGTCAGTCAATTGGTATTTTTGTTTTATTATCGATTCAAACGAACCTATATTGCTAGAAAAATTCTCTATCTCTTCTCTCAAATTTTGGAAGCTTGACGCAGGTCTCACTGCCTGAAAGTTTTCAAAGTTTTTTGCTTTGTTGGATGATATTTTCAAATGATTGATTCTTGATACTTTTTGGTCTTTCGACATAGAGGTTCCAAGGATAATAGATTGCAAATTTTCAATGCACATTAAATGTTCCAGTTCAGAAATATTTTTTCGTATGTATTTTGATTTCAAGGCAATTTTCTGAACTGGATCAATGGATCCTAGATCACTGAAGAGAAATATTTGTAGATAGCCTAGGATCAACCATCCACTTCCTGTTGTAATGACATCGTTTCCATTTTCTGATTCTTCTTTGATTTTTTGCAATGAAGTTAATGCATAAGTTGGTTTAAAGGGCCTATATCCTAAATCATTTTGTTCTTTCATGACTTTTTCCATGACAGACAGATAATAATTTATGAGAAATCGTAATAGGATAGAGTCGTTGTTGGACATGTTGAATTCATCCGAGTTTAAAACCAAAGAATTTTTCCATAACAGTGTCTGAATCGTTTGCAGAAGTTTCTTTTGGTTCTTGTAATTTCCAAAATTGATTAATTCCCTTTTGCTTCCAGATTTTGAATTTAGAAATAGTTCAAAGATTAGGTTGCAGAGGGCTGATTTGTTGACGAAGTTTGTCTGAAACTTGTATAATAAAAATAGTAGATTAGAAACTTAGAAATAGATTAATTAGGTAGATATACAATATAATTACAATAATAACAAGAATTACAATATAATTTCAATTTGTGAGTTAAAATATATACATTTAAACGATTATAAGATATGAAAGAATTACCAAGTAATTAAATAAAAAGAAAAATACCTGGTAAATATTGAAATCGTCTTCCGTCATATCTTCTTCGTTATCATACCAATGTAAAAGAATATTTGAATTTTTAACAGCGAAAGATCTTTCCGCAAATTCCTCGACAGAGCAGAGCAACTGAGGGAACAAAGAGATCCTTCGTTTAGTTAGCATCTCATTAGCATTCAGAGCCTTCATCAAACTGATCAAACGCGTCGGTATCGTTGGAACTTGCTCGAATTTTCTAAACACGCTTTCCTCGTAAATTCTCCCAAATCCTCCGCAAGCGGTCTCAACAAAATTTCTCGATTCTTCCAAGTCCGTAAGATTCTCAGAAATTTCATTGCTCTCGTTCAAATTCTTTTCAAAACTTCGACGTATTTCCTCTTCAATATCTTGCGCAAATTCGTCGCAAAATTTCCTCTGGAAACGATACGCGAAAAACAAAAAGAAAAATTCGTAGATTGGCCATATTTTAGCTTCCACGAAATTTTTATTCCTTCTAACATCACTCTCGTTGATTTCTTTAACTTCTATAATATTTTTGGCCATTTCTTCAATTTCTCCTATATCACTAATTGTGTTTGCATTCTCTCGATTATTTCCGAAATTTTCCACACAAATTTCGGCGAATCTCTTCCTGAAGGCCAAATTTTCAGGGGATCCAATCGCGACGATTTTTAATTTCGTTTTCAACGAATCGATCAAATCTTCTTCGGTGACTTCGAGCTTTCTCGATATGCATCGCAATTTTTCATGGAAAGTCATCGAATTTTCGGAAAAATGAGGCGATGGAATGCACAAAACCTGCCGGACTTTCTTCCGAATTTTCCCAAATTTATCTACGTCGATCAACGAGTCTAGATATTTCTTCGAAAAGTCTGACAGGTCTTCTTGCGTTTTTGAATCACATAATTTTGCATCGATCAGCGTAAATAATCTCCTGAAAAATTTCATCAGCCATTTATAATGGACTTTCAAGGACGAGGAGATTTCACGCAGATCGAAGAATGTTCCTTGCGATTTATCGATCAATTCCATCTTTCCCATGTCATGAAATCTTTGGTACCATTTTAAACCATCTCGCAATTCTACGTAGTCCTTGTCGTTTATCGATAAGTTTTCGTTCTGAAGTATTGTTTCGATGATGTTTCCGGAATGTTCACAAATTTCTACGAATTTCGGTATTAGTAGCTCGTCCTTCAACGTAGTTGATATTCTTCCTATGAAGAGATAGGAAATATTTAATAAAATGGATTATCGAAAACTTATATGTACAGGATGATTTAAATATATTTCCTCATAAGTGAATTGAAGGGAATTAAATGTATCTCTTTATAAGAAATTTTATATACAGGGTGGTTGGTAACTGGTGGTACAAGCGGAAAGGGGGTGATTCTACGCGAAAAAAGAAATCGAAAATATAGAATAAAAATTTTTCGTTTTTTTTCAGCAATTTTTGTAATAATAAACTTTATGATTACTTCGTATTATTTCATTATGTATTCCTAATTTTCCGTTACGGCAGAAACAAACTTAAACTGCGATAATATACACTTTACAACGAGACGTGACAAAGTGCACGCGTACCGAGCCAGAATTCAAAGTCGATTTTCTCGAAAACAAAGCCTCGAACGAAAAATTTTTATTCTATATTTTCGACTTCTTTTTTCGCGTAGAATCATCCCCTTTCCGCTTGTACTACCAGTTACGAACCACCCTCTATAATATATAATATTTATATATTTATATTATATATAAATATTAATAATATTATAATGATATTGAATATATATAATAATAATATTAAAAAATATTATAAATAATATTATAAATAATATTTCTGCATATAAATATAATATAAGTATAATATAATTATATAAATTTAATATTTTGTATATAAAATATTATTTATTTATAATATTATTTATAATATTATAAATATTATATAATATAATATAATATTAATAATATAATATAATATAATATAATATAATATTATATTATATTATATAATATAAATATTATATAATATTATAAATAATATTATAAATAAATAATATTTTATATACATAATTATATTATACTTATATTATATTTATATGCAGAAATATATTTATATATAATATATATAATATAAATATAATATTTTAATAAGTATAATATAAATAAATTTAAAAATATTTGTATGACATTTATATATAATATAAATATATTTCTTCCTCTAAATTCTACTACAAATCTCCGGAAAAATCGCGTAAATTTCTTTCAAATGAATGTAACAATATCGCAATAAGTTATATTATAATACATATTATATAATAAATATTAGAAATATGGAAATATTAGGAAAGCTTTTATCGACTAACTAAGCGGATAATGGCACAGTCAAGAGTGTCAGGAAAACCAGCAGCTACACAACAATAAGAGAAGCACAAAGTACAGAATAGAAGGAAATCTGCCATGTGGAGAACGCCATACAGAAGCAACAGAAGACAGAAACCACGTATTAAGCAAGCGTGCCATAAAGAAATTGGACCAAGCATATTACAAGATATAGAATGGCCAGAAATAGCAAAGATGACAAGCATTGAGAGACAAGCACGAGAGCTGACAAAATTTCATAAAAGGAAGTCCAAAGCTAAGGACATTATGTCTGGAGGAGTAGATCCAGCTGCAACATCAGTAGTTTCAAAGAAACCACAAAGTAGCAAAAATATTGCGATACTGAGATATATTGCAATATTAGGTATTATACTATATTACAATATTATATTTATACTACTAATGGTACACGCAATAATACACACGCACACACACATACACACAATATCATAATTAAAAGTTATGGTAATTGAAAGTACAAATATATCGCAACATAGCAATAAGTAAGACTCGATATACAAGTTACAAAAATTACATTGGAATACAGAAAATATAATTGCGATACATTTGGATACAAGTAACGCGTTAAAAAGCAAACGAAATTCTACTAAACGCGCACTTGTATAAACAAAGCTCGTACCAGGCTTTAAGTCTCACAGCAACAAATAGTATACATATGTACATAAACAATAATATAACGTTAATCTTTTGCGATATTGAAGAAGCAATTCCAATAAGTTTTTAATAAATATCTCGCTTCACCTGAGCAAACGGCAGCCGAATATTCCTGCAAGTACATCACATCTTCGTTTTTCTCAAAATGTCTCTCCGTTTGGCAATGCAAAGTTATCAATCGAAAGTATAACACGATAAGCAAATTATTGGAGGACGTCGGAGGTTCGACGAGATTCAGTGGAATTTCTAGAGCAGATTTCTTCCTGAATAAAAATCCCATATTTTCAACTTGGTTGTAAAGATGCTCATTTATCTTTGCCAACTTATGGAGTTTACTTTCCGAAAAAATATCCCAACTCCAGAGTCGTCGTATTTGCAGGTCATCCAGAGACGACCGTCCGTAAAAATCGAGTAAAATGTGTTCGAAGAACGCCATTGTGTCTGTGATGGGAGGTCGGTGGAAAAAATCTTGGAAATCAATTTCCCCTGGATCGCCGCTGAAAATGGGGCAAGGAAGAGACGTTATATATACTACGTCTGCGATATTGATTTTCACGCTTTTTGATTTTGTCTTTGATAAAATGAATGATAACGCCAGCTATGTTTCATATTCTTTTGTTAAATTGAAACTCGTTTAACAATTATACATACGCCATCGTTCAAGGGTATTCGCGGACACTCGTGTCTTCTTCTTAGAAGACGTACACCTTTTAATGGCAAAACAACACAGTCAAATAAAATTGCAACAATTTCGTTTACGTAGTAATTGCCATAGTTTTGTACATTATAGCCAGATTAAATTGATTTTCGAAAGTCGATAATTTAATGACAAAATTATTTTTAGTTTGATAGTTCAGTTTAGTTATTTAATAGTCAAATTTAGTTTAATGACAAAACTACAGTGAAATAAAACTGCAACGATTTCGTTCTACGTAATTGCCATAGTTTCGTATACTATAGTCCGATTACTGGTGTTTATTAATTGTCTATTTCGTTGCTTGGCAATTTCTCTATCTAAGAGATTTTTGTTAATTACACTAATATTTTATATACAAATATTTATTATAAATATTTATAATTAATTTGTTATAAATTAAATATAAAATTATACTTTAATTACAAGGCATATTAATATATAGGTTTTATACAGGTACTGTATATTATATCAGGGTGGTTGGTAACTGGTGGTACAAGCGGAAAGGGGGTGATTTTACTGATAATATAAGTATAATATAAATATATAAATTTAATATTTTCTATATAAAATATTATATTATAATATTTTTTAATATTGTTATTATATATATTTAATATCATTATAATATTATTAATATTTATATATAATATAAATATATAAATATTATATATTATACAGGGTGGTTGGTAACTGGTGGTACAAGCGGAAAGGGGATGATTCTAGGCGAAAAAAGAAGTCGAAAATATAGAATAAAAATTTTTCGTTCGAGGCTTTGTTTTCGAGAAAATCGACTTTGAATTCTAGCTCGGTACGCGTGCACTTTGTCGCGTCTCGTTGTAAAGTGGATACTATCGCAGTTTAAGTTTGTTTCTGCCGTAACGGAAAATTAGGAATACATAATGAAATAATACGAAGTAATCATAATGTTTATTATTACAAAAATTACTGAAAAAAAAAACGATAAATTTTTATTCTATATTTTTGATTTCTTTTTTCGCGTAGAATCACCCCCTTTCCGCTTGTACCACCAGTTACCAACCACCCTGTATATTATATTTATTTCATTTTATTATTACTAGTTTTTATATATTATATATTATATATTGATATTAATGTATAATAAATAATAGGTAGGAAGACATTAGTACAGCCAGTGATATTCAAATAGCAAATGCATTAGTCAAGTATATCAGTATATACAGTAAACATTAAAATAAACTGTTGCAAATTTTAATATGTAATTTAGGTTTGTATCCAATCGATTCCATAGAACGTTAGTGAGTTATAATTATAGTTTTATAAAATTCACACATAATTATGACAAGTGGATCAAAGTGTCTGGACACTTATGAGCGACAGTGTATATACATATAAGAACTTCTTTATGTAAGTTATTTTACTTATCATTTATCTACACTTTGTTTCATTTATCAGGCGTAGATATCACATATAAAGTATTACAACGAGTGAAAAAAATAACGAAAGACGTCAACTATTTTACTCCTCTTAACGCTACTTCGTCGTGTATAAGTCACATTCGTTGACTTTCCTTACCTGAGTTTCCCTAAAGTTAATTTCAAAAGGAATCCTTGTTGCTTGATCATCGCCAGCCTTGCGTTCTTCCTGAGATCGCACATTCTCAAGGTCATTGGATTTAGTTCACAGCACAGACCAGATTCCTCGTCTCTAGCAGTCTCTGACAGAGCCTGGTCGACTTTTCTCAAAGCTTCGTGCTTCGACCTTGCGTCGAACGTGCCACAAAGTTCACGATACGAGTTTCTCAACGACTGCTCGAAAGCAAACCCTTTCGACATTTGTTGGACAGCGAACGATGCCACTTGCAACATTTCGTTTAGCTTGTACTGTTTATCGAACAAGCTTTCGTGAATTTTTAGCAGCAACCTTTGATGGCTCACGTTTCCCATGCCGCAATTGTTTAACAAAGACATCACGTCTAAGGGATTGGCTAGTACAAAGTGTTGAGGGGTCGGCACGCTGATTTCTACGCCTCTGTTTCTCATTGCTCTGTAACAACGCGCAGAAAGATGCTTTTGTACCGGGTTGTTTTACATCGGGTTGTCGCAAACAAATCTACTTTTCCAAAATTGCTAAAGTTTGCTCAGAAATATCGTTCAAAGTGAATCTTCCATCTCATTTATCGAGTCGAAGCTTTCACTATGGGGAAATTTTGTTAATGTAAGAAACGAATGGTAACGATGCGGTGCAAAGTTTGCAGAGCACAAAGGACGAGGTAGAATATGCCAATCAAATTGCAATAGTTTGTTTCGGGCGGCTGAAGATACGCGGTGCTTAGCGTTGATGGAAAAGAACACCCGCGCGTCTTTGCTAATTCCAACTGTTTTGTGGCGATTTCTATCTCAAGTTTACCTTAAGCTGGACAAATTGTAAAGTACAAGTTAAATAATTAAAATAGAGAAATAGAGAAATAGCCGCAAAATAGCTAGAATTCGAGTAAGTTCGTATTAGTTTGATTAAGACAATTTTCTCAAAAGTTCGACTCATCGAACGGTATAAAATCCCGGTTGATCAATATTTTCCGAGCAAAGCAGAGAAATTTCGGAAAAATAGCATCATAAGGCTTTGGAAGGGAGCGATAAATCAGAGTGAAACGTATATAATTCGATAATATTGTAGAGGACATGAAATATCGTACACCTAATGTCCAACGATAAAACGGCAAGAACTTTTGGGGCAACCCTTGACAGAACTTAATGTTTCTGGTGCCGAACAACGATATATCGTTGTTAGCAACACTTGCGAAAAGGGCCAACTACGATATATCGTTGCGTATGCGACGGCGTCTTACTATTCGCATCGCGAGACAACTTTATCTCAAAATAAATTTGTAAAACGTTATAAATGGTTGAATTTCTTTGCGGAAGCTCTGTGTGAGATATTCCACAAATTGAAAAAATTGCTTATGCGTTTAACTTTTTGTTATATTCCGCAATACTTGATACCGAGACTGTGTATACGCCAATGCCATAAAATAGAAATCCGATACGGGAGATTTGCTTGAGGCCATAGTCACAGGTTTCAGATGACACTGTTTAGAACGGAATATCTCCTTATGTTTCCCAAAATAATCTTGCATCGACAGGGCGAGAGTAAAATTTTTGGCGGGCCTGTGCGAACATCATGCACAATTTGTAATCTGTGCAATAAAGAATTACATGGTGTTTACATCAGTGATCATCAATGCTAAGTAAATTATTTGTGTGAGTAATAATAAGTAAATATTACACTTTTTCAATAGCCGGGTAACTATAAATGTTTATAATAACGTTAGAATGTTATTTCAGTGATGTACTAGCTCACTTGTTCTGAAGCAAGTAATCCTAACGCTTACTGCGCATCATGGGATCATCATTTAGTTTTGTATTTTAATATTAGAAATTGTGTACCATATAATAGAGAATGCAGTATTTATGCTTTATACTCTACGTGTTCTACATCAAACTATGACCAGACCATGATTCTTCTTATTTGCAAGATATATACCTCTTATATACTGTGTTTATAAAAGAAGACTGATTTCTCCACTTTTCCTAACGATTTTGAATAAGTATTATCATTATGATTTTCAACAAATTTTGAACTACAATTGGCATTAATTTATTCTTCCTTTATTTCTAAGTGGTGCTTCATACGGCGGTTCCACATCAACAAATAGAAGACCTGACATGCAATCACTTATCGCTGCTGGGGTCCGCCATGTTTGTGTCAAAATCGGCAGTACGACACAGGCTAAGTTGACCATCCTCATAGGAGAAGGAGCCGCTACATATGACTCTGACTGACTGTCTGTGACTAACAGTCTGGAGCTTCTGCTCATTTCCATTTATATAGGTTGCCCCCGAAAGAGAAAGTTTTATTTCGGGGTGGGGGAACGATTCCTTTTCTTATGGAAGGCCTTCGCGCATTTTTCCAAGTCCCAGGGTTTATGGCAGGTGATGTGGCCAATACATGCGCTTAACCCCTGGACCTTTCTTCACAGCCATGTGCCGCTACATTTCGTGATATGTTCCTTTATGAATTTCCTAAATATCATTTTTACCTTTTTTTTGGGATCTTTTCCCCAAAATTAGAATTATCAAATTATATCAAATTGGTCCGCTATTCCTCGCTTAGGTACAATCCTTTCGTTCGGAAATAAAAGGGTTATCACTTACCTGGATATTTCCCCGTGACGAGGATCCATAGCGAGGAACAACCTGAAGTTCTCATGAGCTCGCACGGTAAACACATTTCCACCTTCATCGACGCCTTTCTCGCCGATCGTTAGAGCGCCGTTTGGTTCTAGCAAGCCATTCAATCGGTCCAAAATTGCTGGGCTGCAGAGATTCACCTGGTCGAGCAGTAACCACGTGCCATTTTGCAGACACTGCAATGGAAAATGGAATTCCCTTATCGGTTTCCTTTGAAGCCCAACGCTTTGATAACAGATTTCATAGAAGCCAATCATTCATCTTAATTCTTCATTCATTTAACGGATAAGATTATAAATGACAACAGAAAATTTGTATTAAAAATAGACAGAAAGCGAAGAAATTATCATTAGAAGCGAAAAGCCATAGAATATAAGAACAAGTACAAATGGATATTATTTTATAATGTTTTTAATGAATGCAACAAGTGTAACTTGGTAAATAGACGTTTTGTAAATAAATTATCTGCAACATAAGTGCTCGATATAGTAAACGTAAATTTAATTAGGTCGATGTAAATGAAAACTTTAATCAGCTACATATGTAAATTTATGGCTAATTGGTAGTTTTTGAGGTTAGAAAATAAATTGCCCAGAACAACAAAGAATACTACACGTTATTAAAAATAAAATATAAAATAATAAAATAAATGTCTCATTACGTATTACATTGCGTCGTTTAGAAATATACACAAGAAACTACGATAAGACGACAAAAGCAGGGCAACAAACTCTGCATAAAGTGAGACATACGATAGAATTTTGAATTCCACAACGATAGAACCAACAAACTACCTGACCTTAATGTATACCACTGTCGATAAAAAGAATTATTGGACAGATTAACCGGCAAACTAGGTTGAACAACGGCGATAAGACAAGGAATGAAATATAAATTGGAAGAGAACGTAGCATGTCAGCTGTGCAATACCAGAGAAATAGAGACAGAGGATACAAAACACATAAAAATGAGACCAATCACATTGAGAAACAAGGAATGAACGGAAACAATAACAAGAACGATCGAAAAACAAATGAAAACTGGCAGACTTCGTAAAGGAAAGTACGAAGTTGAAGATCTTCTGCATGAACGAATAAAGAAATGAAAGAAGGACGAATACAAACATAATACCAATGACTGACGCACAGACAGACACATAGTAACACATACAGGTTCGTATCATAGTAAACTAAGGCGTAAATGGACGAAAGTATTTGTACAAACAATTAGGTAAATAGGTAATTAAGATTTAGCTTGAAGGAACGCAGTAGAATAGAAACAACAAACGAAAGAAAAAGGCAGAAACCTCGGTACAACGAAGGAATAAAATTCCTCATCGTTCTTTAACTTGTAGGGGCACATGAGTCAGAGGACGATGCGAATCGAGAGCGACTCGTGTTGTTGTTTTGTCTTGGAACATTGACACCGTCTTGACGTACCAAACGTAGCGATAAACAAACTCCGGGCAAAACAATGTCGCCGCTGCGTGCAACCGTCGATCGAAGTTGAATTTAAACTTTGCGGTACTCCCCAGACCAGTATAAATAATCGAACACGATCGTTAAGACAGTCAGTCTTTGGAGGATTCAGTTATCAATTAGTTAATCAGTAGTCAGTTAGTGAATATCGAGCAATCTTAGAGCGATCATCATCGAACGAACGACGACCAACTCTGTACGTCAAATAGTTTTAAATATATTGACTACGCTAAGTATCAACTCGTCTCGTCAATATATACACCAACACGGTTAAACGTACTTCACAAACTATTGGCTTGGCAACTAAGTAATTGCGAATTTTGTCAATGCCACCTAATGACAAAATCCGCAACCACCTTAGTTGCCAACTCAATAGAAACTCGCAGGATAATTACGCGATGCGCGTTATTGAAATACAAAATTAAAGAAGCAGAGAGGGAGGATGCGAATATGACTGTAGAATATAAATATAACACAGTTTTTTGTGCTTTGGTGTCTAAATATCATCGTAAGTCAGTGTGTGAACAGAGAAAAATAAAAAAGAAAAGAACTGCTTACCTTCACCAACACGCTGTCAACCCACTCGAACTTTCCACCAGCGTTCAAGCATTTGTCCTTCTCTACAGCAATCGATAGATCGGTCAGCTTTTTCTCGATCTCGTGTAATTCTTGTTCGCAGGAAACCTCGAGCTCTTTCATCGCTGACACCAGCTTCGATAATTCTTTCGTTTTACGTAGAAACTGCTTGGTCTCCGTCGACATGGTCGTTTCCATTGTTTCCTCATCCCCTGAATCCAAACAAAACATTCGTAAACCGAAAATATTTCGCTGGAACGGAGTCCCAGAAAAAAAGAGGAAGAAAGAAAGAAAATAAAAGAACGGAGGGCAGGAACGACGTGGTTTCGTTTCTAGAAACGAATTAACGATGGATATATGGTCTATCTATGCTTGGTAAATTTGTCTCTCGACTCATTAAAGGTCAGATCTCGATAAGCGAGTCTGGACAGCTAAAATCTCGTAATGAAGTATCATGGTAAAAGTAAAAGGAAAACAGTGATTCATGAGACTAACTCCGCGGGCGCCGTGACGTTTTAAAGACGTTTACTGTTTAAAAGTTACCAACTTAAGCAGAAACTTAAATCCTCGCTTTCCTCGAGAGTGCGAGTAACGAGGAAATAAATTTACATTTTATCAGTTTACTTGGTGGTGATACGAAGCGAGTATCGGATTAATATTATTCGCAGATTTTCGACTGATTACAAATTAAAAGGTGAGCAATTTATTAGCAGGAAGAAAGCAGGAAGTTAAACAGGAACAAATAGAGAAATTCTAAATTATTCGCTCGCCATTAAAATTCATCTGCAGCGAACGTAGAGACCATTGCTGCCAACGGTTAAATTCAACAATAATTTTACGCCACTTTCGTCACTACGCTGTGTTCTACGACGAAAATGGCAAACCAGTCGAAACGATTTATCGTTAAAAATTGTTACCTTCGATCTTTACTCCGAATGAAATTTGCTTTAGTCGAATGAACGTATGTTAACACTTTACTGACCGCTAGCGGTTCAACAGCATACGCACGTCCGACCGGCAGCTCAGGCGCAGATTCTCCCTGACGCCGGCTCTGTTTCGGTTTAGACTCTCCGATACCATTCTTTTCGTTCATCGCGAACGATAAGCTTTCCAAATTGGTATAAAACTGTGGGAGCTTACAAAGCAACGCAACTGACGCAACTGAGCATGGTACCTTAGTACTACATAACGAATTATTGTTCAAATAATGAGAAAGATTGTCAGTTACAAAAAGCCGATTAATAGGCTACCGGCCGGTAAGCGTCGGCGAAGAAAAGCCGATTAATAGGGTATCGATCGGTAAGCATCGACGACAAAAAACCGATTAATCGGCTATCGGTCGGTAAAATGTTATAGTGTGAGGAAAATTTGTGGAGCTAACGTTTCCGCCACGTTTTATATTTAAAAGGCATCGGCGATTGCAAAGATTCGTACGAATGGATAAGAAGATTTACCTGTAGATAAATGTCGAACATTCTCCAAGAGAGCATGGTAACGGGCCACCTCGTTCAAATTCTCCTTCTTCAATTTCTTTCTTAAGATGCCGATCAAAAGTGTCTGCACACGTTCCAGTAATTCCTCCAAGTGTCTATCGTAATCCGTCTGCAACAAACAAATAACACGAAATGTATCGACTGGAACGATACCAAAGGAGATAATATCCGATCCGACATACGAAATCGGTAAACATTGCTACGAGCTGCGAAGTTCAAACGACGGAGATGGCAATTTTTCACCACCGTCGCAGCCTGTAACTGCAACGAATCTACGTGCTTCGTGAATCGATGAATCTCAGCGTATGTACGATTCTGACGCTCAATTTTCATTACAAACTCGGATAAAAATCTGATTGCCAAATCTGACAGATAAAAATGTAACTCTTACCGATTGTAGATCTTTTAAAATTCTCTTTACGCCTCGTATGGTAAACCGATCGTAATATGGGTTGGCAACTAAGTGATTGCGGGTCTTGTCATTAGGTGGTATTGGCAAAACCCGCAATCACTTAATTTCCAACCTAACAACTGAACTTGTCAAGAAACATCAGGTCGTTCGGTGCGATTTTGAAAAAGTTACATCGCTTTAACGGGTGTCTGGTGGATAATGCGAGCAACAGTAAGAAGCAACACGGACTAATAGATCAGCGGAAAGAATATACGAGCGGTTAAATATTATAACGCGAAAGTAGAGTTTCCATTGGGCAGGATAAGGTACTTAAGGTAGAATGGTACCTTCCTTTACTCTCTAGAAATTGAAAAATGCTTCTCCGCTTCCTTCATTAATTTTCTCCGCTTGCAGCTAAGTGCCTCTCCTCTATAATTGTTTTCTTCCTTTTTGCCCAAGCCACTCATCTCCGATGAACGAAGAAATCAGGAGAGGACTCAACTTTCCATTAACATCTCTGGTCACGCGAAAGGCTAAACTCGTTTCCATATTCGTTTCGATATTCACGACGAAGCAACTTTTAATTCGCGTTGAAACAGAATATGCAAACGTTTCCTACTCTCGTCCATAACAAATCGCTCTGCTTATTTTTACGATTAATCGATTTTTACGTTTTTAACGAACGAACCGATTGCTTTCAAATCCTGCGAATTTTCTATTTCCTATTTTTTTCTTTAAAGTATAAATATTACATATATTTTACACATATTTGTACAATATTAACATATTTAAAATATAAATATAACACAGGTAAGTGGCGTACGTGTATTTTCTATTTATTTTTATATTTAGAGGAATATAAGAAAGAAAAACATGGCGTGCGAGTAACATGAAATTTATTTCTTTATTTCCAACGTTTTACCGAACAATGTGAAATTCTTAAGTCCGATCGGGAGGCGTTAAAAAATTATCAGTCAAAGCTTCGCTCGTTAGTAAATTAAATGCTGGTATAAATTACGATATTAAATTTTCTTTGTTGCTACATTTACTTGTTACACGTTTTTCCTTTATACTTTTCAATTTTTTCCGAAGTCCTCGTTTATTTTTTTCCCCACACACTTTCGTAATATGTTTCAATAAGGTTTTTTGGCCGCTAGTACGCACGACAAGTTTTAATAGAGCGACGAAAAAAGCGTTAACGTAAATCGTCATTAGAGGGAAATGTTAGCGCGGGACGTCACGCATTTCAACTTCTAACGTTGTTTTCCTTGTGCTCGTCTCTCTGCAGTGTCCACTGGAAACGGGATAAACAGGCAATACAACATCAGGAGGGAAAAAAGCAACGATAGGGGAAGGGAAAAACGACGACTGTTCTATAACAGAAGAAATAGCATGGAGAAATGGAAATGAAAGAATCAGGGAAAGCCGGGATAAAGATGGAGGGAATAAAAGAAATAAAGAAAATAAAAAAATTTGCCGTATTAAAAAATAACAGAGGAAAATATAATCTGGAATATTCTGCTCGAAGATATCTCAAATAAAACCGGAGGAAGCGTATTCTTTTCTTTTTTTAATTGTTCGTAGTCGCAGAATACAACTGTAATAAACAACCATCTCATTGTATAGAATTTTCAAGTTTTACAGATTTACAATAAGAATTGTTGGAAAACTAATTTTTCACATAATCAATAGTATCTTTTACGTGGTGTCAGTGTTCGTAGTAGGTGGTGATATTTCTCCTGCTAATGACCGTTTTATCAAATTAATGACACACAGAATCGTCTAAACCTGATTTGTATTACGATTTTACATACGCGTTCGCGAGTTTTTATTTGACAATTCCGATATTCCCTCGGAAAATGCAGCGTACATCAATAGGAACATAATGATATCTGGTTTGTCGTACGAGCAAAAGGACGATCCTTGCAGCAAAAATGGACACGGAAAAATCCATACCATCGAGGTCGACCAGGACGCATCAATCACTTTGATTCGACCTCCTGAGGATAATACCGGCGAACATCCACCCGGAAAGACACTCCCCGCTTCCCACGCTCTTCATTTCTTATATCTTCCCTTCAATTCGTTCTACAATCACTTGCGTTTTGTCTGTGACACGTGTCATTTCCATCGAATAGCGTTTCGACTGATTTGAATTTGTTCCCTTGCGAGCTTGTCGCATGAATTTTACGAAAATTTTGTCTTCATTTTATTCATTTCAACTCGCATGCACCTGTGTGCGTTACGATTATACAAGGTGGTCTATGCAATTGGCGTACTTGCAACTTTTTAAGGAGCGTTCAGACGATCGATGTTATCGTCGATTTAGAGTTTTCAACGTTTTCACGCGGAAGAGAGTCTCTGCTTTGACTAACACGTTGACAGCCGCGTCACCCACATTCGGGCGACAGTAAAGTTTCTGATCGGGTCGCGTCATCCGCATTCGGGTGACTACTTATTCGACTACTTGCGAAGGATCGTCGTAAATATTCGAAAAGATATTCCACAGGAAGTAATAAAACTATTGAATTGTTATAAAAGTAATACGAAAAACGGTTTATTAAGAAAATTATTTAGAATGTAAAACTTTGAAGCATTCTATACAAAGCTGAGTTTGGTCGGGACAATTTGGACAATAAGTTGTTGTTTTCTTTAAATTCTCCCGTGTCTTTGATCCGTCCGTTCGACGTCTTTTATCCGCATAACATAGTTTGCACGCGCGTCTAATGCTTCTTTCGGAATCATTTTTCCGAACGGCGATATTATGCTGACTCCGTCGAAGACAAGGATTTTTTGTATTTTCAGACAACCCTAATAATTTTCCAGCTAATAATTCTCTAAATCGCCTGATATTTACATCCTTCCTTGTTGCAATTTTCTGATACAAGTAAGTTTATTATTTCGTCATCAACGAACAGCTCGAACGCGTCATATGGATTGACATCGTCAGGTAATTGCCTCACGAGGCCGTCTGTCTCGGGGAAAGGAAATGACTTCTGCCGATCACTAAATTCATTCCATTCGCCAAATTGAATTCTACTTTCCTCGGTATCGTCGGTTCTTCTTTCTTCCTCAATGACCAATTCTTGTAAGATCACGTCAACGGTATCTTCATTACATTTAGTATCACAACGATTGCACTTATCAATATCCAAATTAGAATCATACGATGTAATTCTATTTCTATTTCTATTTCTAGGAAATCTGATTTCTTCCTCGTCGCTGCTACCCGAATTTGCGTAAGCCTCGTAAAAGCTTTCTTTTTCACTGCTATTTGACTCGCTAAGAAATAAGTTTTCCATTTTTCTTTTCGACATTCTAACGAATTAGGGCAGAGATTTTAAGTTATCTAAAATATCGGTGGCAGTCTGGCAGAGTACGCTTGGTACAGCGGCACTCGTGGCCTGAAGGAGATTTCGTTGAAAACACGCGCGGCAGTCAACGTGCTAATATGCGTATATCGTCTCAGTAAAATGTTGAGAATCCTTGATATTGATAATGGTGTTGTATAGAGGAATTTTTTATACGCACGTACATTGTGCTGTATTTATTTGTATTTTTGTATTTTGTATATTTATAGAGTATTTTTTATACCGGTGGAGATTTCAAGATTAATTTTGTTATTTCAAATGGAATGCTATATCTTTCATGTGAAAATATGGAAAAATGTTGGATTCTGAGTAAACAGGTATTGACTTTTATTAGTCGTAAAGCTAATAACTAATGGAAAATGCGTAATATTAAGTTGCAGATTTAATCTCAACATTTGAAATGATAAAATCTGTGGCAATTATTTAAAGAATTATGAAGACACTTCGCCGATTTCGATGACCTTGAAATGTGTTTCGTCAAAGTGGTCAAAGTGGTCAAAATCGGCGAGGTGTGTCCTGTTGTAAATAATTAGCGATATATTAACACTTAGCCAACCGAATAGGGAGATCTCCCTTTTTGACTTTAGCAACGCGTTTTCCTTTTTTTTTTTTTTTTTGACAGTTATTGTCTATCTGGAATTATCGCCAATTAATTGCGCTACTTTTTCTGCTTTTATAAAGTACAATATATAATAAAATACAGCAATTTAGTGGTGTTAAAATCAATTAAAAAGTTACAGTATCAGTTGTGACTAAATAAAGTTATAATCGAACGATAGCACACTGTAAAAAAATATTAAAATGCATTATGAATTTTTGATTTCACCTTCAAGTCGTTTTATTTTCCTTCAGTCATCTTTAATGTTTTTAATTTTAATGTTTATAATTTTTATACTTTTAATATATACTTTTAATTTCATGTTTTGTATAAACAATATGTGAAATGGTTAAATAAAATCATCCAACGTGGAAACTGCACTCTGAACATTATTTTAATACTAACATTTTACATATACCTATTTTTACCATTAAATAGACGTGTTCTTCTTCGAAAGAAACTGTCAATTTATTGTAGGAAATAACGCACGACATAACTTTTAAATAATAAAATAATCAACCGTATATTTTCATTTTTCTATGTAATATAAACAGGAGATGATAATCGAACACATCATTCTCACTTTCAATTTGCTCATCTCCGGACGTACAATTTCGTCCGTCTGAACATTTCTCGCTTTCGATTCGCTCGTTTTCGGACTTGGAACTTCGTCCGTCTGAACACTCCTCGTTTATATTTTCTGTGTTTTTCAATAACTTTCTCGCTGAACGCGTGCACATATTCTGGGATAGAAGAAAATACAAAACCAACGTAACGAATATTATGAGATTTGTACGCTCCTTGTCGTATTTCATTTCTCGTAGGCTTCGATCTGTATTCTGTGACTCTTGAAATGATACTGTTTCTAGATTTCGTTTAGCTATAGAGAACTCATCGTGCAGCGAGTATATTCTCGAGAAATATTTCTCGAGAGTCCGACGACACTCGGTTGTGTTCACGCGTCACCTCGCAAGGACTCTGTCGGACTATTCAAGCGCTTACGACGACGCCAAACGCATACCGCGTTTAGATGTACGCAACAATAGCTGGTTGGACGTTGCTCGAGTTCAGAGCTAAGGTCCCAGGCAGAGAACTTTAGAAGAAGATGTAAATTTGCCGACCGGTCGCGGTAAACAAGCCAGGCGATGAATTTTCCTCGATAAAAAAAGAAGCAAAAAGAAGAATTGAGAAATTGATTAATCAGATAACAGAAGAATTTACATAAAGTTAGACGAACGAAAGAAATAACAACGAACGTATAATTTGAAATGAAATTTTGAAACCGGACCTGGCAAGGTCACATGAAAATAAATTGCATATTTACGATAGAAATTGTACACTGACATGATTTTGCATGGTGACGAAAAATTTGATCGGGGAGTTGCTCGCATTAAATGAAAGAACCTTACTTATTATTCTACGAGAGTTTGCGACGGTAGGTTTTTCGGCAATGCTGAGCGGAATGTCACGGATTTCACGAAAATTGCTTTCGAAGGAATTTCCCTTTACGAAAGTTTGAATCACCTGGAATCCCCGGAGATCAAGCTATGAATCAGAAATCACGCGTCAAGAGACAAAGTAAATAGCCTGCTAGCATCGCCACCTTAAAACGTACAAATAGAACGGTGGAACATCCATTCTCGTGAAAATCTCGCGAAAACTGTATTAAAAGCTTTTCTTCCCCTCTGCAAATCCTTCAAATTCTCTAAGATAACATATTCGAAATTCTTTGAATTTTAAATTGCACGATTAACGATACGTACGATTTTAACATGACAAAGAGAAACGCCTAATTACGATATGCTGGAATACGAAGGTCACAAGAGAAAATAAATTAAAATTCAATATGTTGTTATTAAACCACCTACGAAGAATAACGCATTTATGCAGAAAAATGTCGCAGAGAAGAAAATGTAAAATCGAAAGTTTGTCCTGAGCCGACAAGCGAAGACTGCGTATAATAAACGAAATAACAACTCTGGAAAGGTTCGTAAAAAATATGCAAATTTGCATTTGCGTCATTATTCCACCGAATGAGTACCGATCATCGATCAAATGTCCGTAAATGAATTCTTTTCCCAATATATTTTTTTTTCCAACTAAATACAATCAACCGTTCAATGTACAATACTTTGAAAAAACAGTTTCGACAATCACAGGATGGGAAAATGGCGACTAAAATTAGTTCCATATGGCGCGACTTAATAAAGTTGAACAACTCTCATATAGCACGAACGTGCCCATCACACAGTTTTGTTCGGCTTCGACAGTGCGCGAAACGAATTAACTGTGTTGTAGAGGGGTTGACTGTTCAACGAAGCTGCATTTTCAATATAATATTTTACAATATTAAAGTTCAGCTGGATATTTCTCGACAGCTATCGTATCACACGTGGCATTGTCTATGCTCGACTCGCCACAATAAAAAATGTCATCGGGAATCGATCCTTGCGATAACGATCCAATAAAATTATAGCTCGTACGTTGGATCTAACGCTTTTAATATCTCTTTTTGCGGGGAATTTCGAGAGACAATGTTTTGTAAAATTGTTTGAAACGCGAGAAAACACGCGTCACGTTGTTATCACCATTAAAACGAATATTATTCCGACGACACATACAGCGGCTGCACAAAGTACAATATTTCCACGTGCTTTTATTTCTCAATGAAGCATCTCTCTATCAGACTGGAAATGCTTTGTTTGCATAATTTTTCTTTCGTTTTTAACTTTTTCCAGCCGTGTGAAAATACTACAAAACGATACGAAATTTACCATACTTCGATCTCATTATCAGATCGGTGCATATGAAATATCGTTTTGTACAATAAAATTTCCAACTTACCGATTCGTAATAAATGTCCTCTTATTTTATCTAATTGATACTTAACGATAGAACACGATTAAACGTGCGATATTAATGCGGCAAATTCAAGTTTCAAAGAAACGTTTCATACGCAGCTAGTTGCATCTGAATACGATATAACAAATACAATGGTGTTTCCATACTTTTTGTACCCTCTGTTGAATCGTTTATGGAGCGCTGCTACGTATTGGACATCCACTTTAATACGGCAACATGAATTTTCCACGAATATTCCGTCCGGAAGAAGGAATTTCTTCGTTACTTAGATATTTGCTTTTAAATTACGCACGTTCATACGCAAAACTATATAAGAAAAATGCACGGAATGCGTACGCAAAAATATTCGAGATGCATTAGAGATATCGTATAGTAATCATAATACGTTTATAAAAATTGCCTATGAAATGTGCACGTACGTGCGAACTTGTGGCGGCACTCGGCAACAATGTATATCAATATGCCGAAGCAAAGTGCCTAATGAGCCATAAATATCCCAACGGTCCTTGTGCCGAATGTTCGAGAAGAAGACGTGCGTGGTGCCACGTAAAATAACACAAAAGAAATAGAAAAATAGAAAAAAAAGAAATTTAAAATGAAAAATAAAAAAGAAACTTTATTTTTTTCTAACACAGTTCACAAATTTGACTTCTGAGCTCTAGCCGCGACTTTTCAAGACTGACTCTTACAACTCGACTTCCGATCGGATTCGGTTATTTTTCTTTTGTCACCCCTCAATATCCCCACTATCCTTGAGTTTGTTAGGTGTCCGCGACTGTTGCCACGTACGCCTTCTTCTCGAACATTCGACGGAAGGACCACATTGCCTACATTGTCGCCGAGTGCCGCCATATCTTTATCTCCGTCATCAGTCCATCGGATTTAGAAGTGTGCCGGTCGTGAGAGTGGCAACGGTGCGGATGCCTAACGAACGTGTGGATAGTGGGGATATTGAGGGGCGACAAAAAGGAAAGAATCGAATCCGATCGACAGTTAGGTTCGAAATAGGAAGCGACAAAGTCGAGTTGTAATCGGGCAGCGAGATTGACTAGCGAAACCGAGAGCGATACGCGACGCGATCAAAAGAAGACACTTGTTAATAAATACATTGTTGACCTAAACACCGAGTGATTATTTAACGCACTACACCCAATAACACCGCAAACTCTTTCGTCGTTAAATTAAGCCGTTAAACGTGAGCAAGTGCTACGGTACTTTCGAACTATAGAGATTAGGACGTGAAAGAACAACGTAGGACCAGCCAAAGTTTCGGCTGGACGTGACTCGAAGTGTTCTGGAAATTACCGTGTAATTTGTCTATATCGTGCGAGGGAGGAGATAAAATAGGAAAATAGAAAAAGAGGAAATGCGAGCAAATGAAGTTATAAGATGGATCCAGTGAAGTATCCAAATTTTGTTTCGTGTTAAATCTAAATGTCGAGTTCCGTTCGAATTGATTCAATGCCAAAGTTATTCAGTTGAGAAAAACAGATAAACGATAACCAAGTCGTTATGGAAATAGTTAGGAGTAGGAATAAAAAAAATTGCAGAAAACTAACGGGTACGGAGGAGCGTGACAATATGAACGCGACACGCAAGTAACAACGCTGTCGTTATTTTTCATAATTATCCGGCAAAACGAATCTGTGGAAAACAAAAGTTGTGGAGCGTTAACGAGGAGGATTTTCAGTCGATCCAATGGATAATGACATTAGCTCTCTGTGCTGTCGCATTATTTTAATGGCAAATTCTTTATTTCGTTTCTCTTTCGCCGGTGTATTCAAGAGCTTTTTAAGATTTAACGAGGACGTGGCCGCCTTTCAATTTTACCGGTGCGAAAACAGCAACTGAAAAGATACAAAATATCGCCCCTGACCATAATTTCCTCTTCTCTGTTGAATCGTCGTCGCCGAATTTTCCTACCGCTAAAAACCACTCAACAGAGTGCGCAGGATCCAAGTGGCGAATATTTTTCCAATTATTTTGCTGACTTTGCAAGCACAGTGGCTCTTTTTACTTTTATTATCAGTCCAAGTAGGCGTGTCTGGTCAAATCTGGTTCTGTTTCTTTTCAGAAGAATGGCTTGAAATATAAAATATTATACTCTCGTTTTTAATTCATGGAGACAGAACTTTCTCATTTAATAGATTTTTGTGCTGTTTATCTGGCGTTTTGCGCTAGCGCTAGCTACATTTTAGGCGAAAGTTTCAGATACGCCCTTTTTACCGAACACGGCAGAGTTATTTTTTAAAAATTGTTAAGGTTCGGATCTGAGTGAAAATCGTGGGAACAACGAGTTTCGCAGATGTAAATAACATGGTATGCTTGACATTCTAATTTTTTTCGGTGAGGCGTGAGCTTCTCTGGCTGGAAATACGCGTTTCCCGCTCTTTTCCCTTTCCGCCATTGATTTTCTACGGCATTGCGGAGACCGCATCTCTTTTATCTATAGCTCAGAGACAACATTCCTTCTTAATTTGTTCCGAATCACAGGATTCACGATCATCCGACGTTTATACTGAGCTATTCAGACACGGTTGTTAGCTTTTTTCAGTGTTTATCGAGGTTTTACGTGGGTAGTCCATTTAATTAAAGGAAATTAGTTTCCAGTAATTTTTTAGTTCGTTTATTTTATTACCTTCTCTATTTCTTTCTACTTTTTTTTTTATTTCAGGAATTGAATGATACTATTTTATTCCATGTCAAGTATATTTTTGAACTAATTTTTCAAAAAAAAAAAAGAAAAAGGGAAATAAAATGAAAAAAAAAACAACAGGCAAAAGCTTGTAATTAAATTCCAGGAAAAACGTGAAATAAAATCAAAGTGCAAATCCAGGAGAAAAAATCAGAAAAGAAAAAAAAATTCTTCGTATACAAAGTGTTACATTGAAATGGATATCTTTAAACATCAAAAGCGTGAAGCTCGAGACGCCGTTTCAACCATGTTAAGTCAAATTAAATCCAAAAAAAAGCAAAGAAAAGGGAGAAGCAGAAAGAGAATTGGTTTCTCTTCCTAAAGCGTTTAAGAAAACGGTAATTATACAGAAAAAAGGGACATCTTCCCGATTTCAAAGGGCCTGAGATACGCTGTCAAGGATGACACTGTGAACTACTTTTTCCTACACACGCAGCCACAGCTCTGTCCTCGTTTCACCGAGACATTTCCAAAAAACTTCAATTAAATTTGAGTTCCATTACGCTTCATTCTGGCGTATAGATAGTCGTTCAGCTTTTGTATAGTCCAACCTAAGCTTAACTTATCGATGCTAATCATCTTCAATATAAATAAAAAAAAAGATAAATCAATGGGTTGTAGATTATTAAATTTTAATTTAGTTAAATGTTAGTTAAATGCTAGATTAATATATTGCACAACGTTGGCACGACTTGCTATTTATTTCATTCGCTTTTGTAAATGTATTGTAAATTCGACTACTATCATTTATTATTATACGCTTCTGTCTATAGCTGAAAACGTTACGCGTTAAGGACATTTATAGACACCTGCTGACTCTAATTTATTAGCACGTCACGAACAGACAGGTAAGACATAGTATAACATTTCATAGATCGATGATAGATTCACTGAAAATTATTGAGTTGGCAGTTAAGTGATTGCGGATTTTGTCATTACCACCTAATGTCAAAATCTGCAATCACTTAGTTGCCAACTCAATATTTCACGTTAGCCTTATCCAGTAGCCTTTCCATTTTTCTCTTTTATTTATTTAAAATAGTTTTCTCTCTCTCATCAGCGAGTTAAGTTTACATTGGATTATGTAAGAATGCAGCCGTCTACTCGACGATCCGACGTAATCGTGACGTAAATTGTATCGAAGGTTTCCGTTGTTACAGTTTCTCCTCGAAACAAGCAACTGGTTTCTCACTGGAGACAGACAACTCACTATCTTGCCATTTGAAGTTGCTTTTTATTTGATTTACCGACAGAGTAAGAGATCGCAGAATGAGTAAGTGATTCGTGAAAGCGAGAAACCATCAATTTTTATGATCCAACAAACAGTGACTCGTTTCAGTAGAAAACCAATGGAATACGTACAATGCTTCCTGATTCTGATTTAGCAATCCTCGCGTGTTACGTGCTGCTCAACCGATCGCTTTATACGATCCGTCGCTATCTCGAGTTCCTCGCTCGTTCTCCGTATTCTCGCTTGCCCCGTTCGAGAACAAAGTGAAGCCAAATAGCACGCCAGACTCGTAATGAGCATCTCGTCGATCCTGAGCGTGCGGCTTATTTCCAGGCAAAATTGTATGTCGGAAACTAAGGTCGCAAGCGACGGTAACATATACAGCAGGACAAGTGCAAGTTCGAACGGTTCGATATTCGAACAATTCCAATTCGAACGAACGTGTCAGGGGAAATCCAGCTTCCGAACTCGGAGGAAAACTGCAAGTTGGAGTGAAGAGACGGACAGTTGCTTGTCGTTGTGTAAGCGTCACGTTGTCGCCTGATCTCTCTACTCAGGCCCGGATCGGAACAGCGAAATGCAAGCTGAGAAGAAGAGAAACAAAGGGACGTTCGTCGTTTCGACGCTCGTTTTTGCAGTCGTCGATGTAGTTCTTCTATGATTGTCTCAGCGAACGTACTAAACTTGTTTTCTTACCATTTATTAATACGAACTTTAGAGACAGGTACTTGCAATGCCTCATATTGAGAAAATGTCGAATGGGAAGAATCGATTCAACTTACGCCATTTCGATTGAATTCGATGTTCGACCAACTCGAAGCTCGAACCGTCTAGCGTCTCCTGGAACGGATAGTGTTCGATTTTCGAGGATCTACTGTATGTAGAGGAAAGTTGTTCGGAATGTTGATCTTAGCATGAAATTCGTATTTGAAGGTAATTGAAATTGATGAGGCGTGCCATTTTGTCTATAATTACCAAGGAACGCCCGCGTAAAAGCAAAATTAATGTTAATAATATTATATATTATATATCTTATACACTTCATTACTGACATGTATAATATATTTCATATATTATATTTTTATATTTAATATATAAAATATATTATATATTTTATATACTTTATTATTGACATATATCATATTTTTATATTTAATACATAAAATATATTTTAATTATATATAATATAATAATAAATTATATTATATATAATTAAATTATTATAATAAAATATATAAAATATATTATACATTTTATATTTTAATATATGATAATATTTTCTCCTATGTTATCACACTATATCTGTTGCTTGATTTTATCTCATATTTCGTTATTATTTTCAGATTCTACATTATTCCATTGTTAATAAATATTTTCCAAGCAAGTAACCAGTTGCAAGTTAATCAATTTTATCCGATGGCTAGAAACTCAAGTCTATATTTCATCAGACATCATGATCTCTACCTATGTCACAAAAGAGCGAATTCTTGGCAGACAGTTTCGCGTCAACAGCACTCGCTGGGTACACGTGAGAAAATTTGTCAGGCTGATTCATCGTCTTTCGTTCTTACTCTGCTGCCAGCTATTGTAAGAAAGTGGCTCTTATCCGTTGCCAAAATCCATTCTATCTATGTCCTCGATCTTCTTATTATTATCCTCCTGTTTGATAACAATAACGTTATTATTTCATAGAATATTTCCAACTTACAAACTTCCCTCTCAACTCGGTTTCTAAATTTAAAATATTTGAACAGTTTGCAATTTAAGAAATGGTGACTGGATGTTCTCCTCCCGTTTAGCACCAGAGCTGGTCAACGTTCGAATTGTTTCGAATAAATATTTTCTTATAATAATTATCCCAGGGATAAATTCATATAAACTGAATATTTTATCTCTGGTATAATTATTTCTTATTCACGTTATTTATTATCCATGTTGTTAACAAATTATATTCTATATTTATTCGAATAACGAATAATAATAGGAATAATTTTGTTCGAATATACACAGACACCAATTCTTATTGTTAATTTACCAAAAAGAACAACAAGCTTACTAATTTGGTATGTGAAAAATGTTAATTATAAAAGCCAATGCTACTCTAGTGGACAACAAAGCTTGAAAATATATTTTCGTTACCAATTTTATCCTCGTTTATATGCATATAATATATAATTTTGATTAAAATGAAACTTTTATTCGGATAAATTTGTACACGAATAATTTCTTATTCGGCTAAATACTTATACTATTGAATCTTTATTTTATTTTTTATCTTTATGCATCACTTGTTATTGCAATAAAATTTTGCCTAATGTTGTTTAACGTGCACCAAAGTAGTATTTTTACTACAAGCATTGGAACATTTACGGTTTATTGATTTTTCAGTTACAACGAAGCAGATGAAATTTTCAAGAATTTGTCGTTAAATGTTGCTGATCAAGGTGCAGCGTTAATAGCCCATTTTAGGAAGATTAATGGGCTATGTAAATTGCTACGCCATTAGACATCGGTTAGCTAAATGCGATTAATTTTATAACAATTTAATATATAATTTATTTTGATTTAAAAACGCCGGTAGAATTTTTGCAATTTTGATCCTGATACTCTTTTGCTTCTGATTTACGATGACTCCAAATCGTCGTTAATTCCGATAACACAACGCGATCAACGCTAGATCGGAAGAAAGTAGTCGGTGGAAAATTCGTTTCCAATTGGAGAAGTCGCGAGCGAAGAGCAAAAGGTAATCTGCCGATGCGTAGAATTGAAAAACGCGGACTACCGGCCGAGTAACAAGGCAAACAGGAAAACGGAAACGAATCCTCGAAAACTTCATTTCCTCCGGAATGAAAATTAATTAATATCTGGCTCTTCCGCGTAACGAGATCTCCATTATCGCCTAAATACGAGTGGCTGAGGAAACTCGATCGTCTTCACGGTTCTCGTTGATCGTTCTTTAATTATTATCAATTTGTGCGACGCTTCAGCGTGTCGATTACTTTGCTACATTTTCACCATATTATTATATGTATATACGTAAATTCTATAAAATTCAAACTACCCGCCAATCGACATTTTTACTTTTGCTTTGTTTCACCGACAGTCATTTGCTAAATGGAATATTTCATTGGCAACTAACCGATTGCGGATTTTGTCATTAGGTGGTGTTGACAAAATCCGCAATCACTTAGTTGCCAATTCAATAAATCACGAGAGAAGAGCGGTAATTTAGGACATGGAAAATCGATTCTCGATTTCCTAGATAAAATTTCTAGTAGATTTGTCATTAACTGTTATTGTATTTAATTTCATTATTCCCAAAACAAACTCGATTTTCCAGAATCGATCGTTTAATTTACCCTAAGGATTTACGTTATTACATATACATATTGTAGTACCGTAACTACTATAGTTAGTTTATTAATGATAAGTAGATTGAACAGATGTTAATTGAACAGAAAATAATGTTCGTTAAACATGAACTAATCGCAGCAAACGTGTAATAATTAACACCACTAAGTAATTAATCAACGGCCCTTATCAACGCAATCCGCACTCTTTGACATCTCAACTCGTACTGCTGTTAATTCGTTTGTTGTCCCCTAGCAAGCCCTAGGTTTGTCTTTTGTCTTAGCCTCACTATGTACATGCTCAGCAACCGCTTATTTCTAATCTGCACAACACTCCCCAGGCCCCTCATCCATGATACTACAATATACACAAATGAATAATCTATACTTTTCAGGCAAGTTCAAGATTTATTTAAAGAGAAAATCAAACAGACTTTTTATTTAGAATAATCGTCCTTGTTTAAAAATCTCTTTAGATTTGACAAGATGTCGACAGATGCCAGTACATTTCAACGCTATGGACAACTGACAGTATATCGTATTTCATTGTTATGTTCTGAATAATTTTTACTGAACAAAACTTGAAATATTTATAAACTAATAGTACGCATATATACTAATATTTTATAATAATAATAATAATAATTTTCGACTCTGTTTTTTCAATGATACCTACGACTCAAACGGTTAAGTCGTCATTCAGACTGCTGATGAATCTCGCTTCGAAAGAATACCATGATATTTTCACTCGATAATGTCGTCCAGCTGAGGAAGCATCGTGAAATGGATACTGCCTGCGTAGCTTCCCATCTAAGACTCGTTATGATATCTGATTAGTATGAGAAGCAATTTCACACCACATTTCCTCCTTTTTTGCATCTTTCTCGTCTTATGCAGATGATTTGAAACGGTTTCTTGCGTTAGCCCGGGCTGCTCCTCGAGCTGTTCTCGCGTTTGTGCCGAATTGTCAGCTGGTTCTGGGCCACCGGAACGTTGTTCGTCGATCAAATCAAAGCCTTTAACACTTTGATTGCCACGTTGGTCGTTGGTGACCGAAGCGCTTCAACTTTTTACAATTGTAAAAATTGTATGAAAATTGACAGTTAAGGCATTTTGAATATAAACAATAAATAGAAGATACTTTGAAATAGAAAGTGCCCCATTGAACAATTACACATTTTTATTAGAACATCAATAAAAAAAATGAGAACAAATCTTGCATCTTATTATAAACACACCTTTAAAAATGTTGAAAATGACAACGTGACTTCGTGCTCGCATGTGGTTACATGCAGATGCGCTAGTTACAATAAATAGTAACTAGAAAATAGTACTAGATACAATCGATAGATTTAATCGATAGGTTTAAGATGTTCTTTTATTTTTATCCCTAGTCCATGTAAGAAAGTGAAATAAAGGTTTTTCGGCTCAGAACGGTGTGCTAGATTTATCCAAAGAATAAAATAATAGCTATTGTGATCCTACCTCTAAATACAGAAATAACAACAAAAAATAATCGTAAATGCTGCTTTATAATCATATAACTGAAGTTAGAAGTGTGAACATACCTTACTATTATATATAGAATAAGCAAATACTGTTTACCAATATCTTCTACACGTTTACAACGATATATTCTGCACGTTTTGCTCACGACGAAATAACGAACGCGAATGGTTTGTTGAGATAAACGAAGCTTTGTTATAATATATCGCTATCAACTGTTACCAAGGCACCACGGTGGTCACCCGTGACCACCAATAAGATAAACGGTCCATTGGGGAAGAATTTTGTCTTACATCATCAATTTATTATTAATTCGCCATTATATGCTTTGAATGATAAAAATACTCCCGTGGCGTCCTCTGCGAAACATGTGATTTCGGCGTGGCAGTCAAAGGCACTAGAACTACCACATTAGTCAAATTGACTGGTTTTACAATTTTATTTTCAAATTCCTACTTCATGTTATATCTTTTTCCCGCAATGATGTAATGACTTTTGCAACGATGACTAAAAGAATAATATATTGAATTTTATTTTGATTTTTTACGTATCCAAACTGAAAATAATTTTGTATCAAGGTTATTTATACCAATACCAATGAAAATGTCTGGTACTTGTCAAAGTGTAAAAGGGTGCTGCAATCCCCCAATTAACCAGTTTCCTCGTTTTCTACAACTTGCCACACGTTTTCAAATTTTTACCGCGTATCATTCGATATGACGATATCAGTTACCAGGAAAATTCCGGATCGATCGCTGGATCGCTAGATGCTAACACTAGAAATACCACACTAGTCAAAATGACTGTTTCTACAATTTTATAAATGTGCCAACCCTCGTTTAGGTATCATAGTCCCAGATAGATTAATAATACCAGAAATATACTATATAACATGGAATTCCTTCTGTAAGAAAGTAATAAATCAATAAATATAAAAATATTCTATTATTAGAATAATTCTAAAATTCTTTAAAAAATATTCTATTTTTTAAAGATCAGTCATTTTCACTGGTTTAGGCAGAAATAGATTCGTGTTAACTATCGGTAGTTCTAGCGTTAAACCGTTTAAAAGCGAAATGCACACACGTCGTACGATAACGATACCTTCGCCGAGAGCACGACAAATCCACTCGCGCGTTCTTTACAGCGTTTTTTCCTCGTTGGAATTCGTAAAGAATACGGTTATGCGCATTGTTCGTTGCCATTATTGACGCTTGCGAATCTATTATTTTATTGGAATTACGTTGCACCGATCTTCGCCTACCAAATTGTCGTTTATAACAGCAAAACGTGCGAGCGATACATGAACGAACGAGAGTGAGAAAATTAGTTAGATTTATTTGAATTGTTCGTTTCAAGAATTCCATTGAAGGAGGATTCGAACTGGGGACCTCCGCTTTACTGAAACTGGCATCTTACCGATTGACCTAACGCTCTCCTTCAAT
This sequence comes from Bombus breviceps, assembly GCA_014825925.1. NCBI lineage: Eukaryota > Metazoa > Arthropoda > Insecta > Hymenoptera > Apidae > Bombus > Bombus breviceps. The sequence continues at coordinate 6,693,374 of CM026194.1, read as the reverse complement.
TGCTCATTTGTACGTCTGATGATTATTTCGAAAAGGATATAGAAATCACAACGCATGTAACGATAAAAAGGGACACGCGAAACAGTCGATTAAATTGCAAATAATTTATCTTCGGTTGGTTAAAAAATTCATATAATGGGCCAGATAATGGCGAAATGTGGCCAAAGCAAAGCCGAGCACGTACAGTATTTCGTATTTTTATTTCGATCCGTTGAACGAATGTACGCGGTGTACCAAAAATTATTGGCTCATTGCACGCGATGTATTCGCGTGTAAATGAACGAGATAATAAACAGCGAAGGGAAATCGTGCTCGTATATTACTCTTTTCTTTCTACGCTCTTTTCGCTTCATTCCATCTTCATCATCCAATGCAACAGCTAATTTATATCGGTCCATTATTTTATTCCATTCACTTTGTTCATCCTGAAATTATCGCTGAAATTCCGTATTATTCTGTATCTCTATCGAAATTTACGTTTATTTTCAAATAACATTATTTATCTTACTTACGTTGAAATTACGCTGTTTATTATCGTATTTGTATCGATAAATTGAATATACAAGATGGACGATATAAAACTGACTGATTCTGATTGTCACCAGCTAATTATAACTTTTAAATAAAACGAAACACAGTGTTTTAAATACAAGTCGCTAATTATTATTTGAAAATTACGTATGCAACATAACATCAGACAGATGTTCGCCTCCAGACGCTGTACAAAGTGCAGTCCTTTCAATCGCATTTTTCGCTACGTTTCACAAGTCATGTTGGCTATTGTCTCTCCAATAGCAACTTTCTTCAATTGCTCCATAGTTGTTCCCTTTATCGACATACGCTTCGCGTTTAAGGAAACCCCATAAAAAGAAGCACAGTTCAATCAGGCGATCAAGATGGCCAACGTCGTCATGTCGACGGATTACTTTGACGTAATGTTCGATGCAACGGTTGCGTAAAAGCGGAACAAAAGATAACGTAACGTAGAGTAGCGGAACTTTGAAATCAGTCAGTTACATATCGTCCACCCTATACATTATATTCGAGCAGAAGCCCAAAGATAAATAAGACTGGCAGGAAGAGAAGAATGGCAAAGCAGTAGAATCAGCGAAGTATCGCGATATACAGGGTGGTTGGTAACTGGTGGTACAAGCGGAAAGGGGGTGATTCTAGGCGAAAAAGGAAGTCGAAAATATGGAATAAAAATTTTTCGTTTTTTTTCAGCAATTTTTGTAATAATAAACTTTATGATTACTTCGTATTATTTCATTACGTATTCCTAATTTTCCGTTACGGCAGAAACAAACTTAAACTGCGATAATATACACTTTATAACGAGACGCGACAAAGTGCACGCGTACCGAGCCAGAATTCAAAGTCGATTTTCTCGAAAACAAAGCCTCGAACGAAAAATTGTTATTCTATATTTTCGACTTCTTTTTTCGCGTAGAATCACCCCCTTTCCGCTTGTACCACCAGTTACCAACCACCCTGTATAAATGAAGAAGAACTATGCCAAGTATGCGACAGGAAAAAGTCAGAATCGATCGAACACAACGTATAGTGAACCGACACTAAAAATACGCCGACATAAAGACAGCAGGCAAATTATGACGGCGAACACTGAAGATCATGTGAAAAGATCGCGCTATTTCGTGCAGGCTGCACTGACAATTAGTGCAATTTGCTTAGAACGCTGAGACTCCGTTAGGGTTCGATGTGGCATAATAAATTTCAATAATAATTTAACTAACAATCTTACTTTTTCTAGCACCTCGTGCAGCCTTATATTTCGTCTCTTAATCGGAAATCCTTCAGAATACTCCGAACTAGACCAAAGTTTCTAGACAACTGCACATTGCGATAAGAGTGGTATCAATATATTTTCCAATCGATTCGCCAAAAACCAAAGGTAGCCGCCAGCGTTGCGGGTTAAAAGTACGGGAGGAAAGTTCTATTAAAATCTGCGAATCGTACGGAGTGTACCGTACCTGTTCCTCCACGTAAATTGTTCTTCAAATTTGCAGCATTTTAACAGAAATGAGAAACAATTTGAACAATTTTTTAATAACAAATCTATCACTTGGTAGCGGATGGCTCGTCGACTGTCAGGCAGATTACATTTTGAAAATTGCAGAAACGATTTCTCCTCATCGTCGTTGAAACGATACAAGCCAACTTCCAATAGCTAGCTACAAGTTTCAGAAGCTATAGTTTGATTTAAAAATAGTCATTCTGAAGCATTCTGAAGATACGATAAAAGTATCGACGTTTTGATTGAATCGCACCAAGTGTCTCTTATTCTTCGTTTATGACCACAGACGATGTATATTTAACAAGACGTACGCGGCAATAATTTGTCTTTGTTGCAAGGATCGATTGAATATTAAATTTTGATTTTAAGAGCATTAATAAATATTAATAATATAAAATAAATTTCATGATGATTTATCGATTAATTAAATTTATATATTTATGTAAAATGATTTAATATTAAATATTAATAATAATTTAATAATTAGATTTAGTAAATTAATGAAAGTTAAATTTAGGAAATAATTTTAATAAAGATAAATTTAGTACCGAGCGGTTAAACTTAATTTGTAAATCAATTTTCTTAATTAATATTTATTTATTGTATATAAATTTAATTAAATTCCTGACGTAAGAGCAGTGCCAAGTTTTGTGTTCCGATGTACGAGCTAAGCTCCATGGCGAATGACACGCACAGATACGCGAAATCTACGACTGACATTTGAAACAGATGGTCCGCTGGAAATTACCGTTTTACCATATAAATACATGCCATAGTTCCATCGGTTTCTTTATTCGTCTAATATCTTTTGCTAATAATCTATGCACGAATTCCCAACCATTAATATCGTTTTCCTTTAGTTATTAGTATCAAGTAGGTCAACGATAAATTGTTTGAGCAAATGCTACGATATTCCCCGTCTTACCACTTCTTCCGTAACGCTCGCGATAAAGTCTCTTCCCTCAATGATTAATTTACGGCTATTAGGTAAATTTTGTCCATCGAATAAATTGTTATTATTGCGCGCAGAAGGCAACAATTGTGGTGTAATTATTTTAACTACACTCTATGTATATTTAATGTAAAATTGGTAAATATCATTTACAGTGCATGATATTAGTCGAGTTTCGTATTATTCGAGGCTTAACCTGTTATGATAGGATTTAGCACGCGGCTTATGCTTATGGCGTAGGATTATGAGAACATCAGCGCACTACCATTAAATGCGTTAATTTTCGCGCCAAAATGATTCCACCAACTAATTTAACGATTATTATATTTTATTATAAAATTTTTATTATAAATTTTTATTATAAATTTTTACTATAAAAAAAAATGAAGTTATCATTTCTAGGTCGTGTGATCTTTCAGTTGTTAACGAAAATCGAAAATTGTAACGTTCAATGGTTATAGAAAAATATTAAGCAAGTTTAACCGTGAATTACCGCAAATCTCTCGTAATTTCGTAACTAAAGTTAAGGTAATGGCGAATAATTGTTACTCCAAAGCTGCCCTAATTTTGTCATAAGCTATATCCACAAATCGAAACTACATACACAGAAAACAAGCAGATAATATCCATGTTATCCAGGACATAGAATAGATGTTGTGACGTCGTTTCTACGCAAGTTCGCGTACAGTCAAGCAGGATACAATGCTCACCAGAAACTGCATATTAAGGCTCTTGCTTGTATACACAGTTTCAGCTGCTGGCCTGCCTGTTCTAGATAATGTAGATACCGCGGTCAGATTCTACTATTGGTTTGCTATAACATAAACCAACGAGTAGCCTCGTACATTGCATCCAGCAAAATCGTCCTTTAACCTGTTAGCCGAACCATTTCTTACTCGTAAACTACTCCTGACACGCGATTTACCATTCGAGGATTTAGAGTGTGGAACGATGTACCCTGAGCACAGTTACAATAATTGTGTTACCGTAGAATCATAAACATTCGTTTCATTGTTATTAATTTATTGTTATTCCAACGGGAGTTCTTTAAATATCTGGTACCATGGCGGAGAAAGGACTTGTTAATCGTCAACACGCGGCAAACCTAACCTACCTTACGTGGTTTTATTTTAACTTGTTCGCAAATACTCGGAATCGGTAGGATGCGCAAGATAGCCCTGTTTTTTCCAACGTTGAACGAATATTTAAAGTATAGAAGTGAAGTGGGACACCCGGTATATGGAGGGTGTGCAATTATATTAACTTGTCCGCGAATACTCGAAATCGGCAGGATGCGCAAGATAGCCCTGTTTTTTCCAACGTTAAACGAATATTTAAGGTATAGAAGTGAAGTGGGTCACCCGGTATATGGAAGGTGTGCAATTATATTAACTTGTCCGCGAATACTCGAAATCGGTAGGATGCGCGAAATAGTCCTGTTCTTTCAACGTTGAACGAACATTTAAGGTATAGAAGTGAAGTGGGTCACCCGGTATATGGAAGGTGTGCAATTATATTAACTTGTCCGCGAATACTCGAAATCGGCAGGATGCGCGAAATAGTCCTGTTCTTCCAACGTTAAACGGATATTTAAAGTATAGAAGTGAAGTGGGTCACCCGGTATATGGAAGGTGTGCAATTATTTTAACTTGTCCGCGAATACTCGAAATCGGTAGGATGCGCGAAATAGTCCTGTTCTTCCAACGTTAAACGGATATTTAAAGTATACGAGTGAAGTGGGTCACCCGGTATATGGAAGGTGTGCAATTATATTAACTTGTCCGCGAATACTCGAAATCGGCAGGATGCGCAAGATAGCCCTGTTCTTCCAACGTTGAACGAATATTTAAGGTATAGAAGTGAAGTGGGTCACCCGGTATATGGAAGGTGTGCAATTATATTAACTTGTCCGCGAATACTCGAAATCGGCAGGATGCGCGAAATAGTCCTGTTCTTCCAACGTTAAACGGATATTTAAGGTATAGAAGTGAAGTGGGCCACCCGGTATATGGGAGGCGTGCAATTTTAATCAATGCACTCAAATATCCCCGAAACTAAGCGAGATCCGCTTCGTTTTTCTTGTCGCCGTGTTTTACTGTATCAAGCGAAATCGATACCAATGTCATGTGCATTTAGTCGATGAAAGGATACCAGGCATCTCAATTTAGAAAAACACGCGAACAAAATTTTGAATATGGAACAGCTGCAGAGTGTATAGATCTTTTAATTAGTTAAAAGAATTAGTTAGTGATATAAGAAAGGCCGAGGGCGATGCTGTGTCTAACACAGTTTCAGGCCGATGTCGGTGCGTTCTTCGACTGCCGACGAAGCTAACTGTTGGCGAAACGTGAGAAAATCTCTTTCTATTGGATGCAGCCTGGAAGCCTGAAAAGCCCGGTATTAGACGCAGCGTAGAGCGTCCTGAGTTGCGAAAGTTCGCTAATAATGTTAGTGGAATTACAGCGAAACAGGAGGACCGAGATCGCGACTTGGCCCGAGAACTTGATTAATTCTTCATTTTTGCTCGGTGAATCGTCATCGTCGTGAACGTTAACCCCAACGCCTACAGTCTAATAATAAAACGTTCCAGATGCCTGTTCCGCTGAAAAATATCTCTCGTGCGCTGGTATCTTACGTGCCGTTAATTTTTCACGTCGACCGAGCTAAGACGAATATTTCGAGCCGCGAGCCCCCATTCTAATTCACTTGGCGCCGTTTCCACCTCTTTCGGGACAATCGGAGACCCGAGCAAAAAGTATGATCCCCTCGTGTCAGCGGCGGAAGTAACGCCGCTGGCATGTGGAACTGCGCGCGATAAATCAAGTCGATTGGTCTGATAGCTTCCGCTTGGCCTTTTTCGAAATCCACGTACAGAAATTCTCCCATCCAACCGAATTATACAACGCACATGCAAATTTTCTCTGATAATCGCTTCAACACTTCCACATGTATTACATCCTGGCTTGCAACTTTGTCCGTTCTACGCATCGGAAATTTACTCAACGCCTAAAGAAGCTACAAATCGACGTACAGAAATGTTCTTACCACATCAAACAATGTGTCTGTGTGTGAAGCGTTTCTATATAAAATTGTAGAACGTCTTATATAACGCGCGTATTACGTACGTACATAGAAATTTTCTCTGCTAACTGTTTAAATATTTCCACGAGCCACTGCAAACCAAGTCGACGAGGAACGGCGAAAGCACGCAGCCCGAAAATCGCTCTCGTCGCTCACCTTCACCCTCGTACGTATTCACGCCGCGGTATCCTTAACAAAAACGGATCGGCTATAACCGAAGGCGTCAGAATTTCTGGCGCAGGACGACGTCGGGTTCGAGGCCCCGAGTGCCACTCGACGAACCATCGGTATCCCTCTGCCAACCCCACTTTCCCACCCCTAAAACGCGCTCGCGAAACAACACCGAGAACACGCTCGAAATACGCGCGCGCGTCGATTCCACCGAGCGGACGCTTCCGTCGTCCCGACATCCCTCTCTCTCTCTCTCTCGGCCTGTGCACCCTCAGTATCAGGGGCTCCATCCACTCGGAACTCAGTGCTCTCTCGCACCCCGAGCCGAGAGTACCGCAGGAGGCCAGAATCGCGATCTCTTGCTCTCTCTGCATCCTCGTTCGCGTCTATTTTCTTTCTCCTTACCCTCTTACACACCCTCGCATTTACATACTCACCTTCCCGCACGTTCGTATCTCTCGCGTTATCGTATAATCAATTATACATGTAAATATATATATATATATATATGAGCCGTTTAGTTACGAAATCGGTTAACTCCGCGAGGAAACAAATGAAATTATATGAGATAAGCATCGTTCACGTACCAGTGATTTGCCATTAAAATGTAAAAAGTTTGAGAAAGAGGAGTTAACCACTTTGACCTACGGACGGCTCGTATAAATATATATATATACGCACACATATGTACATGTCGTACAGATGACACACGGAGACAAAAGTTTCATTGACCAGTGAGAAACGTGGTGGCGGTGGTGAAGACCGGTAGTGGTGGCAAGAAAAGTGGTAGTGGTTGTGAAAGTGGTGGTGGTTGGTAGGGGGTGGTGATACTTGTCATAGTAAATATGGTGAATTTTCACGGAGACACACCCCCGGAGAAGACGTGACGCTAGGGGGATGAGAGGACCGGTGATCAGGCTCGCGGTTGGATTTAAGTCCCGCAGCAAACGACTGGTTCTTAGACTGGACCGGGTGAGGATCCCTAAGAGAACGAGTTTCGTCGCTTCTTCTCTTTCCAGCAAGATGCCAGATTGCGTGGTTATCTGGGCTAATGCTTTATTAGCGTTTTTTTCTTTTTCGTTCAGGTTGCGTAGCGCCTTGTTAATTGGGACGATCAAACGCCCATCCACCCATTTTGCAGCTGGTGCTCGCTTTTAGGCGCCGCGTGTTTCTATGGGATTCGGTGCACGCGTTCACTCGCGTTTTCCTACGTTTTTTACCATGATTCATAGAATATACTTTTTCGTGCACTAGGAAATTTTCAACAGCGCGGGTGACTCGGATAAGACTGTCAGGTAGAATCGTCCTGAAACCATACATTTGACAAAAACTGAACCTTCTATGGCGAAGTAGGTCTCGATCTATCGCGGTTCCCAGTATTTTCGCCGAAAATACGTACAATTTTCAAGATGGTCAACGTTATCAGTCGTTTTGGGCTGATTCAACATTCGTTGTCAGCTTCTTTTGTTTACCCTTTGATTTGGGTGGCGTTTTATGCGACTCCACGCACGCGCCAAGGTCTAAGGGATTCGCGAGACTCAGTTGTTTACGGCTAATTTTATTTACTGTTAATTTTGCGTATTTTGTTTGAGGCTCAATTTGGATGCTCTTGGCATTTCTGATCGTGTTTCGTGGGCGATGATCATTCCAGGAGAACCGTTTACCATATTTTGAGAAACATAGAGTGACGGGATGATAGATGTTGGGCTATTTAAATGTACAGTATGGAATATTGAAATACGAGGATGTGGAAATTTAACACATGTCTCTGATTTATCGTGGCTTATATCGTAGATATGCTAGAACGACGCCACTTTCAAGAATAGTCAGTTTTATACGACTTTTACGAACAATGGTCATAAATGGTACAATTGAATTATTTTATAAAAATGTTTGATATGCAAATTCTTGCAATTTTATTTATATCTTTCAAGAATACGTATCTGAGTCTTTTTTCTTTTCGTTTGAAAGAATAAATCAGAGGTTATGTACATGCCTAAGGCCACAAATTACTGTTGTCTGTAAAGCCGACCGTAATACGAGATTTTGTTCGCTCGAGAGAATGTTGAAAAATCCCGGTTCGTTAGGTGTTTCGTATTAATTCTAAATCCTTTCTCTTCGGCTGTGATAATAAAATACCTGGTTGATTACAGCCTCTTACAAACTGTAACCGGATTTTGGAAAATCAAGCTTCGCTGCTGTTTCGCACGCCGACTGCAGCAACGGCGTTTCTACTTTAATAGAATTTTCTATGAAAGAATTTCCACTGAAAAGAAGGATGACAGACGATCAGCGTTTTTCACTCTGCCACGAGAAACGTAATCGAATTTTTCCCTTTTCCGTGAATATAAATCATGGTTGATTGGTGTTCCATGTTGTAAGAGATTTCTTTTTTTAACTTAATTCTTTGCAATAACGTTGGTCGTTATGATTTATAGAATTAGAGACATAGTCAAAGTTATATAATTAAAAAAAAAAAGAATATTCCTTTGTTTGGAAAAATGTAAACCTTAGAAAAAAATTTGAAAGAAATCTTCAACGATTTCTCGATATGAAATATCGAAGAATTTGTAACGTTGTAATAATTGGAATTTTGTAATTTTTGTAAATAGAAAACATTGCAACGAATGTAATTACTCGTTGTTATACAGGGTGGTTGGTAACTGATGGTACAAGAGTACTGGTGGAAAATGTAGAATAAAAATTTTTCGTTTTTTTTCAGCAATTTTTGTAATAATAAACTTTACGATTACTTCGTATTATTTCATTATGTATCCCTAATTTTCCGTTACGGCAGAAACAAACTTAAACTGCGATAATATACACTTTATAACGAGAGGTGACAAAGTGCACGCGTACCGAGCCAGAATTCAAAGTCGATTTTCTCGAAACGAAAAATTGTTATTCTATATTTTCGACTTCTTTTTTCGCCTAGAATCACCCCCTTTCCGCTTGTACCACCAGTTACCAACCACCCTGTATAATGTAATTATTAATTTCTAATTTTCCTACTTTTCCTTTTCATAGTAAGGATAATATTTTTAGTCAGCTTTCTTGCTACCTAGCTTTCTGTATGTACAAGTAAATTTCTGTTCTAATTCCGGTTATCTGGCTGTGATACTGTTCCTCATTTAGATAGCAGAGATGGAAAGTCTAACGGTATATATTTCTACGTAAAATGAAACGCTGCCTCTTTCATCTTGATCACGATTCTTTCTTCAACTGTCGAATGCTTGACACGGTTTTCAATATTAAAGCTACTGAATATTGGAAAATTCTCTCGTATCGACCATACAAAATTTCCTTAAACGATCGATCAAACATTGTTCTAACTAAAACGTGTTACGCTTCCTTTGCGAGGTTAAAAGAATTTCATTTTTTCGCCTGCGAAGAACGGAGAAAAGGAACGAGATTGAATTGCCTTTGGTAAAAACTGAAAGCTCCTATTTAAGGGGCAAATACCAAGGAAAGAGTCTTACGTTTCATAAATTGAAAAGAAGAATGGAATAAGTCGATTTACCGAGTCTTACGTCTGCAGTAAGAAAAAAGAATTTAGAATGAAGATAGTATACGCCATTGTTTCGAATTCCTGTGGAAGCTTTTGTTACGATGGATCATCATAGGTTGTTGACTTTACGAAATGAATTCCCATGAAATACATATTAATCCATATTAATTAGAGATCGGAATATATCGCTATGTACAGGCAGTGGCGAACTGCGGCTCTTCTTCTTGTTAAATTAAATTTATCATCAGCCAAATATAATTAATAAAATTCTTAAAAAAGAGATCTGAAAAACTGATACTTCGTTTGAAAATTATTTTACATTCGTTGAAACGATCATAAATACGAACATCATCGAGGCTACTGATAATTCGAGACGAAAGTACGAACGCACTAAAGCAGAGTTTAGGGCTCACAAGGAGAATTATTTATACAAAACCTATCATCGCTAATTCATTTATACTGTCCGTTGTATTAATGTGTAATCGACGTTGAAACAACTGTCTGCTTTATTTGATACCATGGAGCAAAAAAAAAAAGAATAAAATACGTAAATCCGATTACAAGCCATGGAAATGGAAATGGAGGATTTGAGAAACGCCTGGATTCGCAAATGGGCCTCGTTATCCTTTTTCTTATTTCCCTTTCAAAGTATTCAACGCCGTACAGAGTTGGACCAACGTTCGATCGGTTTTTGACTTGGGAAAGTGTGCCATCGCAGGTTGAAACGCAGCTTCAGACCTTTGAAACAATTTTCCAGGCCCGCCACAAATTCGATTGCAAGAGCACTCTGCGCTAATTAGCCTTCAAATCGAACTTAAGAGAGCGAGCACGCGTTTGTCATAATTAACCCTTAACTAATAATCGTGGCGGCATTAAGCCATTAGGTCGTTGCCACTCGATATCCCCGAGCTTCAGCCATTGCGTGTTGTATCAAGGAAGTCGATGGAATTTGATGGGCCGTGCCCATCTTTCTTGTCCATCTTCTTCCGAAACTGTTCTACGTATATTGAATAATTCGAGAATTTATTTTCAGAAATTTTCTACCATTATAGAATTACAGAATTACTGTAAAATATTCATTTACATTGGTATACGTAGAACAATTAATTTCTTGTTTCAAAGAAATTGATAGAATCTGGTGAGCCAGGGATTTCCTGATCGATGGACGATGATATTTTATTATTTTTTTAGCAACTAGAAAGCGAAAATAAGTTTAAAAAGGGCTAATCAAAATGTAATTGAACGTATAAAAATATCGATCGTATTATTCGAAGTGTGTGCAAGAGAATTTGAAATAGGCAGGCACGTTTGAAATGCACTTTAAAATTTGAATTAAAATAAAACGGTGAAACTTCCGCAATTTATTTGAAAGTTTTAAGTGCCCAGCCAACCCTATACCCCTTTACGCAAGTTTCCATTTTAAGTGAATTAATTCAGCAAGCCGAAAGCTTTGCATTATTTCTAGTAAAACAGAGCACGTAAAAGCGCTAACGTTCGAGCACATATTTCGCGAAATACATTTCCATGAAAAGCAAAAGGCTATCGAAACGCGAAACTTTCGAACTTTCCGATAATCAAGTGACTCTTTAGATTTTGCTAGTTGCTTCTAGCCTAACCCCAACCTAACTTAACCTAACCTAACCTAACCTAACCTAACCTAACCTAACCTAACCTAACCTAACCTAACCTAACATAACATAACATAACATAAGCTCATCTAACCTAACCTAACCTAACCTAACATAACATAACATAACCTCATCTAACCTAACCTAACCTAACCTAACCTAATGACAAACTCCGCAATCACTTAGTTGCCAACCCAATACATCATCGCCCACAAGTATTGGGACTAAGCATCAGAAAATTGAAGTCTAGTTTAAATCTAAACAATCGTTAAGAAATTATTCTGAGAATCTTAAGAATTATCATCTCGTTCGAGTTATTATAACAATAATTGTCAACTTTTGTTTCGATAGTGAAATTAATTTCTTTCTTATCCAATATCTATTTCGATTAATTTTCACATTCAATTTGTCATTTCATTTGCTGTTATTCAGTCCCATGCACGCTATGAACAATTTCACCATACAGACTAAGATTTTTAGTGATTTCTTGCAATTTTCTTATCAAATTCATTTTGCATTTTTGATAATTAAACAATTTTCGGGAACAATATATAATTACTGTAATTTACTACATTATTGAAATTTCTGTAAATGTGTTGTACTTTTTCTATGTACAATTATGTTGGATTGTAACTTTACATAAACACAAAACTCTAATCGATTGACTATTTGTTTTCGACCATTTCGGCTAATTGTTGCGTTCTACTTTTCTTACGTCGATGCATATTAAATGTCGTTAAAATTAAATTCTCCAAATCGTTCAACTTTCCATACTTTTTCAAGGACTACTTTGTTTCGTTATTCTAAACCCGCAAGACTGAATTTTAAAATTCGAGAGTCTTAAAACGGAGCTGTTACGATTACGATCCCTACGTTTATAAATCTCTTGAAGACAATTTACGCGTGAAGAAACTGCTCAAATGGATTAGGTCTTTAATCTTCCCCGAATGCTAATTTCACGTCTCCACAAAGCTTCGTCGCGTTTCTTTCAAGTTAAAGTTCGCGTAAGGAAATCGCACGAATATTCCGATTGTACGTGAACGTGGTGGTAACCAAGTTTCACGTTGCTGTCAAAAAACTTCTGAACATCGAATCTATTCCTAAAGCATAAAAAGCAACTTAAAAAACAAACTTAAAAAAAAAAGATATTTCACACGTAGCAATCTAATGTACCAAACCTGAGAAATGGCCTAATTGCGGCTATAATAAAATAAACTTATGAGAAGGAGTGTACATGGAAGATATAAATGGAGAATCGTTTCCCATTTGATCCATAGTTTGCCAACCGAACGAGCTGAGTACGACGAACTCGTTAAATAAAAACTAGTTAAATAAGAAAAAGTTTATCTCACCGGTTGATTAAGTTCTTTCTGCCGAAAAAGTTTCTCACTTAGATGTGTTCATCACTGGGAAAACGAAGGCGAACTCAGCGAAATTGGAGGAACGATAGGATTCTTTACACCCTGTGGGTCTAATAAGCGAGGAACGCCATCAGATGGAGCTGGAGGGCGCAGTCGAGTGGCAAGAATGTGATCTTGTCTCCTATGGCGTAGAATATCGCGCGGAATTGCTCTTTTCCATGCATAATTAAGCCGTCGCTGTTAGCGATTTTCCACAGTTTCCACGCGTATTTCGACTTTAACATCGGTCGGTAAACAGTGCATGTTCGTCTAAAATTTGTATTTTTACAGGGCAGAATAATTAATTTTAATAATCAAATTAAACGAGCAGATGCAACTTGAGCAAAGAATTATTTCACTGTGGAAATGTCGTAAGCAGGCCGCGGATATTCGTGCAAATTCGCGATTGAAAAAGTAGAATCTCTGGGACCTGTTACGACGAGCAATAATTTTTAATTTCAACGTAATTTATTTATGACACATTGAAATCTATTTCAGTAAATATCGAAAGACTTATGTATTGTTCTGTTACTAGAAAATTCCATTATCTGGACATTTGTCGTTTTTCTAAAATTTTAATAATATTCTGTAACACGCAGTTAGACGAGCAAGCTTTGCACCTAACATTCTTAAGAACGTCCACGAGGAAAAATAATTCTCCGTTAAAAAGTAATCTGATATTTCACCGGCGACTAACAGGTTCGACGATTAACGAAAAGCAAAACAAAAAAGGGAGGGAGGAACAACAGGAAGGTTTAACGGTTTATAGGCGACGTTAGATAACGCAGACAGGAACGAAACGCAGTTAGCCATGGAAATAACCGAGCCATTCGAAATTCAGTGCGAAGACGCGACGAAATTTATGGGACGAGAATTACAACCTTGTTAGATTTAACGTTGCCGCTTTTACTGTCGCCGTTTCGCCAAACATTTCCACTTGCACCAACGTTCCAGCGCATTAGAACGTTTTAATCGATTTGTAGTAACGCTGTTTCAATTTTAACGAATCGCACAAATTAGTTTAACGAATTAATGAATAAAGTAGAGGCAGTAATTACTATCTTTGAACCGGATCATTTGCTTACATTGTATTTCAATTATTTAGTTTTCATAATTATAATATTTTTAATACAGTTCAGGATAAACGCAAGATTTTTCTTTCTAAAGTTTCTTCACATTATCTGCTTGATATTAGACATATTCTACAAAATTTACATTATATTTTTATTATTTAGTTTTCATAATTATAATATTTTTAATACAGTTCATCTTTCCTTCTAAAGCTTCTTCACATTATCTACTTGATATTAGAAATATTCTACAAAATTTACATTATATTTTTATTATTTAGTTTTCATAATTATAATACTTTTAATACAGTTCATCTTTCCTTCTAAAGCTTCTTCACATTATCTGCTTGATATTAGAAATATTCTACAAAATTTACATTATATTTCTATTATTTAGTTTTCATAATTATAATATTTTTAATACAGTTCATCTTTCCTTCTAAAGCTTCTTTACATTATCTCCTTGATATTAGAAATATTCTACAAAATTTACATTATATTTTTATTATTTAGTTTTCATAATTATAATACTTTTAATACAGTTCATCTTTCCTTCTAAAGCTTCTTCACATTATCTGCTTGATATTAGAAATATTCTACAAAATTTACATTATATTTCAATTATTTAGTTTTCATAATTATAATATTTTTAATACAGTTCATCTTTCCTTCTAAAGCTTCTTTACATTATCTCCTTGATATTAGAAATATTCTACAAAATTTACATTATATTTTTATTATTTAGTTTTCATAATTATAATACTTTTAATACAGTTCATCTTTCCTTCTAAAGCTTCTTCACATCATTTGCTTGATATTAGAAATATTCTACAAAATTTACATTATATTTTTATTATTTAGTTTTCATAATTATAATACTTTTAATACAGTTCATCTTTCTTTCTAAAGCTTCTTCACATCATCTGCTTGATATTAGAAATATTCTACAAAATTTACATTATATTTCAATTATTTAGTTTTCATAATTATAATATTTTTAATACAGTTCAGGATAGACGCAACATCTTTCTTTCTAAAGTTTCTTCACACCTGCTTGATATTACTCTACAAAATTTCTTCAAATTTCCTCAAATTTTCTTCAAATTTTCTTCATTCACAAATTCTTCAAATTTTGTCGAACGCGTCTCTTTTCATAGAGAAAACATATTTTCGTCGGTGTATTACGTTGCGTATTCTATTGTATCATATTACGATCTAAATTGATCGATTGAATGTAACTTTCGTACGAGACGAATATTATCAAAGATAACATTTCAACCGAACGATAAAACTTAATCTAACAATGTTGTTGACACTGCAGATCCTCGTCGACCAAGCAAATAACGATTCTACCAATCTGTCTGTCTCTTTATTCAACGCGTTCTTGTTCATCGTGGTTGCAATGATTTTTCCGGTTTTCGTTCCAAGCCGGATCATGACGCCCAGAAAAAAAAGACGGAGAGAAAAATTCGTGAAAAGGGAAAAACGAAGCACACGAAAAACGAGATCGCGGTTTATTGCGGCAGCCTTCACATTGCGGCGCGTTAATACGTCGTGGAAATAACAACTCGGCAAGGTGAACGACAGAAGCAAACTAACCTTCCTCTCGTTAATACGACACGCAGCCATTAATTCATGGCAAAGCGTTTCGCGTAACTTATGCCAGGCCCGTTTGTTTATTTTCCGATGATTTGATGGGAAACTGCCGTGTTCGGTGAAATTTAGTTCGCAGTTTCATGTAGTTCCTCATTATTATACTTCCACCGCTGTCTCCCTCTCTCTTTTTTTTTTTTTTTTTTTTTTTTTTTTTTTTTTTTTTTTTTTAATTATTCATTGGGAAGTATTATGCGTCTGTTCTGTGATTTTTCAATTGATCTTCTCTTTACGGTTTTTGTGACAATTGGTAAATTTAATTCGCGACATTAATTGAGTGGATGACACTCCTGACAATGTTATTTATTACAACTGCTGTACTTTTGCTTCTAACGTGTTTTATTTTTTGACAGCGATGTAAATTCACCTTCTGATCTTTTAATTTACATTTGCGAAGGAAAATTTTGTGATCATTTCTCTCCATTTACTGTTCCATTACTGACTACATCCACATACTGTTTTCATTGATCTATCGCTTTCATACATTTCCTCGGATTTTTTAACAAAGTTGATCCACTGAAACGTCTGGTCACGTAGTCTGCTGTCGCCATTTCGCTGGATTTATGTTTTACTTGTATTTTTTTACGGCTTCTCGAATATTTGAAGCCTCATATTTCGTCTTAAAATTCCCTCCATTCGTTCTGTCTAACGCCATACAAATTACCACATGTTAAATCTTTCTCCAAGTACCTTAGATGTTCCTATTGTGCAATTGTTCTCACAGGTATGAAATAAAGTAGAATTAAGCATACAATAAATATTATATTGTATAGTATATATACTATACTGTGCAATATACAGGGCGGTAGGTAATCGGTGGTACAAGCGGAAAGGGGGTGATTCTACGCGAAAAAAGAAGTCGAAAATATACAATAAAAATTTTTCGTTTTTTTTCCAGCAATTTTTGTAATAATAAACTTTCTGATTACTTCGTATTATTTCATTATGTATTCCTAATTTTCCGTTACGGCGAAAACAAACTTAAACTGCGATAATATCCACCTTATAAAGAGACGTGATAAAGTGCACGCGTACCGAGCGAGAATTCAAAGTCGATTTTCTCGAAAACAAAGCCTCGAACGAAAAATTTTTATTCTATATTTCCGACTCCTTTTTTTGCGTAGAATCACCCCCTTTCCGCTTTACCAATTACCAACCACCCTGTATATTATGTTGTACAGTATACATACTATACTGTGCAGTATATATTACATTGTATAGTATATACACTATAATATACGATATATGTTATATTGTTTGGTATATATACTATATATACTACTATATATACCATGTATACTATACGATATAATGTATATTATGTTGTATAATATATTATACAGTAATATCTCTAACGTTGACGATAGCTGATAGATGACATTGCAATAAATATTATATTGTATAGTATACATACTATACATACTACTATATGTAGTATGTGTACTACACGATATAATATATATATTGTATATTACATATATTATAAAGTAATATCTCTAATACGTACTACTATATATATTATGCATTCTATGCGATATAATATATATTGTGTTATATTGTATATTGTATATAATATATATGTATATAATATATATTATATTGTACAGTATATTATATACTAATATCTCTAACGTTGACGATAGCTAATAGATGACATTGCAATAAATATTATATTGTATAATACATATATTATACTATACAATACATGTTATATTATATTCTATATTATATTAAATTGTATATTGGTATATAATATGTATATAATATATATTATATTGTGTATTGTAATATATTATATAGTAATATATATTATACTTATAATATATATTATATAGTAATAATAACGTTGGCGATAATTGAAGAGTGACGGTATGTGAGAGAACGACGTGTCGGCCACGTGGTGACAAAATAAAAATATGAAATGAATACTTTTTTTTTTTTTTTAAAAAACATGATATATGACGTTAAGCACAAAGTAAGCGGTAATTTATTTATTATCTTCCTCCACAGTATCAACCATATACGTTTCCTCTAGCTCGAATATTTTTGACGGGAAGCAGTCATAGACGGAGGATTTAATTTGCGGTTTGGATTGATGGCGACGGAATTATTAAAACTGCGGCGTTTTTTTCTCTCATTTCGTTTTTCCCATTTTTTCTTTTTTTTTTTTTTCGATCCAATACCAGCCCATTAGCCCGTCGTTTTAATTCGTTTTTCGTTTACCCGTTTAATTGGTTTTTCGTTTACCCATTTAATTTGTTCATAATGTCCAGTAATAAAATTTTTGAACGAAGTAACTACTGTACACGATAAATTTAATTTACGGCTTAGTCGCTAATAACGGCGTTATTCGAACTGTTGCTTCCTCTCTCCTTTTGTAAATTTACTCTGTTCATTTCCTTGTCCCCTTTACGTCATCTAAAATTGTATTAATCCACTTGCGTCGTGTTTCGTACAATTCGTCGAATTTCCTACGTATTCGCGTTCTCTGCAATTCCTCGAATTATACCGTCGGTGTTAGAAAGTTTCCAAGCCATGTTCGAAATATTCGCCGGAAATTGTGGCAACTTCTTCGCAAAAAACAGCATCCAAGCAACTTCGATTGGCAATCGTGGCTCTCTGGAAATTCGGTGTGCGGTTGAAATTGTTTGCAGACTCGGTAACGAAATTACAGGGGACTCGAAAGACGCGCATGCTCGCGTGCAGAACAGCGGAACCGGAAATACATCGAAGAGAAAGCGCGTCCGTTCCGCCGGGGAATTGTCGGTGATTCGATCGCGTGGGAGCTGGTAAAAGTCGTTGGTGAAACGTTTATCGCGTCGTGTAGCATCGTTACTCGCGACAAAGAGGTCTCCTTCGTAGTTGAAAATATCCTAAGCCATGGGATTCCATGGAAGGAAATAAATGGAAATACTTTTCAACGTTCCCCTTTCAGCCAGCTTTATTCTGCTCTCTTACCGAGCGCAAAACACGAAGAAACGTATTTCCAAATGTATTTTAGATTTCAGATTTCGGAGTATAGCGATTCCAAAGGAATCTCGAATATCGCTTTAAATTCTGAAGAATTTTAACGTTTTATCGGTAGGCTATCATTAAAATATTATTAAATATTATAATTATAAAATATTGTTAAAATAGGATATTATTAAAATTAACGATAGAAGAAAATAGAAATTCCACAATATTGGCGTGACAAATTCAAACTCGAGAGAAACGACGTCTCGTGTACACCGATCTAGTGACAAACGTTTATTATAAAATATTTTGTAACTGCCTGGCATAAAAGAAATCACACGCAGGTTTACGAATTATTATCCATGAAATAGGTTTGCGTTTATGACACTTGTATTTTCCACTACCACCGCTCAATTTCTTCGATTGTCGCGCCACCCATCCTTCTCCATTAACACAAATAAGCCAACCACTCGACCACAACCCCTAGCCAATTTCAATTTACCACAATAACAACAGGTGTGATAATCGTGATTCAGCCTATTGTAGGAAATTTGGCCGCGTAATATACATGGAATTGCTGGCAATTATTATTTACAGCTGTTACAGACAACCTTATCGAAATTGCAATTGTAAAAATTCTATGAAAATTGACAATCAGGGACAATGAATATAACCGATAAACAGAAGACACTTTGAAATGAAAAGTGTCCTATTGAACAATTAAACATTTTTATTAGAACATCAATAAAAAAAAAATGAAAACAAATCTTGCATCTAACGGTGCACTGTGTTTGCATCCATATCTTTGAGGGGTAATCTACGAATATTATTATAAACACACTTTTACGCCCCGAGGCTCACTATAGGCCGTGTTCTTAACCGTCTCCCTTGGTACTACAGTGTCGCAGACAGATCGTCTTACATGACCGTCGAGATATACACAAAGTAGGGATAAACGCATAGTTGTCGTCAAGCAGTGAGTTCTAGAAACATCGATTCGCTTTCGGTCCGTTATTTTATCTACACAAAAAAAGTGGCATACGTGACCATAGCGCGAACGGTTGCGAGACCCGAGCGTGGTGGGGATCGTCTCCAAGAGAAGACAAAGGAAAAAATCGAAGGGCAGTCAGTATCCTACGAGGATTCAAACCGAATGCATCGAGAGGTTCAGAGAAATAAAATCAAGATCGCTTAGTCGAACGAATACGTCGAGAGATATCATAAAGTCGAGTGGAATTATAATAATAAACTAGTTGTATCATCGTTAAATCATTTGTAACGCGTTAATTATAATTTTAAATATTGTTAAAAATAGTAGCTTATATTAACTCTGTTAATTCAGTGTTACAGTCATTTGAACTACCTCTGTTATCCTAATCGAAACAGGGAAACGACTGATTCGCGGCGTCGATTATAAGAATCGTAGTGAGAATTTACGTAACACACACCTTAAAAAATAATCTTAAATGCTGCTTTATAATCATATAATTGAAGTTAGAAGTGTGAACATACCTTACTATTATACAGGGTGGTTGGTAACTGGTGGTACAAGTGGAAAGGGAGTGATTCTACGCGAAAAAAGAAGTCGAAAATATAGAATAAACATTTTTCGTTTTTTTTTTTAGCAATTTTTGTAATAATAAACTTTATGATTACTTCATATTATTTCATTATGTATTCCTAATTTTCCGTTACGGCAAAAACAAACTTAAACCGCGATAATATCCACTTTATAACGAGACGTGATAAAGTGCACGCGTACCGAGCGAAAATTCAAAGTCGATTGTCTCGAAAACAAAGCCTCGAACGAAAAATTTTTATTCTATATTTTCGACTTCTTTTTTCGCATAGGATCACCCTCTTTCCGCTTGTACCACCAGTTACCAACCACCCTGTATATAGAATGAGCAAATACTGTTTACTAATATCTTCTCCGCACATTTCAACAATATATTCTGCACGTTTTGCTTAGGACGAAATAACGAATGGTTTGTTGAAATAAACGAAGCCTTGTTATAATATGTCGCTATCAACTGTTACCAAGGCGCCATGATGGTCACCCGCGACCACCAATAAGATAAACTGTCCGTTGGGGAAGAATGTTGTCTTACATCATCAATTTATTATTATTTTGTCATTGTACGCTTTCGTTGAGAATTGTGAATCTTAATCGCCGAAATAAAAGTAAAGGAACACTAAGGTTACACTAAGAATTCATATTAAAATAGTTTCAGATTTATTTAATAAAGGATTTCTAGGATCTTCGTCGATACACATTTGCAGGCGTCTCAGCACTTTCTTTGTCTCGCCATCTTCCATATCACATTACCAACGGAACAGTTGTATTCGTCTGTTTTTCGAGACGCTGCGCACGCATATACTTCCATACACTCATATTCACATACGTGTGTCAGTACTACGCGACTAATCTAGTCTGGCACTCAAAATTATACATATCTCAATAGCTTTGAATAATAAAAATATTCCCGTGGCGTCCTCGGCGAAGCATGTGATTTCCGCGTGGCAGTCAAAGTGTTAAACTATTTGCTCAATTATATCGTAATTATTACATCTTGCTGATTATATCTTCAAAACTCTAAAATATCTTTAAAATTTGAACACCTAACGTAATAACATTTAAACCACGAAACTTAACGGTTGACCTGTTTGAGACGTAAAATTTCTACGGGAGAACAAGCTTTGTTCCGTCTCTGGGAGAATGAAGGAAGCACAGGGTAAAAAGTCTGCGTGAGATAGTTGTATTAAATTAAGTGCCGGTAGAGTGCTGGGCGAAATTAAGCCAGGGAAAATTAAAATGAGTAAGCAGCCGGCAAGACGAGGCGAACGAAAAATTCCATTCGCCACTTTATTGCCGCTGTGCTTTGTTCAACAAGCCGGCTCTGTTATTACGCTGTAACGCCACTTCAAACGGCAATCCGGACGACAAATAGCAGATACGCGCGGAAATTAAAAATAGCACGCGAAGCCTACGAAAGTCGATTGACTTTGTAAATTATTGTTTTGTATCGTAAAACGTAGCGAATCTCCTTCGAAACGGGCGAAAGTCCGTTTCTTTGAAATTGGAATTTGCCGCGCCATTTGATTTTGTCCTAAAGAGAAGAACATCGCTGTAAGTCGGCATTACATGTCGAGAAGATTCGTGTTGAAAGTAACGAAACTTCGTCATACGTGTGATTTTCTTACGCGTACTTCAATCTGGAAGAAGGAACGCCACGAAGCTTTCTGCAAACATCGAATTAGCATTTACGGGATGTTAAAGACATCCAGCTTGTCCAGCGAATTGTTTCAAAGAGTTTTATAAACTAAGATTCTATTAATTAATTAATTTGTATTTACGCGAGGAAGAGACGGATAATGCACGGTGCAACATTTGATATATCGATAGATTTATTGGAAATTATTTCGCGCCAGCATTGCCGGATACTGTTCCAGTGCAAGTCATAACCCGCTTATTTGCCTTTTCTATTTACACAAAATTAAAAATGCGCTGTATAAAAATGCAGCCACCTACCGCAGAACGAACAAAAAACAGCATTACGCTGGCCATACCGCTGAATTTTTATTTCGTCGCTATTTCAACTACGATAGCCGCATAACTACGTTTCTCTGTATTATGGCCGAAATGTCCTCAATAAACGAATAAAAATACACCATAAAATTTCGTACGAGTGTCGCATTTTATGGTATCATTTAATCCGAGACTAGCCGAAATTCAGAAGTGAATTTCAGGATATGAAAACTATTTTTGTATGATATTGGATCGTCCGGCAAGTTCGCTCCGATTTTTCAGCAATTTGATCGCCACGAAAGACGATACGGAGAAGTTTCTCGCGAAAAAACCTGAGAAGTTCTGGAAGGATGAAGCATTCGAGTTGCGTGAAAGATGAAGAAAATTGTGCAAGAAAATGCCACCTAAATAATTCGATAAATGTACATGGAATGGAAATGTAAATCGGAAGGAACTTTTCGGGCGTCCCAATACCTTGGAAATTAAAACCGATCAGCAACAACGTGCAGCAACAGGAAAAAAAAATGTCCTCCTCCATTCTGACATATTCTAAGCTCATTGAAATCTACTAAAAAATGTAAGTTTTCCTAAAAATCTGCTAAAAAATTTCTGTATAGTTAGCAAAAGTAATATTTGTAGCGCAGTAAAGGTAGCACGCAAACGCAAGTGAGCGCAAACACGGACAAACGAAGGCAAACAAACGAAGCAACACAGGGAATATTCGAACAGCATCGTTAGCTCGAAGAACCGGGCGATTTCGTTTATTAGTTAACAGCAATTCCCCATTCGAACGCACCGTTAAACCACAGTAACGCGTGTTAGCCGGTTCTATCATCACTCTATCGTTTCTCCCTCCCTCTCCCTCTGTCTCTCTCTCTCTCTCTGTCATCGTTTATTTCACCCAAGGGAGAGCCGATGCCATCATCCCTCCAAACAAGCCGCCACTTTTCTCGTGCGTTCCTCCGGATTGCCTAATGAATTATCGAGCCACGAGCTTTCAGCCTCCATTGTTTCGATGTCCTGGTTTCATAGAGGTTATTCTCGGCTGTTCCTCTAAAACCGCGATGATTTAAGGGATTTGCTTTGTCCATGATTTCTCCACAATGCCGACACAGTTTATGGAGTAACGGTTTTGCAACGGATAAAAAGCAAGTCGTTTGCCAGCAGGAATATCCGCAGTTTGTCGCAACTAACGCCAAGCTTTTCCAATTTTAATACATATAAATTGTCGATTCTTTCGATTTGCGTTCACAACGTCCCAGTGTTTTCAATTTCATTTGAACAGTATCTGTATCGAGCCAGGATATTACTGGTTTATCACAGATAATTTACAGCGAGCTTTCTCATTGTCGATCATTCTATGTTTCTTCATTTCCAACTGTTTCCATGTTTCCTTTCTCAAATCTACTACGTATACACATAAATACATGTCGAAAACGAAGTGTTTGTTATAACACGTCATAGGTAAAATTTAGAAAAGTTTACCAAATGTCCATCTGGACAAATTGTAAAGTACAAATTAAATAATAAAAGAAAAATAGGTAAAATAAGTGTTCGCGTTCATCATCCCATTTCGTTAGCTGCACATAATGAAAATATAAAATTGCGCGAAAATTCAATCTAGTTAGAGAATCCGCTCGAAGAATATTCAAGTTAAATCTAACTAAGCAACGAGTTTGAAATTTCCATTTCTCCAGAGCAAGTTCCTGGTGGACACGATCGGTGGATTCTTATCTTATGGCCCTTGACCGATCATCGATCGCGCAGCCAGTCGCCAACATCCTCCCTCCCTCCCTCCCTCTCCCTCTCTCTCTCTCTCTCTCTCGCTATCTTAGCACGTTATCTCATTGCAAGGGATGCAGAGGGAGGGCTACCCTCGTAATTGGCCAGGGGAATATCCGTAAAGGTGTACATCTTCGTCAAGAGATGCTTTGACCTTGTTACCCTGTGCCCTGTGTTTGCAGCTTCCCTTGCGAATTGCCTTTCTCTTCGTGGCATAAATTGTCGCTCGTAAATATTAGCTTGTCCGAAAAGTTTCTTTTCTTTTACAAGGAAATAACAGATACACCACATTTTTCGTTTGATATTACTTTTCTGAATTATTTGTGATTCATTTTATAGCGATAGAAGAAAATAATGTAAAGCGAGAAATGTCGTGCATCTGTCATTTCCTTGTAGAACGAAGAAAAGACTTTTTGGACAACTTAACACTTTACCGACCGCTAGCGGTTCAACAGCATACGCACGTCGGCGACAAAAACGATTAATCGGCTATCGGTTGGTAAGCGTCGGCGACAAAAACCGATTAATCGGCTATCGGTTGGTAAGCGTCGGCGACAAAAACCGATTAATCGGCTATCGGTTGGTAAGCGTCGGCGACAAAAAACAGATTAATCGGCTATCGGTCGGTAAAATGTCAACACACGCGTAAATAGCTGCGCTTACCTAGGACACCACTTAGCACACAACTTATATGGAAGCAACATAGTAAATGAATTGTAGAGAAAATACGGATGGAAAGAAGACAAATGTACTGGTTGACTGGTCGAAATCCTAAACTCCGCATAGAAAATGAATGAAAAATATACAGGACGATAATAAAAGCAATTTGGACGCACAGAATGTTATTACGGGGGACAGCAGCAATGAATCACATAAACTACAATCGAAAATACTCAGAACGATAGTCAGCGCCCCATGGTATGTCAGAAACACGCAACATAGGACATACGCAAAACCTAAAAATACGTCAATGAAATCGGCAGATAAGCAATAAAATACAAGGAAATGAAATAGAAAGAAGACTAAAAAGAAAATACGTTATTTAGCAATAAAGTTAGAAAAATTTACCAAATGTCCAGCAGGGCAAATGGTAAAGTACAAATTAAATAAATACAAAAAAACTGTAGTTCGTAAAAAAAAAGAAGAAGAAGAAAATAGTTGGATCGGCGTGAACTCGTAAAACTAACAAAAGCGATAAATGCTTGATGGTGTATCGTCTTACGAATCAACGAATACAGCGGTTCACGAAAGTATTTGAATATTTATAGGCAGTTTTTTCGCGAATATATAACGCTTGTTATATGAAACATTGAAAAATTTCATTGCCACTAGAACGAGACTTAACTATTATGATCGAGATGTTGAAGTTCCAGACGAACGAACCTGAAAATTCACGCTGAAACTAGAAAATATTCGATGCTACTGTGAAGATCATACGTAGATTTTACAAAGATCATAAACGTATTTAAACTGCCAATTGTTCATGGTATCAACGAGCCTTCGTATCTTCAGTGAAACGATCTTTCGAAGGTCCTCGTGCCCAAATACTCTGATGATCCAGTATAAGTAGTATAAAGGAGCGTACGAGGGAACAAGTAGTATAGATAGACGTAGTACGAGAAAAGTAGTATAAATGGATGTATAAAGAAGCCGCTAGCGTTCATCAGGATTTATAGCTAAATATAGCAACGAACAATATATACGAACATCACACGTGAGTTTCACCGTGCCACGTCCTTCCCGCGATCCAACTGTATCTTTTCCGCGTTAAAAAATATCTAGTGAACCATGAAAGTCTCTTACAAACACTTCTCGAAACAAATCCACCAGTTACTCAAATCATACCTAAGCAACAGAATCTTTGTAGTAAAAATAATGTATATTATAAAAATATAATGTAAATATAATGTATATGTAAAAATAATGTATGTATATTCTGAGGTAAAAGACATCAAGGCAGGGGCGCCGTAAAGAAACGTCTTAACCCATTTGCATCCAAGCGCGGAATAATCCGCGCGCTGCGACTGTCTTCTATCACCAAGCGCGGATTATTACGCGCTGTGACAGGGATCAATCAGTTGAACGCCGCTGATGCCTTCAGATGTCTCCTTAAGTAGGGCCATGATGCAAATGGGTTGACCAATATTATACACATTATACGCGGCCGACATACCAACAACTACCAACAACAAAATACTGACATTCGCGGACGAGACGGCTGTACTAGTCAGGCACACTAATCCAGAAACAGCAGTCGCATTACTACAAGAGCGCATCAGAAAAATAGAAAAATGTCTGCAAGATAAAGAAATAAAAGCAAAGCCCAGTAAATGCAACCATATTACATTTACACTAAGAAAACGGAAACCACCAAATATTCAATTGAATGGCATGCACATAACACAAACAAGGCAAGTTAAATACCTAGGACTCCACTTACATGGAAACAACATACTAAATCAATTATAGACAAAATACGAATAAAGAGAAGACAAATGTACTGGCTAACTAGTCGAAACTCTAAAGTCAGCATAGAAAATAAACTAAAAATCTACGAAATGATAATAAAACCAATTTGAACGTACGGAATACCGCTATGAGGAACAACAGCAATGAGCCACATAAATAAACTAGAGTCGCTACAATTGAAGATACTGAGAACAATAGTGAACGCCCCATGGAATGTCAGAAACGTGGGCGCAAAGACTTAAAAATACCAACGGTCAGAAAAGAAATCAGCAGATACGCAGAAAAATACAGGAAAAGAACGGCAACACATGCAAACCAGCTGGCTGCTGAAGCGAGCAAAACTCTTATAGAAAGAAGACTAAAAAGAAAACACCCCACTGACCTCACTAAAGAAATAAAATATTCAAACTGGAAGATGGTATCCCGCTGGGCGTAGCCATCCACATGTTCTTTTTTATTTGGAATTAATTTACAATCAATTTTCATTGAGAATTATAAATCAATTATTCCGGCGTGGTACTATGACGTGAATAATAAATGATTACCGTATGTTTGGTTCTAGCTGAATCTAATATTTAAATCTAGAGGGTAACGTCTTTTTAGCCTGCGGATTTGATCCGTCGTGTCAAGTAATCGAGTAACTAATGGATTTTGGTGGTTGTTAATTCTTATGTTATATCTATTACTGAACTTCGATATTTCTTCTTTAACTGTAGGTATCTTAAGGTCGCGATGTATTGTCTCATTGGTAACATACCAAGGTGTATCTATTAAGAATATTAGAGTTTCTGATTGGAATCGTTGAAGAATTTTTATGTTGGAATTACTTGCTGTTCCCCATAGTTGGATCCCATAGATCCAAACAGGTTTTAATATGGCTTTATATAGCATTATTGTATGATCTTATACTACAATTAGTCTATTAATAATAATGGATTATATAGATGTTGATTAAACAGGAAACGATGGTTGTTTAACGTGAACTAATCACAATAACGTATTATAATTAAGACAAGTAAATAGTTAATTTGCAACACTCGTCACCACGGATCAAATGCTCTCTCTCTCACGCGAACCACACTCTCTCGACAACGCACTTCGCACTCCCTGACTTCTCAACTAACACTGACTGTTAATTCGTCTTTCTCCCTTAGCGTCCCTTTGTCCTTTGTCTTAGCCCCACCACGCACGTGTTCCGCAACCGTTCGTGGCCAGAGTCACGTAGGCCTTTTTCACGAAGCTATTCGATTGAAGGACCAACGACATACTTCGGCTTTCTCGCGACATTGTTTATAGTTTAATTTACTTATTCTCAATGAGAATTGATTGTAAAAATTCTACCAAATAAAAAAAGAAATTGTTTATAGTTCAACCGATATCTTTTAGGCCTTTCGCCCACGATATTACATTATTTTACTCTGCACGCTTAAGTTGCAACGTCTGCCAATGAGCCAGTAGAATTTTTGTAATTTTAATTTAATTAATAACATGTTATTTAGCAATTAAGTTAGAAAAATTTACCAAATGTCCAATTGGATAAATTGTAAAGTGGAAATTAAATAATAATAATAAAAAAAAATATCTCACGTGTCGAAAGAAAAGGAGAAGAATTTGTTATCGGTTTTGTTCGAACCGATACGACGACAATCGTGTCTTGCTAAAATTCCTCTTATTTGTCAAGATGAAAAGAAATATTGGAATATAACGATTCGAAACTCTCGGCAAGTATATATTATATCACAATTCAAATATTCAAATCAAGATCATTCTATTAAAACAAAAAGACAAAAGGAAAAATGGAGGATGTTTTGTACTCTGTCTCCTCTCTAATCAGTCTTGGAACTTCATCCTTTAACTGGTCCTTTTGACGAGCAAATTGACGAAGGATTAACTCGACGCTCCTTTCGTGTGTTAATCCCGAGGGATCGGTCGTTTGCGAGGTTCGCTTTAATTATTTTTCGCGCGTCCCGCTGCGCTCACTTTAAATTAGCAGCGCGGCAACCACTTTTGCCATCAGACAGTTTTTACTTCCCCCTCTCTGTCTGTCTCTCTCGCTCTTCTGCTTCTGTTTTCCACATCGTCAACATTTTCCCTCGTGAGTGTACACATTTTTAAAGTGAAAAGCCTGTTTGCAGAATTCCAACATTTCCTTGTCGCCTCGGCTTCTCTCTATCCCCTTTCAGCCTCGTGTTTTCGGCGCACCGTTAATTAATTAAAATTGAGCCGGAATCAGTGACAGAATTAGTCGTTGATGACAGTAAAACCTATGCATCTTATTTTTCTTTTTTCACCGCATAGCTACACGTGGAATTTCCTCTTTTCATCAATATTTAGTTTTACGCTCTTCGCGATGTTTCTCGTTTTCTTCTTTCTCTTCTTCTTCGTTTCAGGAAAGAGAAAGTAGACATGAATTTGGGAAAAGTGACACGAAGGCTTGCGGAAACGTGAATCTAACGTTAAATACTCGTTGCGTTTCATTATTTTTATGATTTATTGTTTATTCGTTCAATTATTTTGAGAATTTTTATTCGCGAAAGAAATTATGAAGAAGAGATGATGAAGATATAAAATTTAGAAATAGAATAATTCTAATAGAGAAAAATAAAGGAAGAGATAAATAGATGTAGAGTAATAAAAATTATGGAAGAAGAAAGAAGAAATATATCAAACAAATAAATATATGAAGAAATTCAGGGGCGAACGAAAAGTGGGGAAAAAGTCAGTTTTCGTCTATCTTCTTCTCGCTATTTCCGCCGATTCAATTTAAAAACTGACTAGTTTTTTTATGCGACTCCGCGCCACAAAATGATCGATGCCACGCGAGCTGCGGATGCGAGCAATTGATAGGCAAACAGGTGTTGAAATTGTCAGCTGCTCGTCCTTGTACAAATTTCATCGAAATGATTGCGAAAGAGCGTTAAAAACAATTGCACTGTGATTTTTATTCTCTTCGAGAGCTATCGCGAAAATGAACATACACTTTCGTCGATTAGTATTGACAGCGGTGAATTTCGTCGTTATAATTCAATTCCGAGAGTCCGTATCAAGCCAGCGACAAGGAAAAACTATACAGTGGACTACTCTTTGCGAGAACTATAGGGTTGGCAACTAAATGATTACGGATGTTGTCATTAGGGGGTACCGACAAAATCCGCAATCACTTAGTTGCCAACCCAATAATACTATGTTAAACTGTCTTTGTGCAACTGTAGTTTGAAACTGCGCTTCGCGTTACTTAGCTGTGGTCGAATCACTGAGAACATGGACTGCCGTTTTTGAAACAGATATCGAGGACCATTATCCTAAATAACTGTTGCCATAAGCCCAAACTTCCTGTCGATATCGTTTTCGCAACTGTAGGTAACGACGATACGTCGTTTGTATTTTTCATGTTTTATTTAACCCGAGACTAGCCGAAGTTTAGACGTCCGACCGGCAGCTTAGGCGTAGATTCTCCCTGGCGTCGGCTCTGTTTCGGTTTAGACTCTCCGATACCATTATTTTCGTTCATCGCGAACGGTAAGTTTTTCAAATTGGTATAAAACTGTGGAAACTTACAAAGCGATGCAACTGACGCAACTGAGTATAGTACCTTAGTACTAAATAACGAATTATTGTTCAAATAATGAGAAAAATTGTCAGCGATAAAATCCGATTAATAGGCTATTGGTCAGTAAGCGTCGGCGACGAAACACCTATTAATAGGGTATCGGTCGGTAAGCGTCAGCGCCAAAACCGATTAATCGGCTATCGATCGATAAAGTGTTAAGTGTTACATTCGACACCGTTTCAAGCTCCGTGGCAGGAGAATCAGCCAACGGCTGTCTGTCCACTGACTCGAAGTGCTTGGGTCGAACAGCGACCGAACACGGAGCCGCGGAAACAAAGACTTTGGAGCGAGCCGAAGTGTCGTGCAGATTTCATCGCTGGAAAATTCCAACACACAGGAAGAAACAATTTACGTATTCTCGAGCTACGGAGTAGAAGAAACAACGCGATATGTAAATAAGCAAGAAACAGGTAGAGAGTGGTGTTACTGTGCGGAATATTAATGAAATTGTATTTTGGCGATGCCGTTTCTGTACCACCGTGTATATCTGTAGCACGGAAGAAACGCTGAGAATTCAGCAGGAAGAAAGCTACTTTCAAGTGGAAAGTTTAAACGGCGAGTAGCGGCCGAAGACGTCGTCGATAAGACCGGTTACTATCTGCAACTGTCCAGTCCTCGTGAAAGTTCGCGGCTATGCATAGAAGGAGACTTTTCCACGGAAACTCCGCTATTTTTCATCCTCCCAATTCAGGAATAATTCGACGAAAGTTCAGCTATTCGCAAGCACTCGCTACACTTGTGTTGAATCTTCTCGCGCATCGTGAAAACTATGCGCCGTCACAGAAAGAAAGTTGAAGAAATCCTTATTATCGTTTATCTTCGAGTTATTGAGTTCGATCGTACGAAAGCAAGAACCTTATAATCCCATGATATTGAGAATCCGGATGCTGGCAAAGCATCGATTCGTCACACTCAGTAATTTTAATGGAGAATTAAATAAATCAAAATATTCTTCCCTTATTAGGCGTTAAAATTCTTTCTCGTTTTCAGTTAGTTCGCGATAGACAGACGTTTGACATTCTGAAGCTGTTCTCACGCTTCTTTGCCAACGTTTAAACGATGCTGTACCGAAGCACCGATGAGAATGGTTACACAGTTTGCTGGTAAAAAGGAAAGGAAATACGTAAGAGAAGGGAAAATACTGGCCTCGCGATAGAACACCGGCTTAATTACTTCACCGTGAAGGAATAGACTGCTTTTTATTTCATTCCAACGCTTGAATCAACGTTTCACTCCGGCCAGGATAAGTAAGTTTTTCCTCGACCAAGCGAAGATTATTTTTCTTGCAGAACGTGGCCGAGACGACTCGGGTGATTAGGGCGAATTCAGCAGGAATTCGAAACTGCCCGCTTCCATTGAAGATAAACGAGAGCCAACTTCGTTCCCATTATTATCCAACTTGGCCTGAAAGTGTCGGTTTCCTTCTGCTTCCTTCGTTTGCCCTCTAGGGGTTACGAAAATAGCCACTGTGGGCCGATGAGTCTTGGGCAAACGGGCCAACTGTAGCCCGATGACCTCTACAAGTCAAACACCACGAGTTCAGCTTCCAAACGAACGATCGGTAGGATTTTGGCTAATGACGGCATCGGGTTTGACACATTTTTGGCCAGCGACGTGCGATCGTTAACGAGAATATTCCAACACTGATTATTACAGAATCTCCTTTTACGAATATGTATCGGTTGATATGCAAAAAAATACAAGAAAATGATGCAAACCAGCTGGCTACTGAAACGAGCAAAACGCATATAAAAAGAAGACTAAAAAGAAAACATCTCACTGAAGAGATAAAATAGACAAACTCAGAGATGGTATTAACATGATATTTAACAATAAAGTTAGACAAATTTATCAGATGGACAAATTGTAAAGTACAAATTAAATGAATAAAAAAGAAAAGGAATATGTTAGGAGTAATTAAAATTTGTGAGAAAAGTTCAAAGATGATTTATAAAAAAAAAAGAAGATACCACAAGATGTTCGAACAAAGTATTCCTCGTTGCTTCCTACAATTTGAAGATAAAATTCAATGGTCGGAAAACTGACAAAGGAGAACGTCGCTAAAACACACATTGTTCCTGTTAAGGTTAAGGTTGAGTGATTGAGGAACGAGTGGATAAATTTGTAATAGAAAAGTATATTGAAATAATTAAAAGTATAAGTATAATGTATAAGTTTATTCTGATTCAGATCCTTACTCTCTTAGTGTTACTAGACAATGCAATGATAGGGAGCACATGTTCATATATTTATAGCAAAAGGACATTACCAAAATAGTTAACGTTGTAGCTTTGGCTGGAGGCTACAGGAAACATAAATAGAAATTTGTTTATCAGTTGCTTTGTTCCTAGACCTTGCAACTCAAAACATAATGTATACTTAAGGATAGTCTCCAGGTCACGGATGTACGTAAATAAAAATATACAGTTTTCCTTGAAGTAGTTACTTCAACAGTTCCTGAGTGTTGCAGTTGCTACCTTACTCGCCTTATCCGATACCAATGAGATACTAAAATAATTCGACGATCTTATCTGAAGACGCAGCATTTTCCTAATATGAAATCAATCAGTTGGCTGATAGATGGCTTAAAGTTAGTTAAAAGCCAGCGGCGCGTACTTTCATCGCTGTATCTTCTTTAAAAATAAGGTTTCAGTTTCGCTGAAAAACCGAAGCTCGGCAGACACGGTCCTGCGTATAATTTCGAAAATATCAGACTGACAAAAAATGAATGAAATCTACACATTTGCAATTGACACAGATCACATAGCTTTCGAACATTTTTGAACATTTTTTCTTTTTTACAACGTGGTGCCCATCTGTTCCAGAGTAAAAGCAACATTACGCGCGTTAAACGAAACTTTTTGAAATCTCGTCGGTATCGATACGACTATCGTGATTAGGATTTTCGTGGGCCACAGTATACTTTTTGCGTCTCATGATTCCATTCTACCGTTTCGATAAGCTCGTCATTATCAGCATGGTTAATCGATTAACGCTCGATTCACCTCACTTCAATTGGAAAGCGTAGCACCCTTTGTTTGAACACGTGTACTCCTCTGTTCGACGTGCACATTTGTGCACATCGGCCACAGTCGCTGAGCATAATGTTGTTTTTACTTGACCTGAATCCCCTAACGAGTGAGCCTTTCGAGCAGAGACCAAGCGTGAAAATTGAATTGATCCTGGAACGGGACGGTTCCGTATTGCTCCTGTTGAGAATTGCGGATCTTAGTCGTCGAAATAAAAGTAAACACTAAGATTACACTTGGAATTTATATTAAAATAGTTTTAGATTTATTTAATGAATGATTCACAAGATATTCGTCGATATACATTTGCACGCGTCTCAGCATTCTCTTCGTCTCACCATCTTCTATACCGCACTGCTAACGGAACAGTTGCATTCATCTGTTTCTCGAAACGCTGTGCACGCATATACTTGCGCACACTTATACTCACATACG
This sequence comes from Bombus breviceps, assembly GCA_014825925.1. Taxonomy (NCBI): domain Eukaryota; kingdom Metazoa; phylum Arthropoda; class Insecta; order Hymenoptera; family Apidae; genus Bombus; species Bombus breviceps. The sequence continues at coordinate 6,660,067 of CM026194.1, read as the reverse complement.
TGTGTCACTACTACACGGCTAATCTAGTCTAACACACAAAATTATACATATGTGGCGGCACTTGGCAACAATGTATATCGCCGAAGCGAAGTGCCTATCAATGTCCCAACGGTCCTTCCGCCGAATGTTCGAGAAGAAGGCGTGCGTGGCAACGGTCGCGGACGCCTAACAAACGCGTGGGTAGTGGGGATATTAAGGGGCGGCAAAAAGAAAAGAATCGAATCCGATCGACAGTTACGTTCGAACCAGAAAGCGATACAGTCGAGTTGTAACCGGGCAGCGAGATTGACTAGCAAAATCGAGAGTGATACGCGACGCGATCAAAAGAAGACTCTTGTTAATAGATATGTTGTTGACCTAAACACCGAGTGATTATTTAACGCACTACACCCAATAACACCTCGCATATCTCAATAGCTCCATAAGATTGTTGATTTTCTATGACTTCGGAGAGCGTTTTCTCGTCGCACGACCATTTTCATAACGACATTTTTCTACGATTTCTATCATTCATCGTGAACGTTCGTGACTGACTGGAATAAAATTTGTTCGACAGCGAGTTGTCGAACACGAAAAATGAAAACCTTCGATAGCTGTTTATTCTTGCGACACGCTTGGCTCGCTAGCGCGAGAAAAAGGTCAGAGTTTTCTTTTTCCTACTACTATACCATACTATTGATTTCATGAATTAACGATCGAATAACAGTAAAATGTGAAGTGTCATGGAAAAGCCAAAAACGTTTAAAGATCAAAATGGAAAAAAGGAATCTTAAACTGCAGGAACAGTAAAAAGAAGGAGCGGTGAAGGTAAAATTCAACCTGGTCGGTTTCAGCGGTTTTAAAATAAATATACAGAGGAAAGCTTCGTAAAAGAGGGAACCTGTGTCCTGAGATTCCTTTTTCATGAACAATTTCACCCCATACGGGCAAGCGTAGAGACAAGGACAATTTTTGTCTGACGATTTTTTTCACAAAGCACCGAGGAAATTGAACTGCGAGAGGCCGTCTTGAATTTCTGTGTACCGGCTTCAAAAAGGATCCGATATCTTCCTGCTCTTAACGTCTTTTCAGAGTCCTTCAAAAGGACCATAATCGATTCCAGCTCCGTTCTTTTTCCCTCCATTGCATACGATCGGTAACTTCCCGCGATCTTCGATCGTTCGTGTTTAAACCGATTTTCAATTTACCAGTGCAGTTATTATTTATGCACTCGTACATAATAACAACTTTTTATAATAGCTATATATAGGTCCCATTTATGTTACCCAAGCTGAGCCTGGTTTCGCGAGGAAAATTAAGTATTTCCGGAATTCTTTCGTCGTTGGTTGTAGTACAGTTCGAAACATTTTCTTTTGCATGACCGCAAATAACAGAAAAATAGTGAGTGGTTCCTTAAAAAAAAAAGGTGGTTCCTTACGCACGATAATGTCGAGAATCCGAAGTATCGACTATAATGGGATCGAAAAATGCATATTTTAAATGCAAGTGTACATTGCTCAACGCGAAAGTTAGGGAAACGTTGTTGAGGGAAGTTAGGGATCTGTAAATTTTCCATTGCGAACATTACGGAAAGCAAATAATTGGCAAACACTGAAAATGTAAAATTAGACGACGGGTAAATAAAAAGATGTTATTGTAACCATTTCTGGATGTTATCTTAAACAATATAAGGTAACGAAGAAAAGATCGTATGAAGGCGTAAAAGTTTCCGAGTATCGAAACTGCGGTTCGATTTCTCCGAGCCATGGAGGCTCGGGATTGCAGCAAGTTCGCAAGATTGGAAAATTCTGTCAGTCGCGAAATTGCATACTTCGACGAAAGTACAGCGCAACTTTCTGTTCCAATGCATTTTCTTCGCTCGCTTCGTTCTCAAAAGAGTTTATTACGATATTTATTTCGCGCCAACTGTACTTCCCAGCGTTGACGAATTTTACGAGATGAAGAGGAATCATCAGCACCGACACTCGACTCTAAACAAACGTCGCGAATTCTGGCTATTACCGGTTTATTTATCTCTTTGTTTACTATCTAAGATCCTACCGTATTTCGAATTTTCCTAACACTTTTACTGCCTCGCCGAAATCACATGTTTCTCTCAGGACATCATGGGAGTATTTTTATTATTCAAAGCATATAATGGCAAAATAATAATAAATTGATGATGTAAGACAATATTCTTCCTCAACGGACCGTTTATCTTATTGGTGGTCACGGGTGACCACCGTGGCGACTCGGTAACAGTTGATAGCGACATATTATAACAAGGCTTCGTTTATTTCAACAAACTATTCGCTTTAATTATTTCGTCGTAAGCAAAACGTGCAGAATATATTGTTGAAACATGCAGAAGATATTAGTAAATAGTATTACGATTATTTTTATGATTTCGACGAAACATTCGGCTGAAATGATAGAGGTCCGCAAAGAAAATTATGTTTGTGATAAACCAATGGTAGTGGTAGATTACAAGAGAGGAAAATGTGCTGCAGATTCATCAGATTAAATGATAGCATATTTTACACCATACAGAAGAACCCTCAAGTGGTATATAAAATTAGCTTTAGAGTTATTGTTAAATACATCAATTTCAAACGCGATGATACTCTCTAAACAAGCAACAAAAACAAAAATCAAGGACACTTACACAGTGTCATTCACCAGAGCAGGCAAATATACTTATTCGACAAAGATTACGGCACGAAATGCAGAAGAAAGAAGAACAAGCGTACTTGAAAAATTTTGCAGAGAGTGATATAAAAAAAATGTTAAACAATTAAGATCAAAAATTGCTAACAATCTGAGAAAAAAGGTGACCACCTATCGTCCAGATTGTATCGATGAGCCATATTTATGTTCAAAGTGTTTTAGGACAGTGCACCGTTAGATGCAACATTTCTTCTCATTTTTTTTTTTATTGATGTTTTAACAAAAATGTGTAATTGTTCAATGGGGCACTCTTTATTTCAAAATATCTTCTATTTATCGATTGTATTCAAAATACCCTAACTGTCAATTTTCATTCAATTTTTACAATTGTAGGAAGTTGAAGCGCTCCGGTCACCAATGACCACCATGGGGTTACAGGAGAAACCGTGGCCGGTCATATATGACCAACGTGGCAGTCAAAGTGTTAACACTAGAACTACCGATAGTTAATACGAAGCTATTTCTACCAAAACCAGTGAAAATGACTGGTCTATAAAAATACTTAATAATAGAATATTTTTATATTTATTGATTTATTACTTTCTTACAGAAGGCATTCCATGTTATGTAGTACATTTTTGGTATTATTAGTCCGTCTGCGACCATGATCCCTAAACAAGGGTTGACACGTTTATAAAATTGTAGAAACAGTCATTTTGACTGCTGTGATATTTCTAGTGTTAGCATCTAGCGATCCATCAGAAATTTTCCTGATAACTGATATCGTCATATCGAATGATACGGTAGAAATTTGAAAAACGTATGGCAAGTTGTAGAAAACAAGGAAACTGATTAATTGGGGTTCGAGAAACAGATTGCAGGATCCTTTTACACTTTGACAAGTACCAGTCATTTTCACTGGTATTGGTATAAGTAGCCCTGATACAAAATTATTTTCAGTTTGGATACATAAAAAACAAAATAAAATTCATTATATTATTCTTTTAGTTATCGTTGCGAAAGTCATTACATCATCGCGGAAAAAGGATATAACATGAAGTAGGAATTTGAAAATAAAATTGTAAAACCAGTCGATTTGACTGGCGTGGTAGTTCTAGTGTTAACAAATTTAAATTTATATTTATATTTAAATATATATTTATATTATATTATATAATTTATATTTATATATGTAAAAACCCAGTTCTTAAGGGTCGAAGCGCTCAATTTCAAGGAAAGTTTGTTCAAGTTTACACAAAGAAATAAATCCGCAGAGCGGTCGACGACCGTCACGAGTAGACGCGTGGCCTTTTCCCATCGTCGCGAGAGCCATCTCAGTCGCCCTGGGCGTAAACTCTCGCGCCACCCTAGCTGTTTTGCTTCCGATTTAGAAGTTTCTGCCTGTGAATACGGGAACTAGAGAGAAAGCCCCGTAAACATTACCCTATGTCGTTACTCGTGAAACGATGGCAGCTAATGGGAAGCCTCGTACAAAAAAAGAAAAGAAAAAAGGAAGCTTGTGCCAGAGTAGACAGACGATGGAATAGATTACTATAGCGATAACTGGGCTATTTTTTTTTTATTTATGCATCTATGGTAAATTTGAAAATAAATATATCAGATTGTCCCAAAAGCTTCTTCCATTTCGTAAGAGAATGATGGATGCGCAATATTTCTTGTTTTATATTATTTTATTAAATTGTGTACCATCCATTTCGTTCTATTAAGAGGTAGACCATAACGTTTGATATATTAGGTTTCACGTTTGTGTTTCACGCATTGTTGCAAAAGACACGAAGTAAAATGTAAAAGAAGATTGATAGTAAAAATACCCAAAATGTCCAATATTACCGCCTACTGTGTTTCATTTAATTTAACAATACCTTGACTAGCTTGAATAATTTCTTAGATTTCCATTTGCCATAAGTGACTCCTCGTACGAGTTTGAATTTGAAAAAAGGCTATGGGAGCTGGTGGAAGCGTAAGTTTGACACTTGGGAAAGGTTAAAGACTTTCGTTCCGCCTGGACAATTTTTCAGTGCGTAAATTATTCAAAAAATTCCAGAAAAATACATCAAGAACAAAGAGAATGGAAGAAAAAATACTCGGAGAAAGTAGATTGAATCCTCAAGCGAAAACTTTGTCCACATTGACTTACCATTTTATTAATTCATCTGCTCACAGTTCACGCACGACGATTTATCAGGCCGCGATCCTATTTAGTTTACCTTCGACAGACGTTGGTGGGTAAACTAACAGCGGCGTCTCCTCTAATTTACATTTCATTTATTCCACGAACGTGCACAATTAACCGTCTGCCGCGTGATTTACTCGAAGCAAGCCCACATTCGCGTTATCCAAGCTTGTTATACCTCGTCCTAATGAATTATCCTGAACGAGACAATTCCAAAAAATACTATTGCCGTTGTCACACCACGGATTCTTATGTATTTTGCGGCATTATACAGGGTGGTTGGTAACTGGTGGTACAAGCGGAAAGGGGGCGATTCTACGCGAAAAAAGAAGTCGAAAATATAGAATAAAAATTTTTCGTTCGAGGCTTTGTTTTCGAGAAAATCGACTTTGAATCTTCGCTCGGTACGCGTGCACTTTATCACGTCTCACTGTAGATCGTCGTCTCGATGGATATTATCGCAGTTTAAGTTTGTTTTTGCCGTAACGGAAAATTAGGGATACATAATGAAATAATATGAAGTAATCATAAAGAAAAAAAAGAAAAAACGAAAAATTTTTATTCTATATTTTCGACTTCTTTTTTCGCGTAGAATCACCCCCTTTCCGCTTGTACCACCAGTTACCAATCACCCTGTATATTACACAATGCATTTAGGACATAATTAGCGTCATTTTATAGATTTCTTGTTACGAACTACAACAACAAAAAGAGGAGAAGAAACAACGAAGAAGACGAAGAATGGTATTTTATTTTGAAATATCTTCACAGAAATTGGCCTACTTTGCAAAAGTTAGATTCATAGAAATACACGCGACGATAAAAGTAGCGAATAAGCAAATGGAAGTTCGATGACAAACCTCGGCATTTGCCAATGATCTGGCGTGTGTCACACCATCTATAACCGCAATTGGAGCGTGCAATGTCACCGCGTATCCGGTAATTTGCTCTGGGACATGGCGTAACGTAAATTTTTTAGCATCTCGGCGCATAAAGCGGGTCGTTCTACGTCCTTCGTCACACACTGACCGCGATTACGACTCTTACATCAAAGATCATGGATCAATCATGGTCATTGAAACACGCAGTAGCAAGTAACATTATATTTCTCTTTTAGAATAATAACAAATCTCATCGAATTTCTCTCGATATTGAAATTCCATAAAATCCATTTAACTTTTTCATTCAGATTCCGTTTCGTTAGATAAAAATCTAAAAATGCATGGAAATCGCCAGTCCATTAACGAAAGTGTTACAATTCCCATGCATTCGACAATGCAAACATTCGCCTTGCGAGCACTATACCTGCGCGATAAAACACATCGTTTTCGTTCCCATACGTCTCATCGGAATGTGTAAATATTTAAATTCCGTTTGTTGCATATTTCTCCTGCATTTTATCGTTTCTTGTCCGACAATCCACTTTGCAGAAATTTTCTACGACCGATTCTGAGCTTGTTTTTCACTCTGTCGTTAGATGAGCTGGCAGAATGGATTTACTGAACAGTCATCAAGGATAATTCGCAGAGCACTTTAAAGTAGAATTCATTTAATTCATTGTCTCATATTGCTAATTCAAATTGATGGAATATTCAAATCATGCGACCAAATCTCCTACGAAATTCCTTTTACATTAAGATCTTGATTATGCGAGCTAATTATGACACACACTGTTTGAATACTAATCGGATAACCTTGTTTCGCGTTAATTAAAATCGTAGCATAGTCTTCAAAGTGTTGAAGGTTCACTGGTGCAAAAATTCCACTGCAACTTTCCAAAGAAACTGCGAATAAAATATTGCGTTAACGCAACGCTGCTCCTCCACGGGCCGATCGTGAAATCGATTAAACATTGAAAGATCTACGTTTAGGATAATAGTTTCGTGTTGTAAAGACGGGAAATGTAAAAGATACGGCGTACTTGAATAGCCGAAATAATGTACATTGAAATAATTTGCTTAGTCAAGCAAATGTGAAAAGGAAGATGGAAGTCTTAAGATTATGTCTGTAAAATTTGAAAAGGATTCAACAACGTAGGTAGGAGTTACGATACATTTGTTAGAAACACGCATTGTAAGTGACTGGCAAAAGTATTTGAAGGCTACATATATTATTAAATTATTTAATAATAATATTTTGTTAGACCACTTTCAGCAGCAATAGCGTGTCTCAATCGACGTTCCATACTGTAAACCAATGATTTTGTAAAACTACGCTCAACGGAGTTCCATATTTCTAGAATTTTATCTTTCAATACTTGCTTTTAGATTATTTGAAGTTTATTTCATCTTTTTCTCATTTCAGCCCATAAATTTTCAATCCTATTTATGTCTGGACTTTGCTGTGCAGTAATTGACATGTGTGGTGCGTTATATACGATCCATTCTTTCACAATTCTAGCAGTATGCTTCGGATCATTATCTTGTTGGAAGTGGAAATCTTCCAATAATCCTAATTTACGGTCACTTTCTTTAAGCTTATTTTTTTAAAATATTTAAATAATTATATTTATCAAGTGTTCCATCAATAAATATCAAATTTCCGGTGCCATTGGCAGCCATGCACCCACACACCATGACCGATCCACTTCCATGTTTCACTGTTTGATGTAAATGTCGAATTTCCAATTCCGTATTTGGTTTTCTTCGCATATAATGTACGATCTTATACTACAATTGGTTTATTTACAATAAATGGATTGTACAGATGTTGATTGAACAGGAAACGATGATTGTTTAACGTGAACTAAATACAACAACGTGCTATAATTAAGACAACTAAATAGTTAATTTGCAACTCTCGTCACCACGGATCAAACACTCTCTCGACAACGTAATTCGCACTCCCTGACTTCTCAACTAATACTGACTGTTAATTCGTCTTTCTCCCTTAGCGTCCTTTTGTCCTCTGTCTTAGCCCCACCACGCACGTGTTCCGCAACCGCTCGTGGCCAGAGTCACGTAGGCCTTTTCCAGGAAATTATTCCTGTCCGTACCTCGGCTTTCTCGCGACATTGTTTATGGTTCATCTAATATCTCTTAGGTCTTTTGTCCACGATACTACAATAATATTTTGACCGTCCGAACCAAAAATGTTAAACTTTATCTCGTCCGAAAAGATGACTTTGTCCTAAAAAGAATTATTTTTATTAATATAGATTTTGCAAAAGTCAATCTTTTTTTATGATTTACCGCATTAATATATGGCTTGTTTCGCGGTACTCTGCCAAGAAAATCATTGTTTCATAAGATTCGTCGACATAATTCCGGGAGAACTTCTTTATGAAACATATCAGCTATTATACTTGCGAGTTGAGTAGCGGATGTAGTAGGTCCTTTTTTTAATTCGCCAATAACTTTTTCCTCTCTTCGAGTCAATTTCTTTGGTCGACCTGATCGAGCTTTGTTTCCAAGTGTTCTCTCATTCTTTGACTTTTTTATCATATAATGTATCGTGCACCTACTTCTGTTCATAATTCCGGCAATCTCGCTATATGATTTGCCGTCCTCGTGTAATCGGAATATTATTTCTCTTTCACAGTTTTCTTTCAGACTTTTTGCTATTGCTATCAATATATGGTGTGAACACTTTTACGTTACTGTTATTGAAACGATACCCTAACATCAAGCGAACGTACCAATATTTTCATTGAGCAATGATGTTTACATTCGATGCAAAGGAAGATGAAAAACTATCAACAGTGTTACAGCATTCGAATACTTTTGTGAGACACTTAACATAAATGTTTCTATAGTAAATGTATCGTAACTCCTGTCTATATTATTGAATCGTTTTCAAATTTTACTGATGTAATCTTGAAACGTTTCCGTCACTATAGATACCAAATTGTTTTAACAAAATAGTTTAGTACACCTCATTTTATTAATTGAAATTTGTAAGTGTAAGCGTTTGAATACTTTCGCGAGCCACTGTATGTATAGCACAGATCGCAAGACAGTTTCTCAAATCTGTTTTCGGAATCTTCTCGCGTTACTCGTTCCAAGATGCGAGCTTCGCACCTAAAAAAGCGTTTTATTCGTCGTTTCGACGAATTTAGTGACGCGATGCCCAAAAGAGACACGATGCTTGTTGGCTCGCGCGCTCCATTTCTATTCAACCAAATTATCGATTTCATACTTTTCTCCTTTTCTATCGTCGTCCGTCTTGATATTTTTATCTTTGCTTACTTTTTATCACTGAAGAGTCACGTCATATTTTACTTCGTACGAGAAACACAGTTTAGGAAGAATCTTACTTTCTCGAGATTCCTCCACGTTTTCTATGTTCCTATTGCACTCTGCTGTTTCATTTTTCTGTACTTTTTTCTTTTCTTTCTTTCTTTCTTTGTAGTTCACTCTTTCATCCAATGGATTAATCTTTATAGTCTTTCATGCAGATATCCCGCTTCATCTCTTGTATCTAACTCCTCGCCGCTCTGTTTCCTCTTATTAGTTTCTTCGCTGCTTTAATTAAATTTTATATCCTGCTTCCGCTTGTCTCGTTCCCATCTACCGCTATATATTATTCGCGTTTCCCTCTCTTCTCTTCTCTTCTCTTCGACTTCTCAATCCAAACTGTTACTTTCCTTCCTTATTGTACAGAACATAGCGGTATTGTCAGAAATATCGTCTTTTCTTTGTTGGTTGGCAGATTCTCTACGATACAACCACCTACCACTGAAACTATTATTCTCTTTAAGTAAAAATTCACTCACCTAGCAGCTCTGACTTCAATTTAACTTTGTAATTATTATCAAAATTATTCGATGTTTAATATTGGGTTGGCAACTAAGTGGTTGCGGATTTTGTCAATACCACCCAATGACAAAATATTAAAAATGACAAAATAGACAAAATGACAAAATATTAAATTCCTATATTCACGTAATTATATAATGATACAAAATATAAAATGAAAATTATATAACTTGGAAAGATATATAAGATATAATTATATTAAAATATTGAGGTTAGGTTGGGGTTAGGTGATTGCGGATTTTGTCAATACCACCCAATGACAAAATATTAAAAATGACAAAATATTAAATTCCTATATTCACGTAATTATATAATGATACAAAATATAATATGAAAATTATATAACTTAGAAAGATATATAAGATATAATTATATTAAAATATTGAGGTTAGGTTGGGGTTAGGTGATTGCGGATTTTGTCATTGGGTGGTATTGACAAAATCTGCAATCACTTAGTTTCCAACTCAATATTTTAATATAATTATGTCTTATATATCTCAATTAATATACAGGGTGGTGGAAAGGGGGTGATTCTACGCGAAAAAAGAAGTCGAAAATATAGAATAAAAATTTTTCATTGTTTTTTTTCTTTATGATTACTTCATATTATTTCATTATGTATTCCTAATTTTCCGTTACGGCAAAAACAAACTTAAACTGCGATAATATCCATCGAGACAACGATCTACAGTGAGACGTAATAAAGTGCACGCGTACCGAGCGAAAATTCAAAGTCGATTTTCTCGAAAACAAAGCCTCGAACGAAAAATTGTTGTTGTATATTTTCGACTTCTTTTTTCGCGTAGAATCACCCCCTTCCCGCTTGTACCACCAGTTACCAACCACCCTGTACATATCTTTTTATATAATTTCCATTTTATATTTTGTATCATTATATAATTAATTGAATATAGAAGTTTAATATTTTTAAACGCATATACACAGCGTTAACATTAACAATAAATTACAAATATATGAATTTACCGTGGCCACATAATTCAGAAAAATGTGGCGCGCCGTTATCAAACGAAGAAACCGAAGTTTGTTGGACAAAGTTCAGAATTTTCACATCGTCTGACCTGAATAGTCAGCAAACATAAATCTAACTGTTTTTGGGCAACACAGAAATTAGTTTCTAACTACTGTGGCAGCAACGACGGTTCTTCCTCGACGATCTTCAACGACGCAATACAAAAAGCAATATCGTATTACTGTTTATCGAGAAAATCTCGCGACTTACAACAGTTTGCATAGAAAAACAGCATACGGTGTTTTGGTCATTCAAATTCGGTTGAATCGCGGCGCAGAGTAAACACGACTGTTAAAAGTACCATTTTTCAACTTTCGGGTTTTCAGCTCTCCACACGGTTATGGATGGGTATTTTTACAAGAAATTTCCTGTTCTTTGTAGAATATAACACTTTAGAATAATCCTTGCCACTTTTATCGTTCTAATCTTTATCCTCTTTTTTATTAGAGCAGCTGGATTTCTATTCTATATATATCGCGAAGATGATCAAAATGAAAATAAATATTGTTATTAGCTTGTTTACATCTAATATTGTTATCCAATACTAAAATTTCCACTATACAGAATGTATTTGAAATAGATTTAAGAAACGTAGAGTTAGTTAGATAATTATTTGGAATAAAAATTTCGTAGGAAAATATGTCTGAAAAAAATTCCATTATCGGTACTTGGGTAGTTGTAACTAAATTTAAATACCAAAAGGTCATCGACTAAATTTAAACACTAAAAAATCGTGGTTTTTATTTGGAACGACTTCGAAGAAGAATTTTGCCAAATTTTGTTACACTCGTTCTGCGACACCCTATATAAGGTTACGAGCTGTATTAGACCTGGCACTGGCACGGGATAGAGCAAAGGAATTTGGAAGAATGATCGAACCGTGGAGTGAGGAAGTTCGCGAAAGCCTTGAACATCCAGAACACGTGCTATTCACTTTAGTTAATCAAAAAGTTTCGCAGCGATCGGTAAACAACTCATCAGTGTTATCGAGCGTACTCATTTTTTACTTAGAAATACTCGAAGCCCTAACTAGACGTTCGCGTATCTTTCTCATTAGCACAGTCATATTATCTCTGGGATTGTCCGATCATTTTGTTTATTAAATCACCGTACGTCGTAAGAAATAAAAGTTGTTAGATCGGTGCGTATGAAAGTTTCTTTATAGTTTGAATTTGCCGCGCCAATTATCAACTGTATTAAAAGGAGAAATTTACCATAAATCGGTAAAAACACGAGCCTTCATTATCGCGACATCACGTATAACCGGAATATCCGTGTGATTTTCGTACGAACCGTTTCACATAGTTCCTTTCTTAATATCGTTAGAAGGCAACATAAATTTCCAATCAAGCTGATGGAAACTAAGTATAGCCGGTAATAATAATCACACGCTTGGAACCTGTTAACAGGAATCTAACCTTCCAGTTAATAGTAAATCAGTCTTAGAACCAGTCAAGCCTTTAACAGTCGCTTAACTGGCAAGCACCTGGGCTTCAGTCGGATTAGAGGTTGATCAGGTTAGCGATATACACACAGCCAGATAATTATTAATTTCTCGTTGCCACCTGTGCTCTGTGTTTATTCAATTTTCCTCTATTCCTAAGATATTTAAACAAACTAACGAATATACGTATCAGAAGAAAATCGAAAACATTTAAACCATTCTAAATTCTACAAACTTAAAGAAATAATTTTATAATTTTTGTCACACTTGATAAGGGTAATTTGATATTATCGTTTCTTTTTCAATTATTCCCTTTTTTATTAAATAGTATTTACACGCTTAATTTGCTACAATTACCTCACCTATGCCTATTAATTGGTGACCATTATTTATTTAATTTAGTATTAATTAGTAATAATTAGACAATTAATATAGCTGTATATACTTTTACAGGCCATCCGAAACATCTATTTCTCTTAGTAAACTTTCTTTTTCTTTTTTTTCCGATTTTTTTACTGTGTGTTCTGCTAACTAGAAATTTTTTTTTATTATTTAATTTGTACTTTACAATTTGTCCAGCTGGATATTTGGTCAATTTTTCTAACCTAATTGCTAAATAACATGTAGCTGATTAGCCCCAGCGGCATACCATCTTCAAGTTTGACTATTTTGCTAAACTATACAATGTCAGTTATTTTTGAGACGCATCTTGCATTTTGTAATTTGACGCAGTAGCAAAAGTAGACGTTCCATGGTGTTGGAATATTCACAGGCTTCAGAACTCTGCTAATAATCGGTGATCTTCGACGTAGTTTTAACGAATATAATTTCTTATTAAATTATTATTATTATTCAAAAAATATCCCGATACTCCTGTGTGGTATATTAAAGTACAAATTTACGGGACATCCTATATATATTCCAAACAAACTTTGGGTAAACAGAACTGGTAGAATCACCGAAGCATAAAGTTCGTGGAGAATACAACAAAGTTGCAACTAAGTCGTCACACCTCGGTTTCGAGAAACTAACCTTAGCGAACGCTTCGAATATATCGCCATAGCCGTCTCTGGTTATTGCATCCTCTACGGAGATGTGATAATTAAATAATAAATTGTTTTATCGTCTAACCAACGAGTCTGATACGCAATGAATCAGAAAACTTCTCGAGGATATGTCACAGTGAAATATAGAAAGCGCGTCGTATAAAACTTTCTGATATTTCATTAATTAACATCGTAATAAGATATCACGAATTTCTGTCTAAATCGCATTTATATGAATTCGCATAAATATCCGCCACTTGTAATATTTTTCTACAAATTTCTCATTTACACCTGTCGTGAAAAAAAATCGTACACAAAAAGCAAACACGTTTTGCGCACATTGTTATATCTCCCGCGTTTTAACGCAGTTCATCGTAATACGTAAACGCTTTTAAACGCTTTTATACAGAAAAATATTACGCTCTCTGCTGTTATCTCTCATAGAAAGCAAACTAAAAAGAGAACACTCCACTGACCCCACTAAAGAAACAAAACAGTCAAACTCGAAGATGGTATCCCTCCGAGGATAGCCATTCACATGTTATTTAGCAATTAACACTTTTCCGACCGATAGCCGATTAATCGGCGTTTTTATCACCGTCGCTCACCAACTGATAGCCTATTAATCGGCTTTTTGTCGCCGACAATCTTTCTCATTATTTGAGCAGTAATTTGTTATTTAGTACTAAGCTATCTTTGCTCAATTGCGTCAATTGCGTTGCTTTGTAAGCTCCCACAGTTTTATACCAATCTGAAAAACGTACCGTTCGCGATGAGCAAAAAGAATGGTATTGAAGAGTCGAAACCGAAACAGAGCTAGCGCCACGGAGAATCTGCGCCTGAAATGCCGGTCGGACGAGCGTATACTGTTGAACCACTAGAGGTCGGTAAAGTGTTGAATAGTTTAAAGACTATCGATGAAGAGATCAAAGGCGTAGTTACGAGCGCTAGAAGGATTTCGATAGAAAATCGTTGGATATGTCGCGGAACAGAGATGCGGCGAACGATCGAGAAAGACGCCACTAACTCGAAACTAGCCGCAACAATTAGATGCTGAAGAATAACTGACATGAATAACTATAGTGGATAGGATAGAAACCGCCTTTTGAAAAGCTGAACAATGAGATGTGGCGCGTGCAATAGGGACAAACCAGTGGACGACAATCCGTGCGGCTTTTGTACAAATAAATGAAATATTCATGATGAGATGCACGTGAAAGCCAACGTGTCGTACAGCGTGGCGCAAAAGAGAATTTATGATATGTTTTCTTAAAGCGAGCGAAACGTTTAATTCGGACAATGGTACAGCGGATTTGTTGTATAAATCGATTCTGGATTAACCAACGCTTCGTTAATAACTTGAAACCGTTTGCATACATTGAAATTCCGATAATCGAAACTGATTATTAAAATAAGCTTACGCGCAAGAGTTGTCGATAATAACGCTAATTTCATTGTGAACTGGCAAACTTTATTTAATAAAAACGTTAAAATATTTCATTATAACGAAAGATACCAAATAATATAGATAAATGGACGAACAAATAAAACAATAGAACATATGCTAGACTATCTACAAAAAAAAAAAAAAATCAAAGAAAGAGATCAAAAGTTAACAGCACAGGTAAAACGTGGAAACTGGGAAATTCGGGACAGGCACTAAGAAATATAATATCACAAAACAGATCCGGCAATCGAAAGCACTTAACAAAGAGCTGCAGGGAAACCGAAATAAACGTCAGGTTGGCGATGAGTGGGAGCTAGAGAATAGGAAGATCGTGAAGTGGCTGGATAAGCTGGAAGAGAAAAGAAAAGCCAGGCTATAAGCAGACCAAAGGCAGCTTTAAAGGAAACGAAAGGGTGCGATAAGCAGGGTAATTAGTCAGCAGAGTAAGCCAGAGTGTGAATGAGGAGGAATAGCTTTGGAAATATAGGTTTTTGCAAACCATGTGCAATTCTTGGCTGTCAGGATGAATAAACATATTCTATACAACTAGATATCCCATTTTTTTTCTTTCCCAATTTATCTTCCCTTTTTACCTTTTTCGTCGACAATTTGCCTTATAACTAACAACCCTATCTGATTCCCACATTCTCTTGCCACGTACTCGAAATTTCCTTGTGTCGCCTGACTTGTGTCAATAAAGATACACATCTAGCAAAGTAATTAAATTAGTTAACAACAACAAAGTTGTTTGGCTTATTTAGAACGACGAACGGGTAGATTGACAAATGTTTAGTAACCGCTTTAAGGGATATATCAGACGTTAATAAATACAGAAATATATTTATTTCGACGATGAAAAACAAGAAGAGAAAACGAGAGCAGAGGACAGAAACAAAGTAAAGCAGAAAAATAGGTGCAGGCTGATAGTAAATATGAACGTCCGATATCATTGGCGGAGGAACTAAATTTAGAAAAGCTGAAGCATCTGTTTGGATCTTTCTGGGCAAAAAGTACTGGCTGGAAGCTGGAACATGGCCAGGGATCGCGATCGTACAGAGGTACAGGTTTAAACCGATTTCTTGTCGCAACCAATCCAATTTTCATTCGTCCGCCAGAAGTTAAACGTATGTACGCGTGTAGTTTTAAGATCCGCTCTAAATGCATGAGAATCGAGTTTACTTTTTAATTAACAGGGTATCTTTGGGTTGTTGCTCCAATTACAAAGCGTTTCAAGTTTTAATTATTCTCATCGATCCTCTCGCCGAGGTTATTCCACTTTACGTAAAGGAATACAGCGAATTTAAACTATTGACCGTTTGGTTTTCGCATGTTACATTTTAATGTGAAAATTATTTATATTTTAATATGAAGATTATTCATTATTTAGATTTATGAGATATTAATATTTTAATATGAAATTAATACCTCATTGATATATTCGAAAAATAATGGAAAAACGAAGGAAATTTTGAGAAACAAAATTTCACTACCGCAAAATATTATTTCTTTTCACGATAGCATCACAAATCTTGCAGATTACATTCGCTATTTTCTCCACGAACGTGACTTCCTATCTGGTAAAACGGTTCTATCGAATCTAAATCGAAATCTGATGCACGCCCATGTAAGCTACAAGAAAACAAGTGGGCGTATAAAAAATTCACCAAGTATATTTCGCGTTCTAAGTAAACCGACGCTTAACTAGTGCAATTTTACCCGCTATCGTTCGAAATATTTTCCCCATACGAATATCAGCGATATATTCGGTAATAACACACGAAGATCGTAAAATCAGTCAGATGCAGCGGAGCATTTGCAACTACGCGTTCCCACGTTCCAAATGCAGAAACTTTTGCTCGTCGTTTATTTTACAAGCCCCCTACATCATTACCATCCAGGAAACTTTTCCACGTATCTGTCTATTCTATGCATTTGCTCCTGTCGTTTGGCCACAGTTGCATCCTATTAATATTGATAAGACAGATCTACATTTTATCCATCTATGTGTATCCGATGTGTAGTTTCGAATTACCAGCCTCTGATAACAACGCATACATTTGCATGACATAAACTATACTAATAGCTGTCACATACCGATTAGTGCTTCATTATAGCTGGCGTTCGTAATTTGCTTATGATCCAAGTGTTCCACTAAATAATATTCAAATAATAGCAAACATACGAAATTATAGAAAGGACATCCAACGATAAAGGATACGTAAACCAGAGATATCGTTCGGTTAACACAAGGTTTATGTAGCGAAACGTTCGGACAATAGAACATCCGGATAAGTCTTCGAATATTTCACTTCACTTCAAAATGATATGAAACTTATTTAACACGTTGAATGCCACGGGGGTCACCGGTGACCGGCACTCAACTCGGACGCGGGGGTCACCGGTGACCGGCACTTGATTTGGTTGTGGCGTCGTGAAGGTCACCGCCGACCGTTACTTGCTATGGCAGTGGCGCTGTGGGGGTCACCGGTGACCGGCGATCAACGTGACCGTGGCGCCGTTGGGTCACCGGTGACCGGCACTCAACCTGGCCATGGCGCCGTGGGGTCATCGGTGACCGGCGCTAAACCTGGCCGTGGCGCCGTGGGGGTCACCGGTGACCGGCACACCAAAATTAGTAGAAATACATAATTTGAACAAATGTCAATAGTTATAAATTTTGTATTATTACCATTGTTACTACAATGAAGTATAAAACATAGAAAAATAGCTTTATTTATGCATAAAATATAAATCTATTATGTGCGTCCCCCACCAGTGGCTGTCGAACATGGGAAAACCCGCTTTTCCCGCGTTTTACATTAACGAAGAATAACCGTAAGAAACGTTTCGAATTGAAAGACGTTTGATGGCAATTAAGGGCCTTGACAATAAAGTAAAAAATGCTGAATCTCGTGATGGTTCTTTAGGATTATTGAAGGTTCGAATAAGTATGACCGAGGGAACAGATTATGGTTTATGGTAGCTGCCGAGACGTAACAACATGGAACAATTATTTAGCAACGCGAAGAAACAATATGAGATAATTGATAATGGCAAAAGATAAGTGAATCGAGCGAAATTGCAGTACAGCGCCATGGAGGTCACGGTGACCTCGGTGAGATAAATTCTTGTAGATAATATTTCAACATTATATATATCGCATAATAAAAATTTCATCGTGGCGTTACGGTCAAACTTTGTAAAACTGGCATGGCATCCAACGTGTTGAAAATTGAAAAATTATACGAATCTTAATTTGACCTAATTAATCCGCGTACAAATACTGTGATATATAGAATAGCGTAGGAACGCTTTTCGCAGCCACTGTGTATCGGTAGGAAAGTAAAATTCTTCGCGAGGTTGCAATTTGATTCACTCGGAAACTGCGTGCCTGCGAATATTAATACGAGCGAGCTGTATAAATTTTGGATACGGCGGTGATTCAAAATTAGACGGTGACATTCGATGAATCGAAAAGAGGGCGTGGCGAAGCCGAGGGAAAGGTTCATTGTCTATTTCGGCAAAGGAACTGACGGAACTGGAGCTATTTAAAATTTTAAAGAGAGCAGCCCACTTTCGCCGGCCAAGTGCCATTTTAAACTTCCCACTTTACTTTCCACGGAATTCCTCTTCCTGGCCCGCCGCTTTCTTGCCCTTTTCCACGGCGAAAAAAACGCCCTATATAAACCAGGAATTTTCTTCCCCTCGCCAAGCGGAAATTTCTTCCTTTCTCGCGGTTACAACCAGCTCTTAAATAAGCTAAGTTCGTCAATGTTTTTCAAAGCGTTCAAAGAACCAGGAATTCTTTTGTTAAATCAGATATGCCATATATACAGTGGCTCTGCGCAAGCTATTGACACACCACTGCGTTTAATGCGACATTTACATACTAATTAATTATGGTATATACATCTAATTACAGTAGAACTTGTCATTATAAGAATATTTCAAGATTCGAAGCTTCAAAAATCGCAAGGTTCGAGAATTCCATTGAGTTGGCAACTAAGTGATTGCGGATTTTGCCAGTACCGCCTAATGACAAAATCCGCAACCACTTAGTTGCCAACTCAATAATAATTCTAAAATTCTCAGATAGCAAAATTCTGCAAACGCGTTAATATGAAATGAAAGAGCGTAATTATTGTTAGCTGGTGGACAAATAAACAATAAATCTACGATAGATAATATTAAATATACAGTGCATTATGTACATGTTTAAAAACACGAATATAACGCAGGATTATATACACAGTGAACGTTATTGACATGTAAATTCCAGTGAAATTCAATTTCAACTGCGAAAACGTGAATCGCGCGTCAGAAATAAATTTTCAAAAATTAACGCGTCCCTCCCCCATCCGCATGATTTATCGTCAACCGTAATTTATTTCCCCTTCCCCTTGCCCGTTCATTGTTTATCGCTCCCTGTTCCCGCTGTCACATCGTCTTTTGTTATTTATAACATTTGATTATTAGTTACAACATTGAAAACTTGTCTGTTTTAACAGCGCGATAATTTTTTTTTCACAGAGAATAATAATCTCTTTAATCTAAGAGAGCAATAGAGACGCAGGAATCATCGTGTGAAAATAGAAATCGAATTTCCCGTGAATAGAAATTATCAGATCCATCTTTTATCCTCTTCTTTTATTCATTTCTACGACAAGGTGGCTTTATAAAACGAGCGAAGGGCGCTAGAAGGGCTTAAATTCATTCACCATCGTTCTAAAATCATGGAAGCCATACGACAGTATCTATTCAATTATGCGAATTATCGAATAAAGCAGTCGATCTACGAGATTCACTCCATTCCCATCGTCATCCTTCTACGAAAATCTCATCTGAAACGTACAAGGTGTCTGAAAATGAATGTAAAAATCTACTGATACGAGATAACCTTGGAAAATCTAGTTTGTCGAAAATCTACACGAGATTTACACGATGGTGTATGAAATTTCTTCAAACTTCTTCGAAGGAAACAGAGAGACTTATGGTCAGTTTACTGACGAGGAATTCTCCTGACTATTAACACTAAACCTACCGACATTTCGTGTTACCTATTCCTACCGTGCGATCTCAAAATGGCCGCTGATTTAAAAAGTAATAGTTTTTATAATTTAACTTAAATAATGATTAATTTATAACTGAATGTATATAAAATGATGATCTGTCAGGAAATATCGTCCAAATTTACTTTTATTTAATTTCAATTATAGACTTAAATAGAATTACTTTTATTTATATAGAGATATATCTTATTCAACGTCGCCGCATTTTTTACAAATTATCTTATTATCGAACGTACATTCGCCGTATAAATATTTCCCGCGTCTTAAACAAATTTTCGTAATTTTGTAACCTTTACAATTTTTTATTTAACAAGTTTTTTGTAGTAATGAATCTGAACTTGTTGATAGTTTTATTGCATGGCTTTTTCCCGCAATTCTTTATATAGAAGTAACGTATGCACCAGGTTTATAACGATTTTGTAAATTCTCTGTAAATTGGCCTCGTACTGTAGATTCCATTGCAAACGTATTGGTTCGTAAACGATGGCTTCTTTCGCCCTTCTTATCAAATCGAACAAATCTCATAATTTCAGTAAAGTCATTCCTGCTCATTGTTTTTGAAAAAAATGCAGGTCTCCAAATTTTATTCCACAAATATGAAACATCTAAATTTTTTGCCCGATATGCACCGCGGGCATATAGCAGAGCAATAAATGCATCTAGTTTTGTTGCATCCAGCTCCCTCTTAGTCGCCAATACTCTAAACGCTTCCTCTTCCGTACATTTTATTATACGATCCCTCATACGGTGATCAATGATAAGATAAAATGCCGTCTTTACTTGTCCTTTCGTTATATGTCGTTTAGCATATCCGTAAAAATATTACGAACTGACGTCCTGCCACGTTTGGGACTTGCATCTATTTCTTTCCAAACGGTTCCATCGGGCCCAGTTTCACTCTCTGCTGTCAACGATAATTTCTTTCTTCTTTGCCATCGCGTAAACGTTGATTTATAATATTCAACTCTGATTCATTGTAAATAGCTTTTCATGCGTTTCCATGCCGTTTCCAGCTGCTGAAGTTTCTCGTTCATCGCACACTGAACAGTCTTCTTCTACGTCCGTTATTTGTTTTATAATTTTTTTTTNTTTTTTTTTTTTGAAGTCTTGACATTTCTAGGGTAAATATTTATCACAGAATAACACTATGTACGGAATACAAAATTATTGTCAAATTTTATATGCTTTACTATTTCTTTTATAACCACTTTACACAAAACACTCTGAGATACTTTCTGTCTGAGTTATAGAGATAACAAGTTTAGATGTCGACTGATTCACTAACAAAGTGACACGTATTCTGGTCGAAAGAAAGATACCAAATAAAAATATAATCTCTGACGGCGATATTTGTATGAAAATATTGACGGGTACTGGCCATTTTCCATCAATGGTTGTTCGAGGGTGGAATTGACCGTTGAACATGGGAAAAACCCACTTTTTCCGTGTTTTACCGCAATGAGCAATAACACTCAAAAACTTTTCGACTTTTAAAATGTCTGTAACAATTGACCACAAAAATTCTAAATTTTATGGCGGTTCCTTAGGGTCATTATATGGGACTGAATGACCCTCTTGATTGAGGGATGAATTATGGTTTATGATAAGGTTACGTGTGTAACAGTTGTTATTATTTGCTATTACTAATTTTGTTTGTCGTCTGACCTTGATATAGCCTTTTCTTTGCACTGATTATATTTATTTTAAGAATAAATAGAATATTCCATCGAGCGGTCAAATTGATTGCCCACGGTAGGCAAGGCAAAGTACAAATTTTTCTTGGAAAAGAAAAAAGCAAACTAGAAATAAATACCGAGAAAGATATCGTATGCATGTTTTAGAAAAAGCCACGAAATATGAAGCGATTTGATAACGTTTAAATATGGTTAAATTTGAGTAGAAGTTTGGAAGCGGTCTACAAAACCGCGTCGGTAGGTTTAGTGTTAAATACGAGTTTAGTGTTTTTTACACAATTAGAAAAATGTACTGTGTAAATTTACACAGTTTGAGGAGGACAAAATATGCTGTTGGAAAATACGCTGACCAGCTCCTTATTCATACCGCAACAAACATCATAGACTTATGCTGCAACAAACAGCCTAATCTCTGTTTCTCCTTCCTCCATCATCCCGAACTTTGACCCTGTTTTCTCGTCATTCCACCCTCACCGTGTCCTCATCCTCGCCACTAGGCTACAAGAACCACTTCTCCATGGAGAATTGTCCAAAGACAAATTCGGTTGCTCTGAATAAAATCTCTAATTTCGATGTCAAATTCCTATCATCCGGAATGCAACAATGGGCTCCTTAGATGTCAAAACAATAATAAAACATTCCATAAGTTTCCCATTAAATTGTGCCACGATCAATTTTACTTCAACACCTCAGGACTTATAGAACGATGGTGAGAATTTTGGGAATATAATTCAGAATATGATAAAATGGAAGGAATGATACAAATGTGGCACTTGATGAGTTCATCGTCATTTGAATATGCTGCTTAGATGTCAGAACAAACGAACGGAGGACGATGAGAAAGTAGCTCTCCAGACACCTAAGATTCTAATGAAACGTCATTCCATAAATTTCCCATCAAATATGCTACGAACAATATTATTTCAACATCTTAGGATGGTGAGAATTTTGGGAATATAATTCAGAATATGATAAAACCGAAGGAATATGGTACAAATGTGGCATCTCTAATTTCGGTGTCAAATTCCCATCATCCGTAATGCAACAATGGGCTGCTTAGATGTCAGAACAAACGAGCGGAGGACAATGAGAAGGTAGCTCCTCAGACACCTAAGATTCTAATAAAACATTCCATAAGTTTCCCATCAAATGTACCACGAACAATTTTACTTCAACACCTTAGGACTTATAGAACGATGGTGAGAATTTTGGGAATATAATACAGAATATGATAAAATGAAAGGAATGATACAAATGTGGCACTTGATGAGTTCATCGTCATTTGAATATGCTGCTTAGATGTCCAAACAAACGAACAAAGGACGATGAGAAAGTAGCTCTTCAAACACCTAAGATTCTAATAAAACATTCCATAAGTTTCCCATTAAATGTGCCACGAACAATTTTACTTCAACACCTTAGGACTTATAGAACGATGGTGAGAATTTTGGGAATATAATTCAGAATATGATAAAACCGAAGGAATATGATACAAATGTGGCATCTCTAATTTCCGTAATGCAACAATGGGCTGCTTAGATGTCAGAACAAACGAACGGAGGACGATGAGAAGGTAGTTCCTCAGACACCTAAGATTCTAACAAAACATTTCATAAGTTTCCCATCAAACAATTTTACAATTTTACGTTGCCACGAACAATTTTACTTCAACACCTTAGGACCGAGGTGTATAGGTCGTGATAGCTACTGCTGGTGTATCAGATTTTTATCTTCATTTGGGTTACCTTCTTCTCAGTTAGGAATTGTGTAAAAAACCGGACTGTGAGTGCCAGGATTCGAACCTGGTCTTGAACGTTCGTAACCAACTGCGCTGACCAACAGCTCTAACCACGTCGTCCGGTCGAGGATAGGGTCTTTGTGTAGCAAGCCATGGAGCAGAACCCGTTGGAAAGTTTTGCTGTTGAGTGCCGCTACAGGACTTATAGAACAATAGTGGGAATTTAAAGAATATAATACAGAATATGATAAAACCGAAGGAATATGATACAAATGTGGCACTTGACGAGTTCATGGTCATTTGAACATGCTGCTTCGATACGAGGAAAATGATCTAATGTTCGAAAACGATCTATGATTCTATTATTACGCGAAAAGTTAACGATGTGAAAATTTAACATTGCGAAAATGAAGGGTGGAAGCTGACGAAGAGGCGCTTCATTGGACGTAGCAGCGTGTGTACGGATACTTTTTCTATGTAGCTGGTGTAAGGATTTGTTTGTCGTAGAATCGATGGAAGGCAGGCGATGTAAGAGCTTTAGAGACAAGAGGAGGAAAATCCTGGTGCACGGGAATTTTCATGGCTAGCTGTAAAAGCTAGTTGAGACTGTGTATGGGAGAATAGACTCGTAAAAGAGATATCGAAGGTAGAAGATCCGCGTGTGCTGCTGCGTTGCATTTTTCTTTTATGCATGAAAGACGAAAACTCGCAGATGGCACAAGTTTCGAGAAATTCGCCATGCAAGCTGCAAGCTGCGATTCGAGATGATCGGCAACGGGACAACTACGAATTTCTGTTTCTGTTCCGCCTATTTGCCATGGTAGTCACGCTCTATGTTTTATCCTAACAATTCATTGATTCCTACAAATTATTAAATAAAATAAATTCCATCGACAAAATAGTTTGTTAATTCATAAACGTAATACAAATAATGTAATATATGAAATAAAGAGGAAATTTGTAATAAACAACATAATTCATTCTCACTGATAAATAATTTAAAATAAAATAAAAGAAGGCAAAACCTTTTTGTAATAAATATTTATTACTTGTAATTTGTAATAAACAACATAATTCATCCTCACCCATAAATAATATAAAATACCAAATAAAAGACAAAACCTTTTTGCAATAAATATTTATTACTTGTAATTTGTAATAAACATAATTCATCCTCACCCATAAATAATGCAAAATAAAATAAAAGAAAACAAAACCTTTATGTAATAAATATTTGTTTTTTGTAATTTGTAATAAACATAATTCATCCTCACCCATAAATAATATAAAATACCAAATAAAAGACAAAACCTTTTTGCAATAAATTTTTATTACTTGTAATTTGTAATAAACAACATAATTCATCCTCACCCATAGTTAATTTAAAATAAAATAAAAGAAGACAAAACCTTTTTGTAATAAATATTTGTTTTTTGTAATTTGTAATAAACATAATTCATCCTCACCCATAAATAATATAAAATACCAAATAAAAGACAAAAGCTTTTTGCAATAAATATTTATTACTTGTAATTTGTAATAAACAAAATAATTCATCCTCGCCCATAAATAATATAAAATACCAAATAAAAGACAAAACCTTTTTGCAATAAATATTTATTACTTGTAATTTGTAATAAACATAATTCATCCTCACCCATAAATAATTTAATATAAAATAAAAGAAGACAAAAACTTCCGATAAATGTATAACGTTTTACACAATTTGTTAAACTATTTGGCACCATCTAGACGTTTTGGTACTTTCAATCGAAACATGGAACACGTACAATATAGAAAAAAGAGAACGAGCGAATAAACGAATGAAAGAAATAAATCAAAGGAAGGCGCGAACGAGCAGACGAATAAATAAAAATTGCTATCTGGCAGCGAGCATCGGTCGCAGCTGCACGTGAATATACTCGCGTTAATCGAAGCATTCCGGCTACCTATCGGAGAAGTAATAATCCCAGGAATATTCGTCGTACATCGCACAGAGATTTTATCTCCGCCTTATCACTGGACCGCGTTCCGTAGCTAAACGTTGAGGTCGACCGATAGAGGAACGAGTGGACCAATTTTTAATAGAAAAATATACTGAAATAAGTATAGGTATAGCGTATGCTGACCCAGGTCCTCGCTCTTACAGTGTTACAGTACAATAGGAAGAAGAAGATATCATAGGAAGCACGTTCATATATTTATAACAAAGGACATTATCAAAAAGTTAACCTTGGAGTGTAGCTCTATCCGAAGGCCGCAAGAAACAGCAATAGAAATCTACTCACAGCTCTTTCGTTTCTGGACCTTGTAATCGAAAAGAAAATTGATATTCAAGGCCACAATAATATGCACCTCTCCTTATTCTGAATCTTTTCACTAAATTCTATTCTCTTCGTAACAGTTGTCTCCAGGTTAATTACAAAAGAAAAGGCGTACAGTTTGTCCTGAAGTAATCGCTTCAACGTTAAATATCGTTTCACAACGAGAAGGTGAATCGTCGATTTATTGAAATTATCATCGATAATAGCAGCATGTCAGTAGTCATAGTAGTAGCGTGGTGGTTTATTTTCGGCCATAAAAGCAACTAGATTCGCAATTATTTTCCTTCACTGGCTAATGTCTGTCCAATAATTAGCAAAGGAGGGATGAAAAATAACTGCAAATTGTCTTCAATTTGTTCTCCGCTACAGAGCTCATAGAGATGAATCACGCGAAAGATGAACGAGATACAAATACGTACGAAGCTCTTTGTACTCGGAAAATTCTTTCGGTTGAAACGAGAATCCGTGAGGATGGAAGCACGAGCAGCATCGATGTAACGATCAGAAGGGCGCAAGAAATTTAATCAAAGTAACCGAGACACGTCTTGGCGAGAAATAGAAACCTTAAGAAAGTTTCGTTCGCGGGCAAACTTCTTTTCCAAGTCGTTAACGCAGCCGCTGATTTCCATTGAGAAGGTGCGCACCTTGTCGCAAGCTTAAACACCTTTGCATACATTGAACAGTAATTTATGCCGCGGTACAGAAAGCACGCAGCAGTTGGAGATAAACGATATTCTTCTTTATTTCATCTTATTTCATCAAAATAAACTTCTTCGCTGGAAACATTTCTTTGCGTAATAAATACGGTTTACGAGATGACTGCGTGTACCACGTGCAATGGGTCTGTTGCAAGGGAAAATTATAAGAAGAATCTTCTTCGTAGGAATGCTTTCTCAGGTTGAAAATTCATTCGACGACGCGAAAAGCCGAATCGCCAGCAATCTGCCGGATTTTGCGCATGACTCGGAAATTCTGCAGGTGCTCGGGCCAAGGACGATGCACGTGTCCTTAATTTGCTGGAACCGCAATCCTAAATTATGGTTGGACAGGCTCCCTTGGGTTTATGCCTTTGCTACGGCCATTTATGCCATTGCCATGGTCGCGTTACAACGAAAGTGATCTCCGGATCTCTCAACTCGCTAATTAGGCTCTCGTCTTCTCGTCGATTTTAGGACGAGAATATTGTAAGATGGAACGCGTACACATTTATCTGGCCTACAGGAATTCTTTCTACAGAATTTTTGAAATCACGAAACTCTGAAATTTAGAAACTTGAGAAAACAGAGATTTGAATATTTGAGATCTTCTACATATTTGAGAATTTCTGGGATTTCAGTTTTACGATCGCAGATCCTGAGAAACCGAGAATCTTTCGACTTTCTGGAACATGGAAATTCTACAATCTTGCAAACTTTTCTAAACTTACTACTATTTTATTATATTTCATTCGTTCTACTTCCAAACGTTTGTCTTATTTTTCAGAAAGTATTGACTTTCCTAGGAAAGTTAGTCTTCGAACGAGACACACGGTTCTATCGTAACAGCGAACCACGTTTCAGCAAGAATTTCCTAGTACAGAGCACGGTACAACGAAGTTTAAAGGCTGAACCATTGAATATGTAACACTAAGCGCGACTGCCGTGCAACTTGACGTGTTCTCGTCCTCGAATAGACCGGATGTCGACTACAGCTTCCGTCAGGAATTTCTGAAAAAGCGATTGCTACGCGAAGAGAAGATGAATAATTGACTTGATACTTCGATGATATCGCTGACCGAATAGAGCAGCGACGCGACTGCAAATTTCAAAATACCAAATTCGGCTAAGTTTTCAGCGGGACCCAAATCTGACCGTGGGTACGCTTTCCGGCTAGAGTATCCCGAGGGATCTCATGGCAGATATCCCAGATCTTTCGTTTAGTCGAGAAGCATACTTCTTGTGTGGCGCACATCAGTGATTTTTTCATCCTCAAAATGTTCAGTAGACAGCGTGAAAATAAATAAAAAAAATAGAATAATGGAAAAACTGGTATCGACAGAAGTGAACAGATGGTCTCGTACGCCACTACGATACGGAAAAGCATCAAGTGGTATTCGAAATTATCACTACATTTAGGAACAACTATAGTAAATGCTCATATTTTGTAGCAAACAGCCACGAACAAAAAAATACAGATAAGAAAATTTGGGGAAATTCTCGTTTCCGAATGGTGCGACGTGTCCTCGGAAAATACCGTGCCTGACAACCATCGGAAGAAAACTAAGAAGGTGTCCCACTATTTGGAGATTCGCAAGAATCAGCAGGGCAAGTTACGAGAAGAGGAGTTGTCACGCGCCAAGAAGCGAGGAAAAACGTAAAAAAAATTAAAACCTATTGTTCGAGGTGTCCAAAATCACCTCAAATGTGTTTGCAATGTTTCAGCGAATACCATGCGACGGCATAATGTAGTATTTTATCCAGAATATAAATTAATAAAAAGTATGGTACAATGTGTTTTTAATATTTTTATCTTGTATATCCTATATACAGGGTGGTTGGTAACTGGCGGTACAAGCGGAAAGGGGGTGATTCTACGCGAAAAAAGAAGTCGAAAATATAGAATACAAATTTTTCGTTCGACGCTTTGTTTTCGAGAAAATCGACTTTGAATTTTCGGTCGGTACGCGTGCACTTTATCGCGTCTCGTTGTAAAGTGGATATTATCGCAGTTTAAGTTTGTTTCTGCCGTAACGGGAAATTAGGAATACATAATGAAATAATACGAAGTAATCGTAAAGTTTATTATTACAAAAATTGCTGAAAAAAAAACGAAAAATTTTTATTCTATATTTTCCACCAGTACGCTTGTACCACCACTTACCAACCACCCTGTATAATATGTTATATTTAATTAATGCTAACAAGAAGAGCGTCACCCATATTTGGGTTACGGCCCCCACGGAAGCATACCCGTCACATAGATATGGGTGACGTGGCGACCAACGTATTAACGAAACTTTTACGCTGTCGCGGAAACACGTGCGAAGAAAGCGACGCGTTTGGTTAGACGCGGCATTAAAAGTGACGTTGGCGAAGCAAGTGTACGTCGTAATAAATAATTCATAATGATTTATACGAATAAACCCATTGCTATTGTATGATATAAATATTTATAGGAGAAGGAGAACGTATCGTTGCGATGGGATTCAAATACTGTAAATTATTACAACGCAGAGATTGGTCAAATGCGCACGCTGTACCTGCTCTCTAATTATTCTGTTTACGCTTCTCGATGATTGCACAGCCGCAACCACATCACACGTCAGCTTACGTTCGCATCGCTATCATCCATGCGAAGCAAATTTAATTACTTTCAATCGTATTAATCATGCGCAAGTAAACTAATCCCTGATCACGTGGATATTAATTGTACGTGGAATTTTCATTGGGCGTGTGAATTTTCATACGGAAAATGTCGAACATCGCAAGAGGATGGCGATCTGTCGCGACGTTCTCCTAACAAATTGCAATAATTTTGTCACATTTACAGTTTCATGGAGCTTCTTAAAAAAAATCAAATCTTCGCGATTGCTAGTTCTGATTACCGGAAATTCGTTAAAACAGGTTAACTGATGGCGATGATCGGGGCCAATCTAAGATTCGGCATCGGCGCGTCGGGAAACGGGTCGTCGAACGCGACCAAGGTGTTCCAGTGTCATCCAGGTGGTGCAACCGAGGCCACTCTCATCTTCTGCTTGGGCGCCCTCGGCATGGGCGCCAACTTCCTGCTGATGGCGCTGATCCTGGCCAAACGCCAGTTGCGCAGGTAATTCCGATAACACCAACAGCAAACTTTCTAAAAACTCGATGAAAATACGTTTACTCGCGCAACAAAACAGACGTTTTACGAGGGAAAAACGCGCGGTCGAGCAACGTACGAGGTTCGGCTCTGTCATGAAGTTGCCACATGTTGAGTGGTGAAAAACGTCCTCCCTTTTGTAATTAAACAATGTTTACAAAGAAGAAAAAAGAAGCGCGCGTGATATACCGTGGTTACTAACATTAATATTTGGACGACGCTATCTGTGTAATTTGTTGCTTCGCGTAAGAGAAGATGATTTGTGTTGTTTATTCTACGAGAATGTGCAGCATTCGTCGTAGCTTGAAAATACACCAGCAATTGCTTCCTGCGAGAGTTTATCATCTCGACAAATTAATATTTGGACGCTGATATTTGCTGCCACTTGTGCAAACGTAGGGACAGCGACAGGCTGAATATCGATGTTAATAAACGTACGTCTAGTCGACGTGGGAAAAACAGACGAGACGAAAATGTTTCATGCGTTTCAGATGGTCACAGGGGTTGCTGTTCCACCAAGCGATGGTGGATTGCGCTCGAGCTGCGATTTTATTGCCCCTCGGATCGAGCATACTCAACTGTCAGCCGATGACCAAGTGTTCCCTGGTGGAGACAGCGTTTCTACTGCTGGTGACAGTCTCGACGGTGAATATGTTGACGACAGTGCTGAACGACAGTCCGATTTTCCCGGAAACCGACGAGGAGGCAGACCTAGCGGCTCCTTTGCTCATGGATTCGCCTCAGGCAAGTGTTCTTCGACCCTTTTACCCACACGTTTAACTATACATCGTCTAAATTATTATGCATAGGATAGTGTTTGCTTTGAATAATAACGTGACAGTGTTTGCTCGTCTGCGATCTTCTATCTTCTACATTCTGCATTCGCAAATCTACATTCGAACGTAATCGTACGTAAGGTTGCACAATTTGGACGATACAAATTGCCATTTGCAGAAGATTCGAAGAATTCGAAGCTCCTAAATCCTGCTGAACGATACTTAGCACTTAAGCGCCAAGAACGCAACGAAATTCCGGAGAACGTTATTTTCACTTTCAAATTTTCCCCCTCATTAGTTGCTTAACGCTTTACTGACCGATAGCCGATTAATCGGTTTTTTGTCTCCGACGCTTACCGACCGATAGCTTATTAATCGGCTTTCCGCCGCCGACGCTTACCGACCGATAGCCTATTAATCGGCTTTTTGTCGCCGATAATTCTCCTCATTATTTGAGCAGTAATTTGTTATTTAGTACTAAGGTACCTTGCTCGGTTGCGTCACTTGGTTGCTGTGTAAGCTCCCACAGTTTTATACCAATTTGAAAAACTTACGTGCGTTTTGCTGTTGAACCGCTAGCGGTCGGTAAAGTGTTAAACTACAATCTGGGAAAGAACGTACAGTAACAGAGGATGATTAAGAAAAATCGGAGAAAACGATAGCAAGGGAAACAGGTGTCTTGTAATTACGAAGCAATTTGTTGAAGGATAAAAGAGGTTCGATGGTAGGAAATTGCCGGCGGAAATTCCGATGCAAAGGCACGCGCTCTCGTAATGAAGAAACTTCTACTGGACAAGTACATTCTAGCGAGGGAAGATTTACAATAGAACGATCATCCGTGGTAATCGGATGACGCGCCGCGCACCCACGCTCCATCGATCGTATCATTAACCAAACAATCGTAGCGTAGCCGAATCTGTGAATTATCCTACTTGAACGTACGTATAGGTTACTTGTGAATTCAACACTTCATTCCGAAGCAGTCGAATTACTTAGATATGAGAAATGTACATGTTCGTTATTAAAAATTAGAAAATTAATTGCAAAAAAAAAGACTAAACGACTACGAAAAGGACATTATCGTTTAACGGTAAAACGATCGATTGCAAACGAACAAGGGAAGATTCCAACTCGGAAATTCCAAGAATTACAAGTTTTATCGCGTAATATTTTTTGGGGTTGTTGAAATTCACCCCAAGGGTGAACACTTGACAACTCGCTATAGCGTCGATAAATTTTTTCATCAAAAGTAGCTTTTGTCTGAAAACTTTTTTTCTGTCCCTTAGAGTCGAGGAATTTTAACGGAAAATCGGAAATATTGTATAATTTTTTAAATTTGCCTATCTTTCCTTGCAAATGAATATTTAATAAAAGAAGGTAAATCGATATTGATAAAATATGTCAATAATATCGCTGACAACGTGGTTGATTTCCTAATGACCGAAGCGCAACACGACATACGTTGAGTCATCATCCTTTAAACTAGTTTAGGAGTTGTGCAAACTTGGAAACCGTGTAATCTCTGGTCTACGTTATCTTCACAGGGGACGCTACTAATACGAGTATTTAAACGAGTTTACAAATCTCCACCAATAATTGGAACGAAGCATGAAATTTAGATTAATATCTGGGTAGTTGAACGAAACTTTCAACCTCTCCCTTCCTTTGCATTTGCACAAATTCGCACAAATTGCTGATTTCATTCAATGGATATTTCGTGCATCACTAGAAACGTTACAAAAGACTAAGAACGTCAAAAATGTCTAAGAATTAGAAATTAAGAATACAAATTAATATTAAAGAATAAATAGGAAAGAATAAAGTGGAAACGTTACAAAAAATACAAAACACTTGAAATTTCCACATTTCAAGTTTCCAAACTCGCAGTTACGCCCCGAGGCTTACTAACTGTCTCCCTTGGCACTACAGTGTCGCAGACAGATCGTCTTACGTGACCGGCGAGATATACACAAAGTAGGGATAAACGCATAGTTGTCGTCAAGCAGTGAGTTCTAGAAACATCGATACGCCTTCGGTCCGTTATTTTACCTACGCAAAAAAGATGGCATACGTGATCATAGGCGCGAACGGTTGCGAGACCCGAGCGTGGTGGGGATCGTCTCCAAGAGAAGACAAAGGAAAAAATCGAAGGGCAGTCAGTATCCTACGAGGATTCAAACCGAATGCATCGAGAGGTTCAGAGAAATAAAATCAAGATCGCTTAGTCGAACGAATACGTCGAGAGATATCATAAAGTCGAGTGGAATTATAATAATAAACTAGTTGTATCATCGTTAAATCATTTGTAACGCGTTAATTATAATTTTAAATATTGTTAAAAATAGTAGCTTATATTAACTCTGTTAATTCAGTGTTACAGTCATTTGAACTACCTCTGTTATCCTGATCGAAACAGAGGAACGACCGGTTCGCGGCGTCGACTATCGGAATCGTAGCGAGAATTTACGCCTTTCGCTGATGTGTTTCCTCGCGATCGCGTCTCTTCGTAAACGGTCGTAACACTCGCAAATCTCTCAATATCCAAATTGTTGAATCGTTAAATCCCTAAATGCGTACCTAAACTGCCGAACAAGCTCTGATAGAATTATTCCAATAGAATAAATAAAAATTCCAAATTTCCAAACATCTAAACGATCAAATATAGGGAAGTTGGCGAATCTCCAGATAGCGAAACTCTTGGATTCGTAAACACTTGAACAAGTTGCGGAATACTCTTGAGATACAACAGAATCCTTACACGTGTCTCGGCGTGTTTTCACCTGAAACCATTCGATAAAGCGAAGTACGAGGTTCAAAGAGCTTTTTTTCCTACGGCCCACAAAATCGAATTCCGCGGATCTTTGGAAGAATTACGCGTTTTCCCATGTGCATTTTCACAGTCGTGTCTGGTTTAACTCGATCACGGCCTTAAGTGACGACCGGCTGCCTTTGAGGCGGCTTCAAGTTTCTGATCGATTTTAACGAGCGCATATAGCACGTAGGGAAGAGTGTAAAACGCGGTTCTCACCATCGAACTTGAAAGCACTGTGACAAAGTGGCACTGGAAAAATTATTTATAGATTTCTGAGTGGATTCTGTCGCGTTTAACGATTAAAAACCCTACGAATTTATTTGCTAGAGCGTGAAATGAAAAAATCCAGTCAATCTCGGTCGCTGTATTTCTTCTCTCGGAAACAATTGCCAATTTGATTGTGCATATCGAAAAATATTGCTCTTTTAGTTGCGTTTTGTTTTATCGCTACCGCATTTGTGTACAGCGTTAGTCGCAGATATACGGACGATTTTCGCACTTTCACGCTTGCTTTTTCTAATTTTTATACAGGGTGTCCCACGTAATTGGGGCAAGCTTAGCTCCGAGACGAAAAAAAATAAAAATGTTCTTCCTATAAAATAATTAATTTAATTTCACGCTATAAGAGAGCTGGATATGTATTAGAAAAAATATACGGGGTGTCTCAACTGAATATCTGGCTTACGTATCGTTGCATGAAAAAGTTTCTCAAGACAAAGTTACGTCGTTTCAAACGACACGTGTATGTCTAGCAGTGGAAAGAATCTTTTCTCCATTTCGTTTTCTCTACAAGTATCTCGGTATTTTTCTTAAATAGAACTTTATATATTTTTTATACTCTAATTTTTTATCCTCTGTACAAAGATATTATTTTTATTTATGCCGTCCGTTTCTCGTCTTTCATACGCCAAGCTTTGCAAAATGAAGATCAAAACATCTTAGAAACTAAACATTTTGATACTTTTGTACAAAGAAGACAAGATCGATGGATATTAAAATACAGGTTTACGTTTAAATCAATATACCGATGACTTCGAAATCTCGTGAAAAGAGAGCCACGAGAAAAACTTCTTTCCATCGTGACACGTGCCCTTTGAAGCGGTCGTCCCGAGAAGCTTTTCCGTACGATCATCGATAAGGCAAATACTTGGGTGATTCCACTTGATCGAGTCACCCTGTATACTTTACAAGGAACAACGACGATCGCAGCCTAAGCTTCGGCAGAAATTAAAAAATCAACAATTCAGAATAAGCTTAACACTTTTTCTATATACATAGGACCTGCTCTTGGCATTAAAGTCGATTATGCAAAGTTCGTAATTAAGAAACGAGGTCGAAACGATAACGATAACGAGCGATCGGAATCAATGGCCACGGGATATTGGAATAATTAAAAGTTTGATTAATAGGAGCGATCGTCGGGTCGAATCGGGTTAATCGAGGCGTCGCACGTCGGCAAAAGGTCACCTCGAATAAACGAGACACATGGCGATTAATCCCGACACGCCAGCATTCCGTTGCGGACAGTTTACACCGCACTTGTCCGCTGGTTAATTCGTTCTAACAATACGTGTCACGGTTCTATTATATTCTCGGGAACCTTCGTCTTTCTGTCTGTACAAGTCTCTTCCTATTCGCGCTTCCATTCGTTAAATAAGAATCGTTCGATCATGCACAATCTCGTTCGATAGCCTCGGGATATCATCGCTTTACAATATATATCGGGTCGCCCGGAAACTTCGTTCCGATGTACATTTCCATTCGATATACATTTACCGAATTATATAGGTGCCATTTTTGCTCCATTTTTCACGCAACTTGAATATTCCATTCTTCTGTAATTTCTCAGGTTCTTCGGCCAACAACTTTCCAATATGATTTTTTATGTCGGCTAAAGAGTTAAAAATCGGAATGAACTTTCCTAGCAGCATTTGACGAGTGTAATATTTTATTAAAAATCGACAAGAATATTTCAAGATGCTTCTAGTAACGTTTTTTAGTGCGATACACTTGAAAACAACTGTCCTAATGGAAAGGTACGAAGCAAAATCTGTTGTTTTGTTAAATTCTCCAAAAATCGGAACGAACTTTCCGGACGACCCAATAGATGCTATTTTAGTTGACCTATCATTCATGGAAACAAAAAGTGTCATGAAAGAAGCGCCGCGTGTCATTTTAACAATAGATGCAGCGAGCACGGTTTTATTTAATCGAACCACGCTTCATAGGAGTCACATACGACGAACGCAGATTATTTTCAACTTTCTACGAATAAAATCTAGTTTTTCAACCATTGGAATTTATATTTCTATTCTCTACTTTTCAAATAAAATAACTTTTCAATCAAATTCATTTAACTCATAATTATTGTCGTTACGCAACGCTCTTGAACGTCTCTTGGCTACTTTAATGAACTATCTGGAACGTGCTACAGAATTTAATAACGCGTTTTTAATATAGCAATATTAGCTTCTAACATAAAACGCGAAATTTAATAAGACAAAGTGTGTTAGATTGTCCCGCGCGCAAAATTGTTCTGGAATTCCACTCGAAACCTATGCATACAGAGAGGAAAATTTGAAATAACCACGTCGATCTTACGTTCATTTTCCTTTCATATCTTAACAATACTCTTCCCATTGATTTCTTTCTTTGTCACCCAATACGAGTCTGGCTATAAAGTTCGAAGAAAACCGGTGACAAGTAGAAGCGTGTGAAAAATCACAGCTTCCAACAGACGTATCTAGTAGCACAAAACCTCGTAAAGACGCGCTCTGTTTCAGTGCGTGTTATTCGGCACGTTCATGATATGGTTCGCGAGCATCACCATCAACTTGGGCCCGACATTTTTAAGCGGAGCGCTAGCCGCGAACACGGAATCAGGCCACAATGCACCGAGCTGCCCTCTGGTACATGGCCCATTCCGCCATTACATCCTAAATGTCCTCTGGATCGCCATCAATATGATTTGCGTCGCTCTCACCCTCATCCATCTTCGAAAACTGTACAAAGACCTGACCAAGGCGAACGTTGAAGCGGTACGTATCACTTTTCGCGTTTATTCTTCCAAACGAATGAGCTACTTCCACGCATGCTTCATCCCTTTTGCTCGCTAAATCGCTGCACGAGATCACGAGTTCGCCATTTTCGCGAATTATTGCGATTACACCGGAGAATCGGGTCAAAGTTTTCCTCGGAGAATTATGGTGTTTCGCAGATTCGTTTCAAGTATAAAGAGACAGATTACGCTGCTTTCCATCTTTATATCGGAGTTTTGCTTTATGAGTTTTGATTATAGTTATACAGGGTGACTCGCAAGTATATGTTCATACTTTGCAGGATGGTGCGTGAAGGTTATTAAAACACTTTGACTGTCATGCCGAAATCACATGTTTCGCTGAGGGCGCCACGGGAATATTTTTATTATTCACAGCATATAATGGCAAAATAATAATAAATTCATGACGTAAGACAACATTCTTCCCCAATGAACCGTTTATCTTATTGGTGGTCACGGGTGACCACCGTGGCGACTCGGTAACAGTTGATAGCGATATATTACAACAAGGCTTCGTTTATTTCAACAAACTATTCGCTTTTATTATTTCGCCGTAAGCAAAACGTGCAGAATATATTGTTGAAACATGTAGAAGATATTAGTAAATAGTATTATGATTATTTTTATGATTTCGACGAAACATTCGGCTGAAATGATAGAGGTCAGCGAAGAAAACTATGTTTGTGATAAAACAATGGTAGTGGTAGATTGCGAGAGAGGAAAATGTGCTGTACATTTATCGGATCAAATGATAGCATATTCTACACCACACAGAAGAACCCTCAAGTGGTATATAAAATTAGCTTTAGAGTTATTGTTAAATACATCAATATCAAACGCGACGATACTCTCTAAACAAGCGACAAAAACAAAAATCAAGATATCAGATTTTAGAATGGCACTCGCAATGCACCTTATACAGCGCCATTCACCAGAGCAGGTAAATATACTTATTCGACAAAGATTGCGACACGAAATGCAGAAGAAAGAAGGGCAAGCGTACCTGGCAGGAAAATTTTGCAGAGAGTGGTATAAAAAAATGTTAACCAATTAAGATCAAAAATTGCTAACAATCGAAGGAAAAAGGTGACCACCTATCGTCCAGATTGTATCGATGAGCCACATTCAAAGTGTTTTAACACAGTGCACCGTTAGATGCAACATTTCTTCTCATTTTTTTTTATTGATGTTCTAATAAAAATGTTTAATTGTTCAATGGAGCACTTTTCATTTCAAAGTATCTACAGAGGACAGGTATTTCTTTTTTTCAGCAATTTTTGTAATAATAAACTTTATGATTATTTTATATTATTTCATTATGTATTCCTAATTTTCCGTTACGGCAAAAACAAACTTAAACCGCGATAATATCCACTTTATAACGAGACGCGATAAAGTGCACGCGTACCGACCGAAAATTCAAAGTCGATTTTCTCGAAAACAAAGCCTCGAACGAAAAATTTTTATTCTATATTTTCGACTTCTTTTTTCACGTAGAACCACCCCCTTTCCGCTTGTACCACCAGTTACCAACCACCTTGTGTATCTTCTATTTATCGGTTATATTCAAGATACCCTAATTATTAATTTTCATTCAATTTTTACAATTGTAAGAAGTTGAAGCGTTCCGGTCACCAATGACCACCGTGGCGTCACAGGAGAAACCGTGATGGGTCATATATGACCCACGTGGCAGTCGAAGTGTTAAAATGTAGAAATCAGTAAACGAATCGGCGATACATCGATAACTTGTTGACATTGCGAACAATTACCGCATGACGTCTAGGTGATGCATAGTGAATATCATTTTTCGAATACAAGAGAGAAATCCAAACGGCACAATCTTCTCCACAGCACTTTACTACGAAGGATAAATGGAATTCCGATATTTTCGTAACATCAACGTCTCTTCTTCATTTTGGCTATTTGTGTTAACACTTAGCCAACCGAATAGGCAGATGTCCCTTTTTTGACTTTAGCAACGCGTTTTCCTTTTTCTTTGTTATTACCAGTTGTTGTTTATCTGGAATTGTTGCCAATTAATTGCGCCATTTTTTCTGCTTTTATAAAGTACAGTATATAATAAAATACACCACTTTAGTGGGGTTAAAATTAATTAAAAAGTTACGCAACAAGTTATGACTAAATAAAGTTATAATCGAATGATACCACACTGTAAAAAAAAATATTAACTGCATTATGAATTTTTATTTTCACCTTCAAGTCCTGTTATTTATCTTTAGTCATCTTAAATGTTTTTAATTTTACCTGTATCTTTTTATACTTTTAGTTTGATGTTTTGTATAAACAATATGTGAACTTCTTTATTTTTTTTTTTTTTTTTTTTTTTTTTTTTTTTTTTTTTTTTAATAATTTTTTTTTTTTTTTTTTTTTTTTTTTTTTTTTTTTTTGGTAGTCCTAGATTAATATTAATTATGGATAAAGTTCTAATATTAGTTCACAACGCTTGAAAAAATGCGCGATGGACAGCGTCGTGTAAGTTGGCTTGTCCGAGCGCGGTGCAAACGTGTAACTCGCTGTGGCGCACGCGATTGGCTAAGTGTAAACACTTACCGTTTCAAAGCATATCAAATTTTGCATTGTTTTTGGTAAACGACTAGAACAAATCTGACAAGTAAACGCTTCATCGAGAGACAAAAGCTTGCACAGATACCTTTTTTTCGTAGCCGCTTTAAGCGAACGATGTAAAAGAATAGCGTACGCTTTTGTTGCTTGGAAAATAATCCATCGATATAACATGTGTGTTACAGAAGTATTACGATAACACAAGTAGAGAATTTGACGTATTGAGCGCAATCCATGTCTGACTACAGAGAGACCAAGCTAGCGCCGTTCGTCAGTTCCTCTCTCTCTCCTTCTCTTTCACTTCCCGTCGTTAATTTCGCGTATCTGCCTCGTAAAGGAACGATACGAAGCGTTACGTACGCGTTGATTTCGGCGCAGCTTTGGTGCACCGATCGCAAAGCGAAAAATATTCGAACGATTCTTTATCGTAGGTGAATACGTGGCTAAAAACGATACTGCGGATGAAAATGTTTGATAATAGCCCAGAGCAGTGTATTTCGTTCAATTTTCATGAGTTTCTAAATTCGTTCGTTCCCAAGCTTCGTAATCCTCAAATATCAAAATTTCGAAGTTGCTCGATTCCGCACGATTTACGTCTATAAATTCTCATAACGTGGAAAGCCGGTATAAAGTTGCACAGGGCAGAGTAAAACCATAAACCATGTATTATATAAAAATTGCAATATTTGACAATTTAGTCGGATTTACCTGCGATCTTTTCCAACTTCGATATACTGGAGAGCACCATTTAAAAAAAGGTAAAACGCCATTTTAAAAAAGGTATAACCTAAAAGTATAATAACTTAATCCCATATTAAAATTAAACCTAAAACTCGTATTGGATTTTCTCACTTTGCGTGGAAACTCGTTTACGATGCGAGCAAGTGCTTTCACGCTTAAACCAAAGTTTAGTTATAATATAAAATTAAAAGCACAGAAGCGACGCTCTGTTTCATGGCATTTTACCTTCTTAACACTTTACCGACAGATAGCCTATTAATCGGCTTTTTGTCACCGACGCTCACCAACTGATAGCCTATTAATCGGCTTTTTGTCGCCAACAATCTTTCTCATTATTTGAACAGTAATTTGTTATTTAGTAGCAAGATACATTGCTCAGTTGCGTCAGTTGCGTTGCTTTGTAAGCTTCCACAGTTTTATACCAATTTGGAAAACTTACCGTTCGCGATGAACGAAAAGAATGGTATCGGAGAGTCGAAACCGAAACAGAGCTAGCGCCACGGAGAATCTGCGCCTGAAATGCCGGTCGGACGTGCGTATGCTGTTGAACCGCTAGCGGTCGGTAAAGTGTTAAATAGCGCTTTTCGATATGTTGGAGTTTGAAAACAATCGAAGATATACAGCGTTACCTGACAATTCTTCCAAAATGACGAGAATTCTCTGCATTTATTTCTGACTCGCGCACTTTCTTTTCATCTTTCGCTGCATTCACCATGGCCAGGAAGAAATATTTTTACGCTGGTTCATGAACGTACAGAAAGAAGCCGACCAAAGTCTAATAAATTTCATCGATAGGAATCTATTAGGCGCTGTAGAACGCTGATAAAACTTCAAAACGTTCTGTTTAACACATAAAATACTTTCGCGAGACAGTGTACATGCTAAGTTCTACGAAACGTTGACTCAGAGCAAACACAAAGAATACTACGTCCTCCATAACTGAAACACGGTTTCCTGGCAATTTAACAGGTAGTTTGCTTTATTAACGCAAACGTCAGACACGGTGGCGACTGATTAGGCTGTAATTAGTAGCCACCGATTTCATTTTATTCGGCAAATTTGCCAATCCGCTTACCAGTTGAGGAAGTTGTAAGTCGATATTAATAGAAATGAGCGTTCGTTAAAACAACGAGAATTTAATGCAACAATGAACAGCGATGACTTGAAGCTGACAGTGGCTTGAAAAGCTAGAATTTGTATTCTCTTCGGTGCAGTGTCAACGGAATTTTTTTTTCTTATTATTATCATTATTATTTTTTTCTATTCATGTTATTTTAGTGCAGTAGTTATTAAGCGTAATTTTTAAATTCCATTAGATTTACTGCTAAATTTAGAGAACGATTATTTGAATGGTAATGATTAATTTTAGCATTGTTCTCGTAATTAGCAAAGTAGGTAAAGAGGGAGTAATTTGATTTTCTAGAATTTGAAATCTTTCGCTTTAACTTGCTGTCGAAGTAGAATCGTTTTAGTGGAACCAGCAATTCAAAGCATAATTTTCCTTTTCTCTTGCGGTTTTCATAATTCGCATTTTTTTTTTTTTATAATTTTGCAACGAGAAAAGAGTAGTCATTTTTTTTTTTAACCATGGAATTTCATTTTTCATCCCCTTAGTATTATATATGAAAGTCGTTTTAGCGTGTAAATTAGAATTTTTCTCGTAGTTAATAAATTCTTTTATATAGCATGATATAGCGTATATAGTATACTAAAGTGTTTAAGTATAATTTGTTTATACAATTTGAACGATTAAATTACAATCTTCTTTTTTTTCTTTTTTAACAATCGTAGTAAAATTTTTTCTTCGTCCTTTCACGAATGAACATATCTCTCGAAGTTCTTAACTTTTTTTCTCATAAACAATAATTTATTAATCCTCGTTTATTATTAACAATTTTATTAAATTGTTCAAAGTTTGATCGCACTGTGTACAAATATATTTCAGGGATTTGAGATAGAAAACACAAGGATTTTTGCTATCAATCGCACCAACGTAATTTTCCTTTATTTTCTACTGAAAATAATCGATTTTTGTATCAGGTAAAGGTAGCACTACTAACGATTCTCGTGAATACAACGGGTAACCAACAAACGAACGCGGTTCCTGAAAATTCTGCCGCATCTACGAACAGTGGCACGCCCAAGGTAATAACGAACAATAAATCACTCGCTATGAATCTGCTTCTCTTAAAAAAAAAAAAAAAAAAAAAAAAAAAACACCTCTGTTATTACGTGTCTCTTCGTAAAACCGTTCCTTAAAAATATGGACTTGCGTATTCAAGATACCATTCGTTGAAGATTCAATTATTTCGAAGAAATTTCTGTTCAGAATGTTTCTTTGCGAATTATCTAGCGTACGATTTTCTCTCTTGTAGAAAGCTTGCCGCATTGAAAACTTTAGGAAAAAAACCAAAGATTCATACGCTATCCGTTTCTGAAAATGCTATATGAACGTTTGAAAGAAACAACACATAACCTCACATTTTCTGGAAATAAAGAACAGACAGAGAAACACGATCGACAATTTTATTCTCCAGCAGATTGAAAATTCCAAACTCGCCACATTTCGATAGATCCGGCATCTCCGACATGTAGCACAACATTTAAGAAAAGAGAGGATCTTACGATCGTATTCTCTACAAATCAAAGTGATAAAGAAAAAAAAACAAACAAAAATAAAAGCAACACCATGCAGAATATTATTTTTGCTTAGATTAAAACCCTGACACCCAGTGATGTACGCACGGCCAGTTCATTTCTCCTGGTAACCTCATTTGCATTGTTCAACCGCGCCACCTCATTATCACAGACAGCCTCTGCAATACGTCTGACAATCGCGAGATACGCTCGAAAGGCAGTTCTAACC
Source organism: Bombus breviceps (assembly GCA_014825925.1). Classification (NCBI taxonomy): domain Eukaryota; kingdom Metazoa; phylum Arthropoda; class Insecta; order Hymenoptera; family Apidae; genus Bombus; species Bombus breviceps. The sequence continues at coordinate 6,618,002 of CM026194.1, read as the reverse complement.
CGAGGATAGCTACAGACGGGTCGACCGACAAGAAATTTTACCAAGTCGCTTCGTGTACATGCAAATTTACAGTCGACTAGCTTAATCGACTAATTGTAAGCGGTCGATCAGCAAGCAGCGCCAGGCGAAGAATCCGAAAGGAGCGGAAAATCGAAAAAGTTGAGTTCGCCGGTCGAACCTGCCACTGAACCGGTCAAACGACCGCTTTCAAAATCTAATTCGAAGTTGTACGTTCACTGTTGTTCTTTTCGCTCGTCTAACTTCATATTATACCAATTTCTCAATTTTTCTCAACACGTTGACTGCCACTTATTCGACTACTTGCGAAGGATCGTCGTAGATATTTGAAAAGATATTCCACAGGAAATAATAAAACGATTGAGTTGTTATAGAAGTAATACGAAAATGGTTTATTAAGAAAATTATTTAGAATGTAAAAGTTTGAAGCATTCTATACAAAGCTGAGGTTGGTCGTGACAATTTGGACAATAAGTTGTTGTTTCCTTTAAATTCTCCCGTGTCCTTGATCCGTCCGTTCGACGTCTTTTATCCGCATAACATAGTTTGCACGCGCGTCCAATGCTTCTTTCGGAATCATTTTTCCGAACGGCGATATTATGCTGACTCCGTCGAAGACAAGGATTTTTTGTATTTTCAGACAACCCTAATAATTTTCCAGCTAATAATTCTCTAAATCGCCTGATATTTACATCCTTCCTTGTTGCAATTTTCTGATACAAGTAAGTTTATTATTTCGTCATCAACGAACAGCTCGAACGCGTCATATGGATTGACATCGTCAGGTAATTGCCTAACGAGGCCGTCTGTCTCGGGGAAAGGAAATGACTTCTGCCGATCACTAAATTCATTCCATTCGCCAAATTGAATTCTACTTTCCTCGGTATCGTCGGTTCTTCTTTCTTCCTCAATGACCAATTCTTGTAAGATCTCGTCAACGGTATCTTCATTACATTTAGTATCACAACGATTGCACTTATCAATATCCAAATTAGAATCATACGATGTAATTCTATTTATATTTCTACTTCTAGGAAATCTGATTTCTTCCTCGTCGCTGCTATCCGAATTTGCGTAAGCCTCGTAAAAGCTTTCTTTTCACTGCTATTTGACTCGCTAAGAAATAAGTTTTCCATTCTTCTTTTCGACATTCTAACGAATTAGGGCAGAGATTTTAAGTTATCTAAAATATCGGTGGCAGTCTGGCAGAGTACGCTTGGTACAGCGGCACTCGTGGCCTGAAGGGGATTTCGTTGAAAACACGCGCGGCAGTCAACGTGTTAATGTAAGAATTTACATGTAAATATATGCATATATGTGTGTGTGTTGATACGCCGATGATCGAGCTACTCGACGCCAAATTTCCATTGACACGAGGCGACTAGCTAAAATTTCTCGTCGGTCTAAGAACTGAGTCGACCCCTCTGCGGCCGCCCAGGAAGAGGAACAGCGTCGACCGGCGCAAAACGCTCTTCTAACATCAGCGCATCTGGTTTCGTCGATCCGCTAAAAGGGAAGTATTGCTTCAGAGGAGCGGAGCGGCGGAGGAGCACCGGAAAATGAGGAATTACTTAAAGAGGATGGAGAGGGAGGGCGTGCAGAGGGTGAAGATGTTTCTGGTGGTCACCGCCGCGTACGGTATCCTTTGGGGACCACTGTTCTTCGTCACTCTGGTGGATCATCCTATCATCGGGAATCCAACTGGTTACGAGGTAATTGCGAAATCGCTCGCTAAATGACAGTTTTATGAAAATTCACGCCAACATGTTCAAAGGACAAGAAGGCTGCACGAAAACAAGTGAAACTGACTCTATTGGTGTTGTTGCGTGACTCTTCACGCTCTCCCCATTTAGTCAGTTAAACCTCGTTTACATTGCACTACTACTTTTAGTTGAAACGATGAAACGATCCAATTGATCGAATCCAGCCGTGTAAATGATAATTTGAAACGACTTCTGCACGTTGAACCAGAAATAGTCAATACTTCTATCTCTGGTCGAACGATCAGAACGTTAATTCTTCCGAGGTAACACGCTCTTTTTCGCCTTTTTTCGAGAATCCTATCTTTTTATTGGTTTCTCTTATCTCTCAAAGTCGCCGAGATTAAAGAAACATTATGTTGCTTTTAGTATTAGGGTCGTCTACTTATATCCAGGTGTGTTATATCGCGGCTTTATGACACCGTGTAGGTGGTTTACTTAAGATTTTAGTTTTACTTTTAGTTTTATGTTAGCTTCGAGGACGCTCGAGTACTATGCCACTCCCTCTTCTTCGCTGTTCTAAAATTGAAGATATAGAGGTTACGATGGCTCATTGGCTCAACCTTTTAAACAACGAATAAACGTCTAACAACTTATTACGGTCAAACATATTACTTGCAATCCTTTTTCAATATTAATTGCGTCCTTTTTTCTTATATCCAGACGAAGTTCAAATTTTCTACGATTCTTTTTAAGCGTCGTTCACAGTAGACAAATAATTGTACGTATTGGGTTGGCAACTAAGTGACTGCGGGTTTTGTCAATACTACCTAATGACAAAATCCGCAGTCACTTAGTTGCCAAGCCAATAATTCGATACAATACTACTGTACACGTTGTAGCTGTTTGCTTAAATGGAACTTCGCGAGAAAGCAGAGTAAGACAATTTCGTCATTTATGGATTCTGATTTAACGTCGAAGTCGTGTTTTCATAATTAAATGGATTCAAGTTGGACGAATTTCTGGAGGAACAAGGGCCTCGTTAATTCAACACAGCTGCAATTAAGGCCACCTGACGTTATGTCGAATCGCCAAGATTCAACATCTTTAATTGCCGATGATTCTTTGCCTTCGATACGAAATATCGAATTTTTCTTAACGATTCTTCTCGCTAACAATTAACATCTTCCACTCTAACTTCTATTTCCACAAGCAGACTAACCGAACGTATAGGAAACGCGTACATCGGAAAACCAAATTTTTCAAAGAATTGGACAAGAGATCGTTTCACAAAGCTACGTAGAATTTCACCAGAGAGTCTGATTTCTGGTTGATCAGTTTACGTTTAGGTAGCCAAGAGCAGGCGAAATTAGAAGAAAAATTACTGAGAAATCCTCCGACTCGAACAATGCCACAACACTGTTCTACTGCACTTTTCCTGTATTTCACGCGAGCAAGCGCCAGTTTCTTTCAAACATCGACGCACAAGCTTTTCTAACGTGACAACCATTCACGAGCAACGGATACGCGCTGTCATTTCACTTCCTGGATGCACAATACGAATTCAAGTTCCACCTTCTCGCTTTTCTGTTCCAGTCACAAAGACCTCCACCATCTTCTTCTTCTCCCTCCTTTTCTCGCGCGTTTCTCGTCTTTCTACGACCAGATGCGAGAATAAGTTTGCCAGACCAAAGGAACTGGTTAATAGCAAACGCGAATGCACTCAAAGTGAGAGATTATTGGTTGATCGTCAAGTGTATCGAAAAAGAGGAAATTTACCGTAAATCGAGCGTATTCAAGGTGAAGTAGATCTACGATAAAAATATGAAACACGTTGTTTCATACGCATCGTACAAGAATTTCTAACAACAAAGAAGTAACATCGCGCAAGAGTTCAAAACTGCCATAAGTCAGGACAACGTCGTCCGCCTCATTTACACGAATACGATCGTTTCGGTAATACCCCGTTAAGCGCCTTCTTTCCTCTTCCGAGTATTTTTATTCAAAAGCAAGTCGTTTGATCAATTTCTCTATCAGTTTCCAGTCTTAGTATCGTCGTTTGTACAAAACGCTAATAAACTGCCCTTAGACTAATCTCAGTTCTTTCCTCGAATCCAAGATATTCTTAATACGAGACACTTGAGCAAAGACGAAAGCAGCTTACGAGCATTCGTAAGAGAAGACAGTGCTGAACGTTTATTTTATTCGTGAGACAATTTACCGATAAACAATGAACTCAATGCATCAAGCGACAGATGAATATGGTCGATGAAATTGTCTCAAACAGCCCAAATTCATCTGCTCAAATTGTCCCAAACAGGCAAAAATACAAGTTTCTCTAGTCTTCTGATAAATAACACTTCTCCTTCGACTTTCTCACACCGCAAGAACATTTAGCTTCTCCCCTTCCCATTACTCGATGACTGGCACCTCACATTCGCTGACGTTACCCTAACCTCTAACGTCTACGTAATTAGAATATTCGAGTGATCTTCTCGTACGAGCTTAAGTTTGGAGACAGTTTCACGAAGCTTTCCGGGAATATAAATTCAGCAAAAGTTTTAGAAAAAGTTTCAATTTGTTTGCCGATCCACCTAACGAATCCTCGACGCGTCAATTAGCTTAAAGATATTTGTAAACGCGCAAGCTGGAGCAGCTGCGTTCTAAGATCATACGAGTCGATAGAAATCGATGGTTTTTACAAACGCGGGCCAACGAAAATTCCAGGTGACTCTACATATCGCGTACATCCACGCATTCGCGAACCCGGTGCTCTTCCTCAGCATGCACCGCGGCCTACGTCAAGGCCTGTCGGAGTTCTTCTGCGGCTGCTGCGAGGCGATCGCCAGCTGGATTCTGGGTCCAAGCATTCCCGTGGAAAGCGTGCAGCCACCGCGATACCACGAACCCATGGAGGCGGTGCCATCGCCGCCGGAACCACCGCTGGTGCAACCCGATGCGTGTCCGGATCTAACCGACGTGGCACTGCTCAAACCACCTTTGCCACCCACTGGCAAACATTTACTGGTATTTCAAAGAAACGCTTTCTCGCCACTTTCTACGTTTTCTATGACAGTCATCGTAGAATAGCATCGCAGAAAGAAGGTCACGTTGCTTCACGAGCTGCCGATACAACTTTGTTGCTTACGAAACGATCAGAGGGCTGGCTGCTATGGAAAAAAGGCTTGTAGCTTTTGGCTTCTTAGACAAACTTCGCGCTCATTTCCTCTGCTTATTTGCGTAGACCACCGTGGATTTTCATCCGTTCGTGGGAAATTTGTTGATGCAGAAGTACGCGTAAAATGTCGAAAATACGGTACTCGTAATATTCGTATAATTCGGTCGACTTGCACGACGTTTCGTTTTTGTTGATCTATTGGATTGGCAACTAAGTGATTGCGGATTTTCTCGTTGGGTGGTATTGACAAATTCCGCAATCACTTAGTTGCCAATCCAATAAATATGAGTTTGAGCAAAGGAGAATTCAACTTCCTTTTATTTCTTATCTTCGTGTCAAATGATTAAAAGTTTGTCGAGTATTAGGTGCACAAACAATCAATTGCAAGCTTCCAGCGAAACTGGAAGTTTATTTAAAAGAAAATACAGCAAGTTCTTCTCGATCAAAGTACTCGCCATTGGTTTCTTTCCTAACTTCGAACCATCCATCAGCCAAGTGCCATCACTTCCCCAATCCTCGAATTACTTTAGTATCTGATCCATTAATTGGAAATGGGTATTTGAAAAGGAGAGTAACGTCTGGCGACTAAAGTAGACGCTGCAACGCGTCTCAAACAACATTCATTACGATTCTTCATCGCAGAAGCAGTGTGCGATCCAATGTTGTCACGGTTTATCGGGTTGGCAACTATGTGATTGCGGATTTTGTCAATACCACCTAATGACAAAATCCGCAATCACTTAGTTGCCAGCCCAATAATAGACGGTTTAAAATTATAGAAAATGACAAACAAATACTTTGATCGAACGATTTGCGGTATCCTTTTTTTAAAATAAACTTTGAGTTTAAACCGAAAATACTTGGATTGTTCATTCGCGTAGCTAATAAATGATTTTTCAAAAATAATTTCGTTCTAATTCCGTAGTATAGCGATCGTTTGAGAAGAAAAAATATTAGAAAAAAGTAGCGACAGTAGCAAGATAGCCCAGCTGCGCTATCTTTAATTTCTCAGTGACGTGTCAAGTCTGCAACGTATAATACGAAAACATTATGAGCTGAGGATATGCGTTTCGATGAAAATAAATAAAAATATTTTGAGGTTTAGCGTGTAACAAAAAAATTGTTTTATTTTAAGAACGAAATGATAGCACACTCTGTTAACACGTTTAGAAATTGCTCATAGTAGTTCATGATCTATCAACGAGTAAAGATTACAGTACGATGTTATACAAATTTGTAAGTATGGGACCTGGAAAAAAATTAAACGAGCCAGAAAAAAAGGAAATTCTTGAACTAAAACAGCAACAGTTATCAGTAGCAGAAATATCGAAAGTAATAAGAAGAAGTCGTAAAGTAATACAGAATTTCTTAAAAAATTNTTGAAGATTATGGGAAAAAGAAAAATACTGGTCGGCAGTCGTCGTTATCCGATCGGGACAAGCGAGCAATTTTGAGTGTAGCTTCCAACTGGCAGTCAACAACGCAGCAAACAATGGAAAAATCTAGTGTTAGTGCCGGTGTTTCGAGCGTTCGTCGAGTACTACTATCCTGCAAAGATATTAAGAGGCTAAAATTGAAAAAGGAACCTTCGTTAACGACGAAACACAAAGTAGAACGTTTACGCTTTGCATAAGAAACGGTGCATTGGAAAAAGAAACGGAGAAGAGTACTATTTTCAGACGAAAAAAGATTCAACTTGGATGGTCCCGATGGGTTGCAATATTATTTTCATGGCATAGGAGAAGAGACAAAGTCGGCAATTCGACGACAAATGGGAGGAGGCAGCGTGATGGTTTGGGCGCGCGTCGGTTATTTCGCCAAGACAAGTATCAAGGTCATCAGTGGCAGAATGAATAGCGTCCGATACATGAATTTAATCAAAGAACAAATAAATAATCACGCAGAACGCATTTCTGGACCTGATCACCTGACCTCATAATGTTTTCGTATTATACGTCACAGACGAAAAACTCGACACGCGTCGTTGAGAAATTAAAGACAGCACATCTGGCGTATCTTCTGTATGCACAATTTCGAGCACAGTTGCAAGCACGAAAACAGCATGCGAAGCAAACCGGTGACTCTATGATGTTCGTCATTAATAAAGGTGTCCTTCTCTACACTTTCTGTTTAAGATTAACTAATCGTAATTAATCGCGGAATTAAACCGTACAGGACGACGTTATGATCGTACCGCCGGATCCGTGGACTCTGGTTTCAAGGTCGAAAAGCGCGTCAAGCGTTTACGAGGAAGACATTAGTAGAAGATCGAGCATTTTGTTACCGCCGGCCCCGAAAATAAGCGACTCGGAAGTGAACGTCAGCCCAACTAGCAGCGATCTACCTAGCGAATAAACTTTCTTAACATGTTTCCTTAAACCAGCGAGATTCAATTACAGAATTCCCTTTCTTTCGCGAACTTGGTACATTGCTTTGCTCATTATGCATATCATTTGGAAAGTTCCAACGAGAAAATTTCGAAACAATTTCATTACGAATTACGTAAACGCTCGTCCATAGCTTGTACGTTATTTTATTTTATAAAGCAGAAAATTCCAGTTAGATGGAAAAACTATTGTTTCAAACTATACTAACGAGTTTTTCAGCAGTTTCCGTGAAAAATTCGATCAAATTACATTGGAAATAGGAATACGATATTTTAAAAAATGCTAAAAAAATGTTCAAAATTGTTTAAAAAATGCTTCTTCCAAGAGAGAACAAAGAGTAACGCGTTAACAATTCGAAGATTTTAGAGCGACAGGAAGAAGAATGTTTTAAGAATTTTATGTAGATTCTTGTTTCAATTATTCTTAAACCCAATCGAGGATAGATTGTGCGTGATGTTAATATTATATTAAAAATTGATTAATAATTAATTTTGTAAAGTTAAAATGTTTGGAAAAAGCTCTGTAAATTTGTGTAAAAAAGTCTTTCGTTAAAGTTGATCCATCGCACGTTACACTACGCACGCACAATTGCGCGATCGATTGTCGCGAAATCAGTGTTAAACTAATCCATAACACACATTTAAACAAATCTCTAATTTATAAATTCCTCGCGCTACAAAATTAATAATAACGCAAGTATCGATGAAAAATCGATAATTAAACGGAAGAAAAAAAAAATTTGTATGTCGCTAGTTGCATTGTCGTAAAATCTCTTCGATCGAATTATTCAATTCTTATTGTCGTGACTATACTTGGCGTATCTTTAGTCGTACGAGTAATATAATCATTAAAAAATCAAGAAACAGTATACAGTAGATATTAAATGTCAGTTAGATGAAAAATAAATACTTGGTGTATAAGAAGACGATGGAAGAAATTTTTACCAATTTTCAGAAGATACTTGTCATTCGTTTTTAATCGATGGTATTGCGAGATAATTTTGTAAAATGATCATATTCGTCAGCGATGATGAATTTGATGAAAGAGCAATTTAATGTTTGTAATGTACGAAAAGCTGCAATAAACGTTCGATTCGTCCTTCGAAAGAAATATCGAAAAAATGCTGAATAGTATACGTTTAATATTAAAAAGGTACTTAGAATTTCTATAAATTCCTATGAATTCTCCGAAGCCGTTCCAAAAACGACCAAAGACATTTCCAAAACGAGATTTGTCCAATTTACTAAACACATATGCACGTACGCGCTATATCTTCGCAGCGCTGAAGAGTAGAACTCGATGATGTCGATCGACTGACAGAAGATTGCAAATGGACAACAACCGAGAAACTAAGTTGTCCACTTGCAAATTCCTCTTCGTAGACTAGGAATCCTCTTCGAAACACGCAAACTTTTCAAGACTCGCGCGAAAATGAAAAGAAGAAAAAGAAGACAAATCCGCGCGACGTTCACTTTCCGGTCGTAACAAGCAACGTGGGTCTCGTAACGAGATACAGGCGCGAAGAAACAAGCTGAGAGATGGAAAGACAAAGGAAAATAGTTGCCAAAGAGGTTCTGTAAAGAACCGTCCAAACAATAATCTTCGAAGATTGCCAAAACTCGCGACGAAGAGATAGGAGAATGATCGTTTCGCCAACATTAAGCACGTTTCCATGTAAAACTTCGCTTTCTAGACGACTCTGTTTAGATAACGCTATATTCAATGAAACTAAAAAATCAATGAAAATAAAATAAAACGAAGCAAAGTAAAGTAAAATGAAACGAAGCAGAAGCAAAAGCGACGCGAAGAAACAAGCTAGAGATTATTTAAGAAAAGTAGAAAAGCGCAGAATGTCACCGACAAAACATAAATAGTTCCTTAAATTGTGAATCGAACAGAGCATTAGCTGCACCAATTAGCGATCAATTAAGCGATTAATTAGGGATACGTTAGATAGTCTGCACCTTCGAATGAGCTTTCCATTAAACTGGGGACTCAAAGTGATCGAGATTTTGCCTCGATTATTACTATTATTATATATATATTATTTACTATTACGATTATCCTTATTATACACTTATTATACAGATAATTATATACAGAAGCGGCGTGGCATGTGCGCATATACAGGGTGTCCGATAATTAAACGCTCTTCGTAGCAGTGTCGAGCGTGAAATTATTCGATATACGATGTATAACGGTGAAACTGTAACATGATTTTCGTTGTAATTAGACTCTTTGTTTAACGGATATTTGATATATATATTGTAAGATCTTATATTACAGTTAGTTTATTAATAATAAATGGATTAAACAGATGTTGATTAAACAGGAAACGATGGTTGTTTAACGTGAACTAATCACAATAACGTATTATAATTAAGACAACTAGATAGTTAATTTGCAACACTCGTCACCACGGATCCAACGCTCTCTCACGCGAACTACGCTCTCTCGACAACACAGTTCGCACTCCCTGACTTCTCGACTAACACTGACTGTTAATTCGTCTTTCTGCCTTAGCGTCCTTTTGTCTTTTGTCTTAGCCCCACCACGCGCGTGTTTCGCAACCGTTCGTGGCCAAGATCACGTAGGCCTTTCCCACGAAACTATTCGATCGAAGGACCAACGACATACTTCGGCTTTCTCGCGACATTGTTTATAGTTCGCCCGATATCTCTTAGGCCCCTCGTCCACGATACTACAATATATATATATATACTGTACTGTCTGTTTTCGTTTGAAATATTCTTCAGCCATGAATAAATGTTTAATTCGTGAATAATGGAATTATGTATTCGAATAAAAGACTGTACGATTCTGTATTGACAACTTCTCATTTACTTCTTTCGATGGTAAGAAATTAACACGTTCGTGACTGTGGAGAATATAATAATGACAGAAATTTGATATAAAAATTTCAGTTCACAGTATATCGAAATCTGTATATTCATTTATCAAATCAGTATATTCATTTATCAAATGAAATTTATGAAAATTAGTAAAATTTTAGATTTGTCAAATATTTGGAAGAAACGACACGTTTTGAGAAATGTTGTCAAAGCGAACGTAACGAAACGTGTTGTCAAAGTGAAAACGTAATGAGAATAAACTAGTCACTCTGTATATGTGTATATGCAGATAAATATATACCTATACATATGTATTTATGTATATGTATGTATATATTATATATTTTCTATGCAAAAATTTAGGGATTTCCGGACCTGCGTTCTCCGAGCTACTTTTTCTTCTAACAAAAAAAAAAAAAAAAAAAAAAAAAGAAAAAAAAGAGAATACACGTTTTAATGCAAGAAGTTTCTCGTTTGTGCTTAAAGATATCCTTTTTTATCACTTTTCTCTATTAAATAAAAATGATTGAAGTTTGCTGGGAAGGAAATAGAAAAACAGCGGTGGTTTTAATTTACTGGAAAATTTGCCAGATATTTGTGCGCGAGTTCTAAACAATTTCCATCGAAAATGAGAACAAAGCGTTTTATTGGGGTGGCAACTAAGTGATTGCGGATTTCGTCAGTACCACCTAATGACAACATCCGCAATCACTTAGTTGCCATGCCAATATTTGGTTTACGACCTCGCGTAACGTGTCCGAGAATTTTGTAAATTTGTATTATATTTAATTTTATATCAATTGTACTGTAATTGAATTTTATAAAAATATTATGGTTTTTTCCATTTTTTAACGTTGCCAAACGTATATTTCTTACTTCTAATAAACAGTTGAGACAAGACCAACTGTATTTTCCCTCATTTGCATATCATTCATAATCATCATCAAAATCTTTGGTAATTGACGCTGATCGAAATTGTTAATGACGACCGATCGACGAAAATTTAAACAAATCTTCACTCGATCGCTGCAAATTCCAATTTGAAAAAAAAAAAAGAATAAATATTGGATTAGAACAAGCCACGATATATCTCGTTATAATAAACAATTGATAAGCGTGTAAAAACCTTTTTTCAAAAACCAATTCCTACGATACAAAAATCACGAAAGCTTTTCATCCTGCACGAATAATTTCCCTAGATGATTTTAACCATTTGAGTCCCGGGGATCATTAAAAAAACAAGATCGAAAATTATTATTATTATTATAAGATATTATTACATACGCGTACTATTAGTTTATAAATATTCCAATGAAAATTATTGAGAAGAAAACAATGAAATACAATATACCATCAGTCGTCCGTAACGTTCAAATGTACCGGGACTTTTCGACAGCCACTCACTCACACGGTTAAAATATACAAAACTTCAAAAGCAACATCGGTTTATCCTCAAAAAATTAGAAAAGTCAACGATCAATTTCTACGATGCAAAAATCACGAAAGCTTCTCATTCTGCAGGAATAATTTCCGCAGATGATTTTAAGAATTTGCATAAACTGTATCGCAAGAACCACCTAACCGCCAAGAAATAAATCAATCGTTGAAATATCTAAGAATTGCGATAATGAAGGAACAGTAGAACACGACATCGAATATTTCGTTACTGCGATTATTTTATTGTTTTATTTTAATATTATTGATATTATAATTATTATTTTATAAATTTTATATATTATATATAATAAATTATTTATAATTCAGCAATATTTACGCGGCCAACTGCTGCTTCTTACGATGTAAACTGCGAAAAATCGGCATCATTCGGAACGCAATTCTAGCAATCGCGCGTCATCGCGTTGAATATTTCGATAATGGATCGAACGTAATACAGAATTCATAATATAATTACCGCGCAACGCTGAGAATCCGTGCATTCGATCTACGAATGCAAACTGCGATAACTAGAACGTTTATCGGTCGAAATCCTCGAATATAAACTCCATCTGCCTTGCGACAGAGTCTTCACATTTCCTATACATAACAGTGTCGATGCTAACAAAAGAAAGAGAGAAGGGAATTGCACAACTTGTGACAGTTGTAGACCTCTGGCGGGATAATTTCTCACCTAACTATAGCGATAGATCCGGTGAGAACGGTTTGCAATTTCGATCGAAATCTTCTGCCGCTCTTTCGTTTGTGCTAGAGAAAGAAGAAAAGAAATAAAAGCGAAAGCGAAAACCGTAGGTATTTGTTGGGAAAGTTTGTAGGATGAAAATTTCTTTATTATCCGCTCTATTTCTCTGTTTCCATAATTCGTCACGTAGTTCGTGCTTTAGAAAGAAATTTTCCTTTTTTCTTTTTTTTTTTCATCGATGCTGTCGATCGATACGCGTGGGATGAAATTTAAAAGCGAGAAACGCTGGAAATACGCGAGCTGAACCGTAATTCAGCAACATTCGAAAGATGAAAGAAATAAAGTCCGGAAAATCCCTGAAACAATGTCAATTTCTCTGGAAAGACTTTCGTAGGAGAAGGCGGAGTAAACTTACGAACGTTACTCGTAAAGTATGTCTTTTAAAAATTATTAGAACGTGAGTGTTAGCCAGAAACGACGATAGCGTTAAGGATAATTAGTTTAAGTTGATGGATAAACGGTGCCTGGCAGATCGATAGATATTACGCGAAGATCGTGCGAAAACATTGATTGAGATATTTGTATTATTGATTATACAATAATTATTTGCGTTTATAATATTATAATATCACGACATCGATGTTACTAAGCGTGTAAATAAAGATAGATTATCTTTGACAATGATAATATTTTTTAACCTTCCTCCATTTTAGAAACTTCACAAAGGCTGTGATGGAACAAAATAATTGTTTAAAAATAATTATTTCGTTGATATGTCACGTTGCTTGCGCTAGCTGCACACGTTATTTGGATATTTCGTTGGGTTTAAATAGAAGAGGCCGGAGTGGCAATGAGCAACAGGAAAAGTTGCCCGAAGCGAGACTAAAAGCTAGAAGCACTTCAAGTCGTCGGGTACAGACGTTATATTCCAGCTTCTGCGAAAGAAATCTCATTGATCCTTTGGTGGCGTGCGATTATCTGGCCTCTCGAGTCTGACAATGGTGCTCGTCCATCAACTTACAACAGTAAAGACTCCCTTTGGGGCGTTTAATTTCAGTTCTTCAAGAATAACATTGGTTATACGATGAATAGAAAGAAAATAGTACGCCAGATACAGAGCCAATGAAAGAATGGAAGAACTGAGATGAAACGACTAAGCAAACAATACAAGCGAATCGAGTAGAACGTTAACGACGCGATGATAAAAAGATAAATGATAAAGAAAATAAAGAAACAGAGTAAACAAATTTTCTCAATGCGATTGTAATAAATTTGAACGCGCAAGAAAATTAATTCAAAAAATTCGAATACACCGTTTGAATATTTATTAGAGGATGTAACGTGAAATGGATTGTAAATTAAATTAAATTCTTCCACGACTATATTATGCTCCGTCATTCGTAAAATCGCGTTGAAAAATCGATTTGTACGAAAAAGTCGCAATTTCAGTTTCGGCTCAAAGGGAAAAGTTCCATTACACTACTGCGAACGAATCGATGCACCCATAAAAAAATCCTGTCAGCGGAGAGCGGAACTCATTAAACCATGCAAATTTTCCCTCTTTTATTTTTTCCTTATTTTTATTCCGGTTGCTGAGATCGCTCTGTGCATAAATGAGTTTAGAAAATTTCAGCCAGATCGCTACTACTTCTACTTAAGCAAGATTGCTGTAACAAATTTGTAAGGAAGAAGCTTACTTGATTTAATTAATAATTTCAATGTTATCGCTTGATACATTTCCCCTCCTTATACGTAGTAAATGTATAGTTTTGTCTTTTTTAAAAATGATATAGTTTGAATAAAGTATATGTCACATTGATTGTAAAATTATCAGGCAATAAAAAGCAATGAAACCTGAATTTGATATTTTAACAATTACATTTTATGTCATAAATCTACGTCATGATCGCGCATGAAGTAATGTAAATATCGAGAGCTCATTTATTTTAATTATCTTGTCTACCAGAGCTGAATTTACTGAACGTTAGTTTATTAGTTATACGATATTGCTATTTAACATCTACGCTGGAAGCAATGTTGCTTCTCTTCCTAACATTACTAATTAAATTTCAAAATATTTTTTCATATCGTATTCGCATAGTTGCGATTAATGGACAGAATTTTCTGTCTTACGAGAGATACATTAAACGTGCAATCAAAAACATATTACTTTTATAAAATAACTTACCTGTTCGAAGCCGCCTAAAATTTCCGTAGTATCCATCGCAGAATTGACGACGATCGATTTCAGCTTCCGTCCGGTCAGGTTTGCAAGAAGATGTACGAGACTGGTCTTTCCGGTTCCAGATCCACCGATCTGTTACAGAATTGATACATATATTAATTAACAAAATGGTATATAATTAATATTTGTAGCATTACGTAATTATATAAATTGTATAAGAATTATTTAAAAGAGCAGATAAGGCGCGAATAATTACTCGATAGTTTGTTCGAGGAAGTTAAACCAGTTTGCAAACTACTTACGAGAATGGCCATCCAATTCATGTTAACACACTGCGCAAGTCCCTTGAGGACAGTTTTCTGCTCCCTCAGGAGTAATAAATCATCATTCTCGTACACTGCAGAATCGCTGCGATCCAATATTTCGTATCCCAAGAAGACCTTCTCTCTCGTCAAGTGGACTAAGTACTCTGGATCTGGTAATGGCCAATCATTTTGTAAGAAAATCTTATTATATATCTCGATCACCTGTAATTAAAAAACATTTAATAGTTAGATAGAAGTTTATTTCATTATATATTGTAAGAAATACATTGTAGGATTGTAAAGACATGAAATTTAATTACACAGCAAATAATATTCTCGTGAATTAAAATTATTAATATCATAAATATTAAAAACATTACGTTATATATGTCTTACATTTTTTTTATCTTCATTTGTCCTCATTCTATCAACGTAAATCAGTTGAGCGCCATTTCCGGGATTGAAAATCTTTTTTGAACTCTTTTTGAAAGCTGCCGTGGTTATTTCACACCACCTAGTGACATCTCTAAGGTTCATTTCCCAAGGTGATCCCGAATGGCCCCAAGTAGTTCCAACTTGAGAGCTCAATTCTTCGTTAAACTGAATCATCTTATCGAGTAAATCTCCTGGTAGCTCCGGAAATTGAACATTTAAAATGAATTTTAGATCCCTCTGTTCCAGAGCATCCACAAAAACCTAAAAGAGCGAAAGAAGCAAAATCATGAACTGATAAATTCTACCTTTAATGATCAAGAAAAGATGGATCGTTATATTTTTATACGACTTTTTCCTAATATTATTTATTATCATCCCCTTATTGTAGCAATATATGTGTTCTTCTATTACTCTTTTGTTTTGAATATAAAAAGAACTTACTTGTGTGAAGCGGTTCAAGAATGACTTTGGAAGCCCCCTTCTAGCTCCACCTTGACGAAGAGGATTTTGACAACCAAATAATCGAGTTCCTGGCTTTACGATGAAAGACATTCCTAATTCCGGGATGTAAACTTCACCACGATGATCGAGACAGGCGTTTAATCCTTCGAGAACCGACTGGGATGCAAGATTCAATTCATCCAGAAGAATCCAATCCCCATTTTTTAGAGCTCTTAAGAAAGGACCATCCCTCCAAGAGAATTCACCAGGCTTCCCTCCTTCTACTGGTAAATCCGCTCCGAATAAATCCGAAATATCCTACGTAATATTTAAAAATTTTATAATAATAATAAATTTTAACATTTTGGTTCGATTGAATTCTTTTCTTCTTTTTTTTACAAAAGACTCATAAACGATATTTTAAGTCTTATAAAATAAATGCAATACATTAAAACCGATAATACTATAAAATTGCAAACTTAATATTACAGTATATAGAAATAGCAAATTATCTTATTTCATTTAGTTGAATTACTTAATAAATTATATAATAAAGAAAGAAGAAGGAATAGTTACCGTTTGATCGCTTAAATTTAATCTAAGAAGACGATGTCCAGATGCTCTGGCAAGTGCAGAAACTAAACTAGTTTTGCCAACTCCTGGGCTACCCTCTAATAGAATTGGTTTTTTTAATTGCAAAGCGCGTAAAACTTTCAGAGTATTCATCTTTGTTGTTGGGCTTGCAAAAGCAAATCCTACATTGCTTGGAATTTGTACATTTCCCTTCTTAATATAAAATGGATGTATTCCAAATTTATCCTCGTAATTGTCGACATCAAATTCTTCATTGTTTAATACTAATTCAGATTTTAATGTACTCTGTATTTGCTGTTTAATAAATTTCAATGCAGTATCCTTAAAACATTTCAACTTCTTTGAACTAAAATAATTTGAAATATTTCGGTAAAAAAACTAATCAATATAATTGTAATTAACTAATATATAATATAATTCATTAAAATAGAATTTGATTAAAATTGATAACAGTTCATAACACTTACTTCTCTGCTGCAGTTAAACCAGATCCAAGCCCATCGATATAGCTTAAAGCTGCACCATGGAAAAAAGCATCCCCTATTCCTAAATCTTCACAAGAATTAACAAAATTCACCCATGTAAGGATATCTCTGACACTAACGACAAGCTTTTTTCCTATTTCTGTAGTTTGTATCCACTTTATGAATCCTATTATTGCTGCAGGAACAGTTTCCTTGTATTCTTCACGTAGATTATGTACCATAATACACTTGAGATCATCCAATGAAACACTGCCTTCGCACCAAATTTCCGTGAATCTATTCCTAAGAGCTGGTGAAAGTTCTTTTTTGCCATAATCACCACCAGGATTCATTGTACCGACGAAAATGAAATTTTCATGTGCGGTAACTGTTGCATTTTCTTCAGTTGATGGCTTTTCAGCAATTAAAAGTTTACGTTCAGGTTCTAGAAAAAATTAATTAATTCTAATACTATTTAAATAAAACAATTTGAATTAAATACCTGCTGTGTAATTAAAAATAATTCAAGATAATAAATTACCTAGAAGAGAGTTCAGTCTTTCAAGTACGCTATCATCCGCCAAAGAGATTTCATCTACTAAAAAAAAGCCTCCATCTTTCATGGATTTCACTAAAGGACCATCAACCCATTCAAACAATTTCTGATTTTCTCTATGTTCTCTAACTGGACGGAGACTTCCAAGAAAATCAGAAGCTTCTGTATGCATATGGCAGTTGACAATACTAAGTTCTTGTTGTCTAATTACAGACAATAGTTGACAAACTGTAGTTTTTCCACCTCCTGTTTCGCCAATTAAAAGAACTGGCTCTTTAAAGTCACAGGCTTTTGAGAGAAGTACTGCCATTTTGCGCATTTGATATGTCCAAACTACATGTTCAAATCCTGGAATCTTCTTTGACAAAAGAGATTCCAAGATTGGCTTAGTCACAGTAGAAGTTTTTTCAGAGAGTGAAAATAGAGCATCTGGACTAACATCTCTTTTTAAATGTTTCTTTAACACTTCTATGATTTCTAAACACTCTTCTGAGTGACGAACTTTTGAGGAGAGAACCAAATATCCTTCGTCCGCTAAATGTTGACTCCAATCATACAAAGTGCCTATAATATCGGGTGCCAAGTGATATCTTTCAGCCCAGCGAAACAAATCTCTAAGGGTTATGAACCCTACAAAAAATGGGAAAATTACCTTCTTAAATGATAAAAATATTTACTAATAAATAATGCGTTAAGACAATAATATACCTCTTTTTCCCGCAAAAGTTGCAGTACCCTTTCTTCGTACTTGAAGTTCTGTCATTACATTGATTACTTGCTTGCAATATGTTTCTGGCATCTTACACCTTTTATGTAGAATTATTTGGAGCTCTTTAGGTGGAATTTCATCAAAATGTAACTCGACAAATCGATTTCTAAATGCACGTGATAATACCTAATAACAAATAGGAATAAAAAATCACATGAAATACCAATAAGAAATTATTTGTTATAGACCAATACATTTATTTAAAATGGATTATTTGTTTATAAAATATTACCTTTCTACCACCATATAAACCTGGAGGATTTTGCGTAGCAAAAAGCATGAAATTATCATGTGCTTTTACAATTTGTTGAGTTTCAGGAATAAACAACTCTCTGTTATCATCAAGAACTCTATTCAAAGCTTCTAAAACATCGCTAGGTGCTAAATTTAATTCGTCCAAAATTATCCAATATCCTAAAGAATATTAAATTATTTTAGAGGTATAAAAATAAATAATTGAAACATATAATATCATAATAAAATGGATAATCAAAAATTAAATTCATCATACCTTTCCGCATAGCGTCTACTAGAATACCCTCTTTAAAAACTAACTTTCCTGAAGAATCAGCTACATAGGTACCAACATATTCCTGCAGGTCTGTGTGTTCATGATTATTAATTCGTACACAGGTATGTCCAGAAGCTTTCGCTAAGTATGTTATCAAACTGGTCTTTCCTACTGAAGTATCCCCTTGCAGTAATACAGGCATTTTACCAATAGATACTACTCGCACTAGGTCTTTCAAATTTTGCTTTACTGTTTCTGTGAGGATATACTAAAATCAAAGAAAATATAAAAGCTTTGTTTATTTTACCTTTATCTTACTTTGCCTATAAGATCTGTTTTTTTAAATATATATATTTAACACACTGCTTAATTTTGATAGTAATGAAAGCTAAACACTGCTTACTAGTAAAATTCTCTTTAAAAGTATACAAACTTACATTTTCTGGAATCTGTGGCTCAAGATCACCTCTAGAGATCCAATAGCCCTCAAAGCATATAAAGCTCTCAGCATGACCACGTGGCCTTGGAATTGGAGTTCCAATAACAGCACTGGCAGCTTTTTCTCCTAAGATAGCCTTTACAATCATTCTTTGTACTATTGGGTAAGATTTACTATCTAACTGTGTTAGAAAACTTAAACAAAATGCTTCATATAAGGATCTCATTATATTTCCACAAGGATTCTGTGCAGACACACTTAAAGCACGACATAGTGTTCTCAAACTGTAATGTGGCTTATGCCCAATTCCATCAAGAAGACTGGTTTCTGCTTCTTTCCTGACACTTAAGTAAAATTTGACAATGTTTCCAATTTTTTCTGGTGGCAGATTTAAATCATTCAGATATGAACTCATTAGAAGTTGTAAATCTGATTTTTCTGTGAGTTCATCAACAAAGAATTCTGTAAATCTATTCCTCAGACCCATGGGAAGATCTTTTTTCCCAACATCTGTTGCAGGATTCATACAAGCAAAAATTGCAAAGTCTTTGTGCCTTTTAATTGGTTCTTTGTCTCCGCGCTCTAATAAAGATAAAGATCCGCAAGATCCTTCTAATAAACCAGAAAGACATTCTAATGTTTCTGCAGTAGCTAAATTTATCTCATCTAACAAAACCCAGTCTCCATTTTTCAGTGCTTTGACTAGACTACCCTCTACAAATGAAAATGCTAAAGAGAACTGACTCTGCACCTGAGACTGAAGTTTTTCTAATTTCTCTGCTAGTTTCTCCCATTTCTTTAAAATTTCTACCTCATTTTTATTTTTTGTAGACGTCTTCAGTCTTTTCATAGCAGCACTAGTGCTATGAATCATTAAAGTAATCAACATCTTCCACTTTCTTCCTTCAAAGCAACGCCCAATATGATTCAAATATTTTAAGTTTGGTTCAATTGCAAAATAAGATCGAAACAAAATCTCGAATTCTTCGCGAATTGGAAGAATCAAAAGTTTAAGATCTACCGGTTTGTAGCCACCAAGTAAATCTGTACTTTCACTCTGTTGGTTCATATTTATTACTATCAACTTATGGCCTGTTATCTGCGCAAGGTATTGTACGCAACTTGTTTTCCCTGTGCCAGTTTCTCCAACTAGCAGAACTGGCTCTTTTTGTACAATACAACTAGCTATTCTTTCCAAAAGACATACAGATGGTCTTGTATAAGAAAAATTGGAACTTCTAGACTCTATTTTAACTCTATCAGCTTTTTTTATCTCTAACTTTGCTCTACCAACAATAAGACATTCTTTTTGGAGATTTACAGATGGTTTATGTACTTGAGAAAAAAATTCTGCTTTTGTTTTTACGATACCTAATTTGTGTGCCACAGCTATTGCCAAATTTAAACGTTGTACTGAAATAAAAAGACAACAACATGATTCATTACTTATGTTAAATTTTTTTATAAGAACATTTAATTGCAGTATTATAAACAATCATTCAGAAATAATAGATATTTTTATAAAGTATACTTTACATACCAGGATTAGGCACAGAGCAGCAAAAGACATCTAAAGCATCTTGAAAGATCTTCAAGCCTGAAGCAGGTGAGGATACATCAAAATCAACTACAGCTCTAAAGCACCACTTAATCAAATCCCTGGTAGAAATTTGTCTAGTATTTCTTACACTATTCACAATGTCATCTTCATGGTTTCCAGCAGAAAACAATAAAAAAACATCAACCATTTTTACAGCTACAGTATGCAATATTGGAAATAAGGTTTGGACAATTGTAACGAGTTCTTTCTTTGATAAAGACTCTATGTTAACACAAGACCACTGTTTCTGCATTGGCATTTGAAATGATTTTTGTGTTCCTCCAGAACTCAATCTTCTAGTAACAAACAACTGAAATCCACTTTTCACGTGTATCAAGTCTCTATATCCAGGGACTGATAATGTTTTAGTTTCTATAAGTTGTCCGATAACACTAATAACATCTGTCGCAGCACAGTCAATATCTTCTAAAAGCAGCCATTTGCCAGATGATACAGCTTCAGTCAATATTCCTGGTTGCCATAAAAATTCTCCAGGAATATCAGTACATCTGTACATTCCTAATAACATTTTAGAATCTGTTTGATCACCTAATTGCACTTTTGCAAATTTCTGTGCATCGTGACCGGTAGCTTGAGCTAAGAATTCTATTAATGCAGTCTTTCCAGAACCAACTGCACCTTGTAAACATACACATTTATTGGAAGAGACTGCCAAAGCTAAATTCCGTAAATTTTGTCGCGTAGATGGTACAGGAATTAGACTCAATTCATTTCTATTTTCCGATTTTTCAAATATTGGAAGTAAAATTCCTCCAATGGAAACTACAGAAGGTACATCAGGAATTCCATCTATTTCTTTGGTATCTTCACATGTTATATTATTTCGATTAACTTCTTTACTTTTAACAAAGTACTCTTGATTGTTAGAAACAAAATCACTCACATGAGATAGATAGCAAGATTCTGACATTCCTAATACAATAGCAATACAATTTATTGCTACCCTGAAAGATAATTAAAAATTATTCTTGTATATTTTGCTTTGACTTAAGACACTTTTTTATTTTACTTATTAATAATTTTACCAAATTTATTCCCAAACAATTACTCCATTTAATAAAAATCATTGGATTAAAATCTTTTCTTATTAGTAATTTTATTTAAAATATTAAAAGGAGATATCATATTTTTTAATTTCATATCTTACCATTTAACACCTTCATCTTCATGAGTCAGATATTTATAAAATTTAGACCAATTCCACGTATATTTGAAGTGTATTGGTGCGCTACATAGAATATCATAGCAAGCAGTTACTAAATCATAATCAGATACTTTTGTGACAGATATTATTCTTTGCCTATTACGTCTCTTTAAAGGAGGACCACGATCAACTTCTATAAATTCAAATGGAGCTGGATTTACATCAAAATAATGTAGAACAAATCTGTAATAAAACAATATTCATTTACAAATCAATTTCAAATTTTATATCATTTAAATATATCTTATAATTATTTTCAATAGAGAACTGTTGGCAATAATTATTTTTTAAATAATTAATAATTTTTTATTTTTCTGTAATTATATATTTGATTTGTAGAAAACATACTTTATACTACTGAACACTGCTATAAAATAAACAAGACTTTTCCAAACACACTTTTTAACGTTACAGTTTAATATAATTAGACTATAAAGTATACAAATTTACATACTACTAAACATAAACGACTATGCTTATATATTTACGAAATAAGAAAAAGATTGTCTGTATATGTCCTGCACTAAATTAATAATACAACTAAGAAAACAACACAGAATACTGTGTTACAAAGACCTTTAATTTTTTCCAAATATATTTTACATTTATTACACATTTCATCAATCGATAATTCTAAATTTAAGTAATAAAAAAAGTATAATACACAGAGTATCAGAAAAACATTGTTTGTATCCCTGTAGGATATTCTCCAACCTAAAAGATTCAACCTAAAATGTTATGAAACATGAAAGAATTATAATGCTGAATAAAGTACTATTCAACCTAAAATATATTGCCTATAAGAGAACATAATTTCATGATGATATTTTCGCTGTTAATAATCATATATTAGTGTAAAAAAAATATATATATACATACAAAATAACATATAATATAAAGTATTCTATGTAACATGAAAAATACATACACTAATATATCCCGATTCTTGGAAAGTAATTTGGCTAAGATAACTGAATTTAATTTATGAATCAAATCTTCGTCATCAAAGGAAATCTTATCCATTGAAATGCTTTTCGTAATTAATGCTGGCAATAACTGTGGGAAACATTCTGCAACATCCTCTGTGGTTTCTGGATTCATTAAGAATTCACATAAAATATCTAAAATTTGTTTATGCTCGTCCTTGCTTGGTTCCTACGATAAAATTACACAATGTTATGAAATAAGATTAATGAAATATATTTCAAAGAATATAACATTATTAAATAATGAAAAAGTAAGACACGTGATACATTTAAATCAAAACTCAATTTAAAAATAAACAGTAACTAAAATATTTAAAAAAGTTTTGCATTTTCTATAAATTTTGTTACGTTTATTTCGCGTATTAAATTAAATGAATGAATAAAATGAACATTGTATGTGTTACAAATAAACGCAGTTTGAAGGCATATTATTTTCATCCATTTATTATATATTAAAAATTAGATGAAAATATTACTAAAACTCATAATTACTAACAGTAACCTACAAAAGAATGTGAAATTTATACAATAAGAAATATTAATAGCAGAGAAAAATAATAACAGAGATATTGATAATTGTGATGTTAACAAACGAAAAGAGGATATTTAAAATATTTCAAAAAGATGTTTCTTACTTACTTTGTCAATTCTAAAAAATGACAGTTTCTGCATATACTTTTCATCTCGTTTGATAAACACCGACAAACTTTGTGAAAACATATTTGAAAAACTAAAAATCAAGTTACACGTGCAATGCCGGATAAATATTGAAATCAATGCGTAAGTAACCACGTGCTTACGATCAGTAGCCAATGTTCAGATGTTCCTTTTTAAGGCGTACAATTCCTCGACTCCTAACAAAAAAATTCCCTAAATTACTTGCGATTTCTTAAAACTAAAAACCTACCTATCATAAGTTTGCTATCATTATGAAATGTAAGATCAAGTATGTAGTTTAAATTTGAAGCTAAAAAATAATTGCAACGATTTCATTCGTAAATTACGTATTATTAATATAATTTGCTACAGGTAAAAATAATTTCATATAAGCAGACATTAAGAATTTCATTTAATTTATAAATTACCAATGAAAAGTTAAATATTAACTTTATTTCCAAAATTCAAATAATATACATTTTTAAATGTATATAAATGCTTCTTCATATGTCTTTATTGTAAAAGAAGGAAAGATGTCTATCAAGTTGCTTCTTCAATAGAAATAAAAATAGTATCTTTATATATATAATAGTATGTTATAGATGATTTTGAGTATTATTTTGTCATAGTGCTTAAAATAAATGCCATTATTATTATGTATTTGATATATGAGAAGTGGCAATTTTAATTAATTTAGTTTTTCTAATAAAATTCATATGTTTTGTTATAAAACAATTAATATTTTCAACTTATAGATCATCTTCAGACTATATCACAAGAATTATGCATAACTATTTGAAACAATTATATGGAACAATGATAAAAGGTAATAATATGTAATCTTTTAACCACTTGCAATGAAATTGTTTATATATATATATAAATTGGCAATTTGGACGATGAAATTCAAATTAATTCTTTTATCATATGATAAAATGTAAAATCATTTTATTTGCAAGAATAAATATTTGTTTCTGTGAAGTTTTAAAACCACGCTTAGTGCTTATTACACAATTTAAAATTTAAGATGCTTAAAATAAATAAGAATAGCTATTTTATATATAAATTAAGTTTAATACGAAATATACAAGGCTTAACTGTAAACACATGTTCTGGACAGTACGAAAGTTGTACTTTTAGAATGTCGCTGTACAACTTAATAATATAAATCAGAAAATCTCAGGATGTGAGTTAAATTCATCTCGTAACCTCCTCTCAATTGCAGGTAGAGATAAGTTATCAACCTGAACATTAAAGCTGACATAAACAGCTATTGAAAGTTTCTTTGAAAGTCTCTTGGCAAGACTGGTTGAAAATTCATTGGCGATTGATCCCATAATCTTCGTTGTAAGTGGTTCCTTTTCATATGGTGATTTGATTGCGAATGACAAATCATTCATGGCATTCTCATTATAATCACCTACCCACAGATAGAGGGAATTTTCCATTTTAATTACATGACATGAGATTGACAAATCACCGACTTTTGCCACAAAATCATGAAACTTAACGTCACAATCGCTATTCGTTATTTTTTCTACTTCTGACTGATTTTCCATGTTTTAATTATTGCTCAGCTCGTTTGTTTTTGATTTCAGATCTGCTGGCTACGAGACTATTTACTCTACAGGCGAATCAGTGGAACTAACACGAAGTACAATTTTCAACCGACAGATAACGCTACCATGCCCAAAGTAGCGCATTTTACATTAAACGAATGTAATTAATTAATCAAGTAAGTAATTAGAACAAAATATGTATATATTTTCACAGTGCATACATAAAAGACTTTTTCATAAGGGGGATATACTTTGAAGAATTTTCCCTGTTATCAATTGAATAAAAAAGTTAAAATTAAAAGTTAAATTAATTAAATTTTGCCAGCGATAACTACTTTAACAATTATATTTTGTTTCTTAATTTGTAGTTTAATTTGCGATTCTTTTTAGATATAAACACATACGGCTTTTTGTTATATGAAAAATCGAAGAATTAACAAGGTTTCAGAATTGAAGTAAAAATAGTATCTCATTTCTACAGCAGTCTATGCTTGGTATAATAAAAAGTTAACGATTATGATAATTACAATAACTACGCAAGAATTAATTCTAAAACTATTTCTAAACTATGACTTTAAAATGTTTTCCCATATGTTCGTACCATAAGACAGAAGACATAAGAGGTGAGTGTTTTTAAGTCACCCGTTATATCTAGCGAAGCTTATTGATATACCTGCAGCAGAATCACCTGCATGTGCAGTGAGCTGTATACCTAAGCCTCTAAACGGTCGCGGCGCGTATAATTTATGAATTATTATTTTGTACTATAATGTTGGCCCCACTGTACGCGCGGCTGTTCAAGCCGCACCAATGGGGAGTCCCATCTTGTTGGAAACTGAGATAAAAAGCACCGCCATTGGCGTAATCTCTTCAAGAACCAGAAGTTTAGGATAAATCTACTGAAACGATACATCTTTACCTTGAAAATGAATTTTTTTTTTGCCAAATATGTACATTGTTTTAAATGTTATACGAATATTATAATTATTCTGATTTCCGGTATTTTCATTTATTTTATCTAGTAGAAAATAATTGTCCTATTCTTTGTTTCAGTATCTTTTCATAATATGGATATTTCTTCGCTTCTCAGTAAAAAGGAGGGATCTATGCTTGCGAAATAATTCTTATATTCAGCAAGATACGAAGTTCTGTTTAAATCCTCTACTATAATCATCCATCACGAACAATGTGATGTCCAATTAATTCTGAATTAATTAAACAATCGTACGTTTCAACCGATATAACTAATTCACGATTTCAGTAATTGATTTTGAGTTTATTAATAACTTCGAGGATCGTGTTTAATTAGAATTGTATTATGCAAATTGACTCAGCAGAAATAGTCTCTAATCTATTACGTATTTTACATGAAACAGTCTCTATATTGTGTTATATAAATTGCATGTAATTACGGCAATCTTATCTAATTATCCAAGATCCATAAATTTGTTCATTCGTATCACGACGAAGGAACTAGGGAGAAGGAGATTGTAAAACACAGGAGGAAAGAAAGGAAATTATTTGAATTCCCTTTTTTTGTCATTTCTACCAGGTGATTTCAGATATAAAATTTGTACAAAATTCATAGCTTCCATACGAAATCCATACGAAATGTATCTGGATAACAGAAAACTTTTATCTTCCTTATAACAGTAAATTCCCTATTATATTTTATTCCGAAGTAAGAAATCAATGATCATTAACACTTTTACCTTTGGACATTATGCGTTTAATACGAATGGTATTCGATTCTATTTATCGACTTAAGTTACAGGTAATTTAATTAATATCTCTGCTTTTATATCTTATACATGGCAGAATCAAAGTATTGATTTAAAAAGATATTCATGCTTGTTACGTCGTACAATTAATTTCCTTATTGCTCTTGTTAACTGGTAATTTTCGATGTTCCACGGTGTTTCCCTTTATTATTAGTAGACATAAAACGTTAGCGTCGATAAAACACAGAAGCTCAAAGCAAATAATTATCTACGTGGGATACATATAATTACATATATGTATTCTACTTTCTTTTTTATGTATACTTCCTTACCGTGTTTTTTTACCTACCAACTTTTTCCCATTGAAGATAGATAGTCTCCCGAACATTTCTACTTTTTTCCTTATCTTTGTCCTACAAGGCCTGTATTTATGGAAATGGGAAGTGCTATATCAGATCTTTACAAGTACTATGCTTTCGTATCTTTCTATCCTTTATGTTGTCATTGAAAGAAACGAAATAATTCTCCAACAAAATGTTAATAGTATATATCTTCTTATATTTAATTATGTTCTATCCATATTTTATGAAACATATGTACACGTATATGTAGACATTTAAATCTGTATTTTCTGGCAATGGAAAAGCCAATAAAATTGATTAAAATTATTTTCATTTAACTTAACATTCGTCTTAAGTTTTATCGAACTGTGTCTTTCGTTTTTCTAGAAAAACGCACAATTTGCGCCAACGACGAAAGCGTGCTGAAAATGCTGGTTTTCATCCGATCGCCGGAATTAAGCAGCGCGTGGCACGGAGAAGTACCAAGATGGGTGATCGCTCCTTGGGAATTCTGTGCGCCGTTGGTACCGCCAACCTTTTATTTCTTTTTAGCAGATATTAGAAGATGTAAACAAAGAAGATTCACGAAAGACCAAATTTCTTGTTGAAAAGAAATCGTTCGTATTCGTATTTTCAAGCTACGCTAGGTAAGTGGTTCATATCATAAGCAACGCGCTATTCAAATCATTCCCTCTGTTCTTCAAATTTCAAGTATTCTAATCTGCCTTCTCACCTACGTACATAATCTACGCATCCTCGCCCTCGTTTCGATAACGAGAGCAACGTCTGTCTAGCGAAGAAGTTGGAACAGTGCGTATGAAGAGAATTAAATGGCAATAAGTCGCAAGAACCGTGAGTATAATTAGTTTCCTTGCACATGTTCTCTCTAACTGCAGCATTCCGACTCCAGCTCCATCTCTAAGTGTCTAAACAAAACACCCTCTTGTAGAAACCAATAAACTGACTGGCTTAGAGAGTTCTTCATAGAGTGTGTATATCAAGGCGAGCAACAGCATATCGCTTCTGACCCAAGCCAAGTGGTTGTCCGAAGATAGAGAGGAGGATGGTCCCTCGCGCTGCTCGTCGCCCCACCCGTGGGTATTCCGATCTAACCAAACAAGTATCGCCTCTGTCGGTCGGTATCTCGGCCCGTAGATCGGATCGCGATCGATAGTTACGCCAATGGGTTGAAACGAGGCAGCAGAGAGAGAAAGAGAAAGGAGAAGAAGAGAGGAGAGCGGCGGCCGATGGCGCGGCAGGTAGAGGCGAGGGTCTCGGCCCGTGTATACTATAATTACGAGTAACTCAGCCACATTTGCGTTGATCCGACACCTTAAAGATAACATTTAGCGGCCCCTTTTATCTCCGCGGCAAACAAACCAATTTATACCTCAGCTCGCTTTGTGCCTGGCTCTGTCTCCGTTTCGCCAACGCTCATCCTTGCTCTCCTCCTCTCTATCGCCGAAAAAAACCCCGCCCCGAACTACGAATTAGGAGCATCCTTCTCCTCCTTTTACCATCTTGCTTGCTCTTGCGCCTCTCCTTTGCTTCCCTTTGTGCTGCTTCTTTCCTTGCATCTTCCTCCTCTTCGTCTTCGCCTGTTTCTTCCTCCGCTATTTTCCTCTTCTTCTTGTTCTTCGCTGATTTTCGTCTTCTTCTTCGCTGGCTATTTTGCTCGTGTCCTTGATCCTATTCTGGGGTCTTCGTCGCCTTCTCGCGCTGCTGCCTTGGCCGCTCGTTCGTCCTGGTTTGTCGGTGGTCGTTAGATTTTGGTACGAGCGTCTTGATGTAACTCTTGATGTCCCGCTGCTCTTCTGTTCCTTTTTTGTTTTCTGGTATTTTGCGGAGGAATTTCAATTTTGGCAGCAATTACCGCGCAGTTTCTTTCAACCGGTCTTTATACGACCTCAACTGGATGAATGAATGACCGGTTAATCCAAGGATACGCATATTCCAGATATCATGCGCGCCAGATGACACATGGAAGAAAAGGCGCTTAAATACAGACTCCTTTTACTTCCTAAACACCGTAAGTATTATATTAACATGTCGTAGAAATATTTTTCACAACTTCTATACATCGATGCACACGATTAAACTATAAGAGAAGAAAAAGAAGAAGAAGAAGAAGAAGAAGAAGAAGAAGAAGAAGAAGAAGAAGAAGAAGAAGAAGAAGAAGAAGAAGAAGAAGAAGAAGAAGCGAAATTTGGACGAAGGAAACCGATAGAGTGGCAGATTGTACGGAGAGGCGTGCAGCGGAAGATTGAAATTAATCAGCTCTTGGACGGATCATTATTTCTATTATCCTGCGTTTCGCTCTCAGCAAGTTTCACAGCGAAGGACAGCGGACTTTCTCAAATTTCACGTGTATTATTTACTCAATTGGTCACGGTTCTTCCCTCTCGCTGGCCTTCTTAATAGACGGCCAGATGGAGTTAGTCAATGCCTAATGAATTACTTATCGCTGAGGGAGGATCAGGGCAGCGAGAAAAGGGCGAGGGAGATTTGATTAATGATTATAGTTGTTCGGTTAACATCTGAGATTCCGCTTTTTTCTCCCCTGCTGTATTATTGGCTTCTACTGTAAACTTATTAACCTTACGTTTTCATCCGTCCTTCCTTTTGTATGTTTTCTTTGTGAATGATTATATATGGGAGGCAGGCTCGGGTAAATTTGATTTCTAATACAAATAAAAAATAACTATTCGAAAGAGGGGATCGTTTGTTGCTTTTAACCGAAGAAACGACAGAGGGAAAAATATCAATCGTTTTATAGCGAGCTATTTAATAGCGACATAATTATAGAAGCAAAAGCAAGAGCAACACGAGCAGGTAAATTTATATAAGCGAAAATTTATCGTGGCTTTTTTTAACAAGAAGATGCATAATTTATACTGATTATGTAGTTTGATGCTGCGCACAGAAGGATAAGGAAGAGGAAGGAGGAAAAATTAAAGAGCCGATCGAGGTCGTTAGAGATACAATCTCCGGAATTGCCGATCAAAAGCTTGAAATCAGATCCCACGGTTGTGATTATGGCGTCATGAGCGGTAATGGGATCGTATCAACCTGAAATTTTATTACTTTCGATATTTGCAACGTCCGCAATCCCACGTATCCCAATTTCCCATTTATTTTCATCTTTCGTGCATATTTTCCATTTTTAAGATACACGTCGCTGCCTTTCCAATTCCACGATAATCCAAAATATTCGTAAGATAAAACGACGCCATAATAATAAACACGGAGTGTTGTAACGCGTTCCCTTCCTGTCGTGACATAAAACGATAATAAAATGGAAGATAGTTTATCGATCGACAGATTGGCGCTTCTTAGATGCCCATCTTTTCGCTGCCCTTCAACAACAAATTTTATCTCGCGATATACCGCGATAGGATTCTCGTGCTGAGCCTTCCTACTTGCAATTTTCTAACCGATTTGTATTCCGTGAAAAACAATTAAGTGGTCGTATATTTCTCAACGATAACCGTAAGTTTCAACATGTCGCTACGAGGATGGATGGATTCACACTGCTACCCAGTTTTGTACTCCGTGTTCGCAGTTGCAGTAGATACGCAGAGTATATTTAGCTGCGCGTCGCAAGTTACCTGTTTAATGTGAAGAAATATCTACTACTTCGCCGAATGACAAGATCACGATGTATTAGGATGGCAACTAAGTGATTGCGGATTTTGCCATCAGGTGGTAATGACAAACTCCGCAATCACTTAGTTGTCAACCCAATGTAAATACGTAAGACGGACAAAAAGAAACGGAAGCTCCGGCGTATTATCATGGAGCGCCGCAGCTTCCTAAACCCTCGCCAAAGAAACGAGCGAAGGAGGAAACGCAGAGCGTGGCGGTAGGCAGAAAAACCTTCGAAACGAGGAGTGAAACAGGTGCCAAGAAAACACGTTCGCTCGTGCGCTCGCGCGTGCAGACATTAGTCGCCACTGTCGGCGGTCGCGCGCCCTCGTGAAGGTGCGTTTTCACCGACTTCTGCGCACGCCCTTTTTCCCTCTGCTTTGCGAATATTTAAGCGCGGACGAGCGTCGTTTCGTTGCTCGGCGATCGCACGTCGAACCGGAAATCGAACGTCCGAGTGCTGTAAAGGCTGCTTCACACACGGCCATCGAGCGAAGCGGGCGAGCGGAGCTGAATTTACGCTGTTGATCGGCGGAAAAATAACGTTTCCGTCTTCGTCCACGGTGATTCTGTAATCCGAATAGCGTCAATTCGGCCTTACTCGCTGCTTGAACGTACTTAAGCTACTGGCCGTGTGTGAACCGGCCTTAAGGGCGCTGCGATCGCGCGCTTGGGGACCAGACCGAGTTTAGATGACTTTGGAATCGTTGTAGACGAGTTCGCGAGTAGATTCGTGAAATTGGATAACTGTTTACGGTATAACGCTATCGCTGCTTTGGTGTAAACTCGGCCTGAGAAGCCTTTGGACGTGGAGAAGTCGCTGAATCGCAGCAACGAACTGCTAGACGTAGCGAGAAACACGTCGATGAACCATCGAAAACAGTGTTCTCCTCTTATGTGATCCGAGCTCGAACGAACGAAAGCAAATGAAAAAGACAAAAAGCGAAGAAGAAGAGAAGAAAAAAGAGAAGAGATATATATAAGAACCTTCGAAGAGACTGAAGAGTAGAGCGAACAGATAGAAACAGAGTAAATGCTACAGCTTAGAGCGAAGAAGGATAGGACGAGGCCAAGGGATAAAAAAAGAAAAAGGAAGAGCGTGTTTTCGAGCGGAGAAAAGGATCAAAGGAGGCTGAGAAGAGAGCAAGAGGCGAGAGACTGGAGGATCGAAGGTGTTTTTCGGGGCGTGGCGAGGGCCGCGTGATTACCAGGAGGATCGGTTAGCGCGGTGAGAGTTCAAAGCATCAAAGAGGCCCGACCAGCGAGAAATTGCTTAGGATTCATCTGCCGGCACGGGACCCTCCGGACGCGTTTCGTTCTCTTCTCTTCTCTTCTCTTCTCGTTCTCTATCTGTTCTGCGGCCGGGGTATTGTGTGCGTACCAGGCGTCGGGGGAACCTTCCCCTGCGCCTCTCTGCACCTTTAACGGATTGCCCTTTAACTAACGATCGAATGCCTTTGCAGGAATACGCCTGGCACCTTGGACCGCGATCCGACTCTGCTCGAGAGCACGACTCCTTCACAGTGATGGACCTCGCAGCACTCGCGGCGGCAATATTTTTGGAGATCGCTGCATGGATGGATGGAGTTTGCATAGACCGTCGATATTGCCACTTGGTTCGCTTAGGAACGATCGTTAGGTCTCGTGATACTTTGCGGTCACAATTCTTGATGAGAAACGCAGATTCAGGAAAAGGATGATTAGCGATGAAGTTGACTCGATGAGTGACGAAGGATTTTAAAGGCAGAGGATATATATGACAACGTTGTGAAGCTTTCGATGGAATTGCACCAGGTGGTCGAACCAACCCAGATGTTGCAACTTATTGTTCAGAGAGCGTAGGTTAGCTAGGAAATTGGAAACATTCAGTTGATGAATCGTTGATGAGACTTTCAACGCTGAGGAAGCAAAAAGAAGCAAGTGTTCTTATAAATACGAAAACGTGGCCGTTCATTAACAGCGCCATCCAGCGGCTAATTTTATGAAACTGCGTGGACAAAATAATAAAACCATTGAAAATATTGCAAGATTCCTTACTAATTCTAATTCCATAATTCTTGTAATTGTCACAAAAGTATGCGATAAATTACAATTTATCCATTAAACTGTCTTATATAGGTTACTATAGGTTACTATGAAGAGATACTGTTTGAATCTCTACACGTAAACATGCGCACAGAACTGTCAATATGCGAAAATACAATGTCCATTGAGAGTTACAAAATACAAAATCAAAGTATAGTATTTTTTACGATACAAGGACATTTCGATCGGGATACCATCGCTGATATTTCGATTCATTCTGGTCGCAGGGAATGCGAGTACCACACGACCGCATTCTCAAGTTGAAAAATTACGACACATCAAACGGAAGCTGCACGCTAAGCGCTCGTAACTGACGAAGAGTGTCATCTCGACATCGAAATGAAAGAAATTCGTTTCAACGTCAATGTCGAAAGGTTCATTTCGAATTTGGCATGGAATGCAAGAAGCCTGTTGCAACGCTAAATTAGCGAATTATTCGGAAATAGCTACGTTTTAAATTAAAAAAAAAAAAAAAAAAAGGTAGCAGGAAAACTTCAGGCGTTTTAATTTTTCAATTTTCAAAAGGTTCAATTTTCTCATCATCGCCATAAAATTATCCTCAATTGTGTTACTTCCGGTCGCCCGGAACACGATGATTCGTCTCAGCCAAAATCTGTCGATCGGAATTTTCTCAACCATTTTTGTGACACATACGAATCATCTCCATACGCTTTTCCACTGTTCCTGTACCTGTAATTCCCCTACGACACTTTTAAAGCAGCGGCACGTGACGAACACGCGTCTTATCGATAGACATTTTCGCTTTTAGCAATAGTTTTAGCAACGAAGATACGCAAATAGGGCGCTTGAAATTTACCTACTCGCGAGTACGACGAAAGTACTAAATAAAGTTACAAAGAACGAGAGACTAACCAAGTAAGAATTATGAGCGAAACGACACAGAGACATCTCTTCAAAAACGCATGAATTTTCCATTCAACGCGATATACGTAAATGGATTGTTGGAAGAATTGTGAAACACTTGTTTGCGTAAATGCAGACAAATAGCTTCTACAAAGACTAATTTTCTTACACGTAACGATCAATAATTTTTCCGTTGTTCGAATCTCTAAGAATCTTGACAACTTCTCGACGATTTGTTCACATCAACTGAAGTTTGCAAAAATTTTCACGAGAGCCAAACGCTTGTGTACGAATGTTCGCTAAAAGAGGGCGCTGTTTCGTTTCGAGGATCACTGGGATTTCGGTCGAAATCTGCTATACGCCAGAGGATGCTCACTTATTAGGTGCTTTATATTCTCGCGAGGATTTGCCGACGTGCTTTAAAACGGTAATCAAATTTCATTATTGGCTTCTTTACGTTGCCTGTTTTATTTTCGGACGGCTACTCTTTAGGCTACGTGGAAACTGGCAATAATAGGACTTTGCTGGTGGAATGGAATCTTCCATTGCTTGATCTCTGATTTATTTTACTGTTCGTAGAAATGTTTGAAGAAGCGAACTTTTTATGGAAATGGACGAACCGTAATTGAAAATGAGAATGTCTAACGGTATAACAAAATTCTTACGTTTATTTTTTCCTCCAACTCTTTATGTTCCTTTATTTTTCTCGCGTCTTTTATTGATCTTAAATTAACGAAGAATTGATCGATAGAATTCTCTCGTTTGCTTCGAACGTTTTTCATAGGACGCGGTAAATTCAGCCAGAGAAATCGATTCTTGGAATATAAACGATTTCGAAATTAAAGATACACGCGTTAAACAAAATAGCGTCGTTTATTCTCCTTACAAGGTAGATGTTTCAAAAGAATAACCTACGATTAATATGAATATTTAAGAAGTTTTATTGATTTCATATTTCGCGAATGTGCTGAAACGATAAGAAAGGAGGTTAGAATTCTCAGGGTATTATTTTCGTTCAATTAAGCCCAAGGATTCATTACTTTGTTCCATTCACACGACAGATTCTAATTACGTGAAACTTTTACCAATTTAATTGCTCGAGCAGGAGCTGGCCTCTTCTTTAAACACCTTGTAATTATATACCGAAAATAAAATCTAAAAATCGTTCGTTAATTATCGTCATTTCACTTGAAAGTGTTTTTAGCGACATGACAGTTACGTAATTAATACGAATAATTAAATATCAAGACGAACGTTTTCTTAATTACACCTTTGATACCGTACGACCACGATCAAATATTTTCTCTTTAATTTCTTTTATTCGTATCCTCCGAGAAAAGGACGAAATTAGAATTCCTAAATTTCAAGTAACTCCACGTTCTCTCTGTGTGTGTTTACTTTCAGAGTTTCGATGTACTTCATCAAAGTTATAAAACTATACTTGTACCTGACAGGTTTTCAAATTCGATTTTCCCGAAAAATTGCGAGACTGCAATTGGGACAAATTTTCTGTCACGTTCTCCACTCGTTTTAATTTCACAAGTTTAAAAAAAACGGAAAACAAGAAACGTTTCTGTCGTTATTTCTTTATTTAGCTTTTCAGCACTTAAACTCGCCCCGCTCGACATTTCTATATTCTTTTGATAACTATATTATCACGTAAGCGTTTGTTATATATTCGATAAATCACCTTTATGATATTCAATATTGAATCATCGATCGTGCTTTTTTTTGGTTTTTAGGTTATCTTCTGCGCTCCTCAATATTATTACTATTAATAATATTTTCAATAAAATAACAACTATTTATTGTACCTGGGTCCCATAACCTGTTGTTATTTCTGTATTTAGAGGTATGATCACAATAACTATTAGTTTATTTGTCGGATAAATCTATAAATCACACCGTTCTCAGCTGAATAGCCTTTATCGCACATTCCTACATGGACTAGGGATAAAAAGAAAAGAATATTTTAAACCTATCGATTATATCTAGAACTATCTTCTAGTTACTATTTATTGTAACTAGCACATCTGAATATAGATGGCGAGCGCGGACTCACGCTGTCATTTTCAACAGTTTCTCATGTAATCGACGAATCTGTGTCGCACGATCGAGCTATTGGGTTAACAACTAAGTGATTGCGGATTTTGTCGTTAGGTGGTATTGACAAAATCCGCAATCACTTAGTTGCCAACCCAATATTATCGCGTTACGTTAGATGGGCCTTTAACATCCGTGCTTTTTTAATGACTTTTTATTTACGATAATTCGTACGTATTATTTTCTTGCCTGACTTTTAATAGATTGTTATGGATACACTGAAAATACTCTGTAACGTGGTATTTGGAATAGCAATAACAGATAGACACGCTGCTCGAGTTGATTGATTTATTCATAGGAAAGAATCGGTTTGCAGAAGCAAGTGTTAATTTGGAAAACATCAGCGTGACGTTGACACGCTATAAAACACTTTATAGTTGAGGAAGCTCGAAAGTCGTGAGTAACGGTGAATTGCAAGAGTCGGCTGAGTTTAATTCACGTCACAGTTTTCACGACTTTAAATAACCTACCTTGCAGCCTGAAACCTCACAACCTACCGTCTGACGTCGTGTAAGTTGGACCGAGCAAACGAGAAAATCAAACAAACCGATACTCGTGGAAATATTTTCACTGTTTGTGTAAATCTAAAATAACGTGTACATTTATTTCAGAAAGATTAATCACAGTCGTGGATACTTTTTAAAATAGAATAATTCTTCCCAAATTGGACCAAACGACCGACGTGTTCCTGGAAGCTACAAGGATCAGTTTGCTGGATGACGCGTAGGAAAAATATTCCGAGGAAATTATGATCGATCGAAATAGTGAAAATCGTTCTTTATTTTAAAACTTAAGCAACGCGTTTTCCACAATTATGTCGCGATTCGCGGATTACAAATCGATCGGCGGGTGATTCTCTTTCGATCGATCTTTAAAGAATAAGATGGACAGAATTTGCTGAGAAAAACGAGCTTGAAAATTTCTCACGTTCGTTTAACCTCCGCTAAGTAGCGCAAACTACTCTTTCATCAACAGGAGATTGTTCTAGGTACGAAAAGAAGCCAGAGAATAACATTTATTCGTTTAAGGCTTCGTTTTCGAGAAGATAAAGTCCGATGGACGATACATTCAAAAATGTATTTTTCTCCGAGACGAAGCATCTTTTAAAAGAATTTTATCCTGAATTTTCGACTTATTCTCACGCGCGGTTTTACCTCCTGTCGATTAATCGCTCCTGTTCGATCCGCAATTAGCCAAGTTTCAAGTATACTCGTCACATGTTTAAGTTCGATTTTCTCGGAAATTGAATTTTCTCGTCCTACGAAAAAATTGTTTTCTCTCTTTGTGACTCATTTTTACATCATCGTAATTCGCGACATAATTCTTGAAAACGCGTTGTTTAAATTTGCCTGGAAATTTACAGGCTGGAAAAGTTATCAAGAAAATTGTCCCTCGCTTTTCTCTTCACCGTTTCGATCACCGTTTCGGAATTTTCTGAAAATTATTTTATCCAGTAAAGCAATTGTCCTAACATCTGAAAAACAGCACGCCGTTTGAATTTTCTTATTTATTCTTGTCATCTTAAAAAAGTATAATACAACAGTTTAATTCTGTGCGATGAAATTCAAAATCAAATGTCAAATTCAACCACCGTGCGCACTGAACATTTGTTTAAATTAAACGCACGTGTTTTCGTTAATTAGGCGAGTGCACGTTATCTGGTTATTAGCGTTCGGTAGCCATCGCCCGGGTTCCTCGCGTCGAATTTAAATGGCCGGTTCTCTTCTTTCAAGCGTCTGTTTACGGCTGTTGTACGCGGCTCGTGCTCGCCAGATGAAAAACCGATAGATCTAGCGGTAAACGAGCGAGGAAAAAACGGAATACATAGAAACACACAGTACATGGATATCTGTTTTAAAAATCAGAGAACGCAGCCAACGATTCGTTGTTCCTCGGGCTTCCTGTTTGTTTGTTTGCCCGTTCCGCGTGCCTGTTTGTCTAATTAATATTAATAAGTTCTTATCTTTCTTTTTTCTTGATCCTCCAGCGATAGCTATATTTAGAACGCAGGAGTTTTGTTTCGAGTTAAAATGTAAGGTATTACCTGGGAAGAATATTTAACATGTACACTGTGTATATATAGACATCTCGGAATAGCGTTGCCTGTTAAATTACTTAACTTTAATCATTTTTCATCATCCATAATTCATCGAATTTCTCGAAACATAATCCACCGCCTAAGAATTGTTATTTCAGTTTCTACGTCAAAGATTTTTCTAATTTTTCTTGGCTATATATAACATCTGTTTCTTCACGGTCGTTGAACATTTAGGACGATATTGCGATGCTCTTATTAAGTCTGTGTTAAATGCATTTCTTCGCACTGCACTCGGGTTAAGAACAGCTATTTACGTGATATAATTGAAAAGAACGATAGTTTGATGCCGTGTTGTATACCGTGATTTCTTGCGATACTAGCGCGATCTTATGTACACACGCATTAACTTACGAAACGATCATTGTAATCGGGAAACAATCAACTGGTAAGATCGTAGAAAATTTAATTGTTTGCTTTTTCATTTTCATCGTTTCCAGCATTTCTAAACACGCGATCGTCTGTGTTTCTATGCAAAGTTTTCTACGTAAGTTTGTCGAGATTTTCTCGATAAACAGTAATACGATATTGCTTTTTGTATTGCGTCGTTGAAGATTGTCGAGGAAGAACCGTCGTTGCTGCCACAGTAGTTGGAAACTAATTTCTGTGTTGCCCAAAAACAGTTAGATTTATGTTTGCTGACTATTCAGGTCAGACGAAGTGAAAATTCTGAACTTTGTCCAACGAACTTCGGTTTCTTCGTTTGATAACGGCGCGCCACATTTTTCTGAATTATGTGGCCACGGTAAATTCATATATTTGTAATTTGTTGTTAATGTTAACGCTGTGTATATGCGTTTAAAAATATTAAATTTCTATATTCAATTAATTATATAATGATACAAAATATAAAATGGAAATTATATAGCTTAAAAAAATATATACAGGGTGGTTGGTAACTGGCGGTACAAGCGGAAAGGGGGTGACTCTACGCGAAAAAAGAAGTCGAAAATATAGAATAAAAATTTTTCGTTTTTTTTTCAGCAATTTTTGTAATAATAAACTTTACGATTACTTCGTATTATTTCATTATGTATCCCTAATTTTCCGTTACGGCAGAAACAAACTTAAACTGCGATAATATACACTTTATAACGAGACGTACCGAGCCAGAATTCAAAGTCGATTTTCTCGAAAACAAAGCCTCGAACGAAAAATTTTTATTCTACATTTTCGACTTCTTTTTTCGCCTAGAATCACCCCCTTTTCGCTTGTACCACCAGTTACCAACCACTCTGCATATTAATTAAGATATATAAGATACAATTATATTAAAATATTGGGCTGAAAACTAAGTGATTGCGGCTTTTGTCAATACCACCCAATAACAAAATCCGCAATTGCTTAGTTGCCAACCGAATACAACGAGTTCGACGCAGAGAACAACGTACAGCGATTATGAACGTACGTTTGATCTATCAAACGATCGATTTCATATTGTGCACTTGGAAATTTCGATGAGAAGTAGATCATGCGGAGGCGTATTTTTATAGAAAGTTGATAGCAAGGTAGAGTCTAATTACAGAGAAATTTGTTTCCGATTTAAGAAGATGTTAAATATTTACCTTTTGCTATCTCGCCTGCCGAGCAAATTATCTTCAAGCGCGCAGTAAATTATATTCTCCGTTTGCGACTTCTTTTTTCATGTTTCTTATCTCGAGAAGCCTCATAACGAAAGAGCGTTAGCTGCGAGGCAAACCGGTGAACAGGATGGCCGATGGTCAGTTACCAAGGCAATGAACGCTGTCTGCAAACATAGCAAAGTAAATGTATATATTTATTTAATAAAAAAAAAAAAAGATCGACGCGTATAAACGTGCGACGAGCGTTAAAAAATAATAATAAAAAAAGTCAGCGACTCTTGGATACTTCGTACTTAGAAGAAAATCGAAAAGTATTGGGATAAAATCGAGATGCCGATAATCGTGGAAATTTAATTGAATTTATAAAATTAACTTAGAAAATTAAAGCAGCAAATTATCAGAGCCGAAAGATTTGTAGAAATGTTCTGTACAAATTTCTACCCGACGAATACTATCGCGTTCTCGCTACCAATAAACCACAAATTCATTGAAACGTTAGAATCAATAACAGCTGTGGATAACGTTTTATACGCGCGTTATCGTATGCGCTTTGCATATTTTTCCGTATTTTACGTGCACGAATATCGCATGTATCGCGTGCATAAGCATTTACGATCTAATGGTAACAAGGATATCGACGTAATTCGTGTGTTTCGTTACGAGCCAGCCCTTGTTCCCAACCGTCGGTGTTTTCTTTCCTCTTTACAGCTCCACGTGAATATACGTAGGTCGAGTACCGAACCATCGATAACGAGAATAAAACAAATATCGGAAACGAGCATGTTTATTTTAACTTATTGTTCCTAATAATCGAAGCCAGTTTCCTGACTGGAACTCCCCGCAGCTCTCGTTTTATTTAGAGTTTCGCGTTTTCATTTCTATATTTTATTTCTAATATTCTAATGTTTCTTACTGAATTTATATTTTGTTATTATTTGTTGTTATTATCATTGCGTTAAATAAGTAATAAGCGGTAGTACAGAAGCATAGATAAGACGTATTATAGTAATCTTTCTTTGATACAGTGTTGATTCGTATTATTTGTACTATTTCTTTCAGTCTTACTACTAGCAATTTACGTTACATTGTCCCAAACGAAGACACGCTATCTCAGTTCTCTCGACAAATTACACCAATTCTTACTGCGCTCTGTACGAACCAGTGTTTTTGCATCCTCTTCCAACTTTGCTTTAGCGATTTTCTATTTTTCCTATTTTTATTTCTGCGTATCTTTGGTCCAGGTTAGCTATACAGTGTTTTCTTCTGAATTTTTCCTGTCACATATTTGCCACAGTTCTTCTTC
This sequence comes from Bombus breviceps, assembly GCA_014825925.1. Lineage (NCBI taxonomy): Eukaryota > Metazoa > Arthropoda > Insecta > Hymenoptera > Apidae > Bombus > Bombus breviceps. The sequence continues at coordinate 6,577,264 of CM026194.1, read as the reverse complement.
ATCTGTGTATTTGTCTACTTCTTCATTCTGCTGATTTTCATTGCTCCAATTGTCATTACACTCTGTCTAAATGATGCAGTCAATTTGCCTCTTATTTTTATTTCTATGTATTTTTGGTCCAGGCTAGTCATATAGTGTTTTCTTCTGAATTTTTCCTGTCACATATTTGCCACAGTTCTTCATCTGTGTATTTGTCTACTTCTTCATTCTGCTGATTTTCATTGCTCCAATTGTCATTGCACTCTGTGCTAAATGATGCAGTCAATTTGCCTGTTATTTTTATTTCTATGAATTTTTGGTCCAGGCTAGCCATATAGTGTTTTTTTCTGAATTTTTCCTGTCACATATTTGCCACAGTTCTTCATCTGTATATTTGTCTACTTCTTCATTCTGCTGATTATCATTGCTCCAATTGTCGTTGCACTCTGAGCCAAGTGGTGCAGTCTATCTACCTGTTATTTTTACCACAATTTGCCTGTTATTTTTATTTCTATGTATTTTTGGTCCAGGCTAGTCATATAGTGTTTTCTTCTGAATTTTTCCTGTCACATATTTGCCACAGTTCTTCATCTGTGTATTTGTCTACTTCTTCATTCTGCTGATTTTCATTGCTCCAATTGTCATTGCACTCTGTGCTAAATGATGCAGTCAATTTGCCTGTTACTTTTATTTCTATGAATTTTTGGTCCAGACTAGCTATACAGTGTTTTCTTCTGAATTTTTCTTGTCACATATTTGCCACAGTTCTTCTTCATCTGTGTATTTGTCTACTTCTTCATTCTGCTGATTTTCATTACTCCAATTGTCATTGCTCTCTGTGCTAAATGATGCAGTCAATTTGCCTGTTATTTTTATTTCTGCATATCTTTGGTCCAGACTAGCCATATAGTGTTTTCTTCTGAATTTTTCCTGTCACATATTTGCCACAGTTCTTCATCTGTGTATTTGTCTACTTCTTCATTCTGCTGATTATCATTGCTCCAATTGTCGTTGCACTCTGTGCTAAATGATGCAGTCAATTTGCCTGTTATTTTTATTTCTATGTATTTTTGGTCCAGGCTAGTCATATAGTGTTTTCTTCTGAATTTTTCCTGTCACATATTTGCCACAGTTCTTCTTCATCTGTGTATTTGCCTACCTTATTCTTTCTGCTGATTTTCATTGCACTCTGAGCCAAGTGGTGCAGTCTATCTACCTGTTATTTTTACCACAATTTGCCTGTTACTTTTATTTCTATGTATCTTTGGTCCAGACCAGCTAATTCTAGCTATTATAATAACTAGCTATTCATCCAACATTATTTTAACACGTGTTCCATCCATTCTGACTTTTTCACATATTTGCCACAGTTCTTCTTCATCTGTGTATTTTTCTACCTCATTTATCCTGTTCCAATCTTCCATTCTTATCTTCTTACCATCTCAGCGTCATTGTGTAATACTGACAATGTTATATCGACAAGACATATCGTTTCTAGTTGATAAGCTTAAAATATCGACAATCCAAAGGTATCCTTATTTGTGCTTCCTGTTGCATTTATTGGGGTTAGGTTAGGTTGGCAACTAAGTGATTGCAGATTTTCTCATTAAGTGGTATTGAGAAAGTCCGCGATCACTTAGTTGCCAACCTAACCTATTGCCAAGCCAATACATACAGTTGAGTATCATCGGTCATCGGGCTTGCAAAATGATCGAGAAAGAAAGAAATCATTTCGACTATGTCGTAATCTTCATTTTCTTAGAACAACACGGTAGAGAAAGTAATTTCATAGAGATACAATACATTGCCGATGAAATAAATTAACACGGAGCGAGACCAATGCAACATTTTCACGATGTCAGCGATCGAATTCTCCATCCGTCGGACTCCATTTCTTATCGAGACAACCAGCAAAATCTAGAAATCTCTTTGCTGTAACAAAGTACTCGTGTCGTAGTAAACCGCGTGAAAGGTTTTTCGAAAAATATTCAACGCTGTCGCCGAGTAAAACGATCGTAAGTTTAACAAAAATAATAGTCAACCCGTGGAATTTTCTTGTCCGACGGCTGCTTTCACCGCGATATCGTTGCGTAAGCGAACAAATGAAACTTCTTTCGAAGGAATAGTCGTGATACGGCAAGAAATATCCGATAAATCGACGCTCGGCCGATTAAAATGATTTTAATTTCCTGCACTTAATTCGTTACGTGGACGTTACAAACGTATTTTCACGTTTTGCAAAGCTTCCTTCGAATAAACAACCATCGTTATGTCTGGTTTCCATCGAATCTCTGTTCGTTTAACTTTATGCAAATTTGAAAATAATTCTGTCTAACATTAATCTGTTAATTAATTAATCCCTAATCAATAAACGTTAAATTAATCTTTCGTTAAAATTAATCAAGATTATCGTTAAGCGCGATTAATGGTTTTAATTTGTCATTATAGCGTCGCGTTATTTTTATATAATTATCATACGTCTATATATTATTTATAAATTCTATTGTTTAAAAATTCTACGTTTATAATTTATTTCTTTTCGTTCGTAGAACTCTGCACTGTGAACATTTTCTCGCTCCTATAATATTCTAACGATGAAAATATGATTTTTCATTACGCTAAAAAATATTTCCTCCAAATATCAGCGTGCAAAATATCAGCAAAATAAAGCAAATGACAAGTATACAATTTCAAGCCGAATGAAAATGTACGAAATATAAAATACCGAAATGAGAATAGGAAGCTTCTAAGTAAAACGACATGCTCGAACGAAAAGTCGTCGTCTTATTTTTAAAAAGAAAATACGACTAAGTGGAAATGATCATCTTGGAATATTCAAACTAACTAAAGCCATAGAATTATAAAGAATAAATAATTCTAGTAGAAGAAATCCTCTTGGAACGTTAGAGTTTCTAGCATATTATAATATTGCGTTCAATATAATGTAGAAACTATACAAAATAACAGTCTACGATGAGAAACGAAACAAAAAGGGTCGATTTTATTGGAAAATTCACCCCTTTAGAATATTGCTATTTCTCACGTGATTAACAAGTTTCTCCCGCAGAAATATTTTTATCGCGACTAATTACACCACTTGGTACAAAAAAAAAAAAAAAAAAAAGAAGAAGAAACGAGCATGGTAAATGTTTATTGCGATAAATTTAGCGATATCCACAGTTTTCCTTTATTTTCCTTTAAGCGACTGGTTATCCAACACACAGGGTGTCTCGTCCTTAGAAACTAAGCTTTGATAACACGCAGCTTATGTACGTTACCGCTCGACGATCTGTGCACGCTTACTTATTTCTCACCGCGTATAAATCGATTAGAAAATTAGGAATTAGGAGGATTTTCCTCACGGCAGCTACCGTACGATATCACGACGCGATCAAATTTCCTTTCGAGAGTTCACTTTCCCTGGCCAGATTGTGCCTCTTCGTATTTACAAAGTGCGTTGCGCTAAGGAATTAAACTGTTTAACGCCAGAACTACCGATAGTTAACACGAAGCTATTTCTACCAAAACCGGTGAAAATGACTGGTCTTTAAAAAATACCTAATAATAGAATATTTTTATATTTATCGATTTATTAATTTCTTACAGAAGCAATTCCATGTTATGTAGTACATTTTTGGTATCGTTAATCCATCCGGGACCACGATACCTAAACGAGGGTTGGAACGTTTCTAAAATTGTAGAAACAGTCGTTTTGAATGCTGTGGTATTTCTAGTGTTAGCGATCCAGCGATCGACCCGGAATTTTCCTGAAAACTGATATCGCCATATCGAACGATACGCGGCAGAAATTTGAAAAACGTGCGGCAAGTTGTAGAAAACGAGGAAACTGGTTAATTGGGCTTCGATAAACAGATCGCAGAATCCTTTTACACTTCGACAAGTACCATATTTTCAGTTTGAATACATAAAAAGCAAAATAAAATTCGCTATATTATTCTTTTAGCTATCGTTGCGAAGGTCGTTGCGTCGTTGTAATTGGAAACAAATGTAACACGAGGTAGAAATTTGAAAATAAAATTGTAGAATCAGTCAATTTGACTTGTGTGGTGGTTGTAGTGTCAAGGATGAGGATATTCAACAGCGGATTAGTTGACATTTATTACATTTAATCTTCATTTTTTGGAAATTCTTATACAGCTACGGAATTATTTTTCATATACGTCGATATAATAATTCTTGGAAAATTCCGCGGAAAAGTCGATCAAGTTCGAAATCGGGTAAATGTAAAGTACAGGCGGATCATTGCTATGAGGGAACAACAGTTAACAATACGCTCGTCGAGTATTCGTTCGTATAACTAGAAGCGTATGTATTCAACTGTATGTATAACAGCGTACGTATAACAACAATTGAAATGAATTGAGTACGTTGCACTGAAATAATTTGTCAATTAAGTCAATTTGACTGGTGTGGTAGCTCTAGTGTTAATCTCTGCGAATATTTATCGGTGAAAGATTGCTGAAAATATTCCACGCGTTGCTGCGCATAGAAAAAGGAACTGCTATTTTCTAAAACAGTTACAGGGCGTTACAGAAGAGGCGATACGTTTTTCTTTCACCGCCGTTCCTTTTCGTCGAAGTTGCATCGATCATCGATTAACAGACGTGCAATGTGAGCGTAAAATTTTACTATGGCTCGTTCCACGCCTCAACAACGTGTGACTGTGGCGAAAGTGTCTTATCAGATTCGGTCATTCGTTGGTGAAACAGAAACTGGCTGGCGAGAAATTTTCGGTCGAAGACGACCGTTTTTCGCGCGTTTGAAAATTTACAACTACTTTTACTTGGTAGCCGACGTACCAAAGAATTTTCGTGCTGAGGTCTCCGAGAAATAGCGTAGTTAGGAAACGCGTGAAAATGTCAGGGAAAATCGTTCGAAAGAACGGGCATCTTTAAAGCAGCCAGAGCGTTTCATTTTTGCCCCATGTGATATTCCGTACATAATTTAACAAAGACTCGAGAAATTGTTAACAAAAAGTATATCTGTATGCTACTTTCATGACACCCTTTGTAACATGCAACATACACTACACATTTCAAATATATCCCACGCTTCGTATAATTCGAAATTCTTGTCCCCGTGCAGCCACCTCGCTCTACGTTTCGTCCCATTTCCAACCATTAGCTAAGCAAGTTAAAGAAGAAACAGTTGGCTATAAATCACGCTTATCGAACGATTAATCGGAACACGTGCGTGATTTTCTTATAGGAGTTTCAGTTTGCGAAAGATCCGACGTGAAAATCACCCACGAACCGGCAAATATAAATTTGAACAGCGGCCACGAGTCTCCTAACGTTTCGTACAAATTGGATGCTCCTTTCCCACTTACTTTACCATCGCGTGTTATCTCATTCGCGTTACGCGAAGCAAAATTTGAATCTTTTAATAAAAATAAAGAGAAAGTAAAGTGCTAATACTGAGGATCAGTAAAAATTCTTCCAAATGCGACTGACTGATAACGTGATAAAACGTTGCTCGCGCTCGAATGTGAGTACCTCGTAATCGGCACGACGTCGCGAGATCGAATGCCCCGGAACCTCTAAGCGAAAGTTAAAAAGTAAATTAAAGAGTTGGTTTTGCAAGGTACGCGGGATGGAAAATTCGAAGAGCGAGCAGCGGCAAGTCGAAAACCGGCCTTTTCTTGCACCGACTTCCGGCCGATGGTGCAATTTGTTTTGCCACGTTTCGTTGGCCCTTCGATGGCAACAAATGTTACACCCTGTTCTCGGCGAAAAAACCGTGTTGAGCTTAAATCAGGCGAGCAGGGTGGCCGCTTTACGCGAAGCCATTTATTTCGATACGTTTCTTACGGGCAAATTCGTCCTAATTGGTAAGTTACGAAGCGTACTTTGCAGAAGAAGGGAGGAAGAAGCGCGCCGGAAGCAGTGGTTTTATATCAAATGGAATAAGAACCTGGCGTTTCTTTAGCCCCGTGAAACCTTATGATCAAATCATACGCGAATCGTAGGAAACATTACGTGCACACAGCCTCGTCGAAGTATTGCAACAACAACTCGTGGAAACATTTTACGAGTATATTACGTGTTTTATGCGAAACGTTTTGAAATTTCATTAGCACAGCGATCGGATACGACTAATAAGATTTGAAAGCGATCTGAAAATCTATACGCGTACAAGTTACGAGACGTTTATGGCGAACATACGCTTGTCGTTGCTGAAAAATTAGTATGCGTTATGAATAATAGTATTAAACACGTAATTAGCGTGGATCATGGTCTTGCTAAATTTTATGGCTTATCGATATGGCGAGTAGTTGACTCTTCAAATACGTCGTTGATGTTTGCCGAGTGTATTTTGGTAAATACTAATACGTACAATAATGATAATTATAAATATATAAATAACAATGGTAATTATAAATATATAAATAATAATGGTAATTATAAATATACAGGGTGGTTGGTAACTGGTGGTACAAGCGGAAGGGGGGTGATTCTACGCGAAAAAAGAAGTCGAAAATATAGAATAAAAATTTGTCGTTCGAGGCTTTGTTTTCGAGAAAATCGACTTTGAATTTTCGGTCGGTACGCGTGCACTTTGTCGCGTCTCGTTATAAAGTGGATATTATCGCGGTTTAAGTTTGTCTTTGCCGTAACGGAAAATTAGGAATACGTAATGAAATAATACGAAGTAATCGTAAAGTTTATTATTACAAAAATTGCTGAAAAAAAAAACGAAAAATTTTTATTCTATATTTTCGACTTCTCTTTTCGCGTAGAATCACCCCCTTTCCGCTTGTACCACCAGTTACCAACCACCCTGTATAAATAATAATGGTAATGGTAAAATTTGATAATACTTTTACGTACAATATCAAATCAGTTGCAAATTTCATTGTAATAATCGCGTGTCTGGTTGCAGCGTTAATGAGATTTCAAAGCGTTTCGCGTAACAAACCTGATCACACACGAAAGTTCTCCGCGTTTTAGCGGCCGAAGAGAAATAAAAATCGAATTTTTGTATATCGCGTTGGCAACTAAGCGATTGCGGATTTTGTCGTTAGGTTGTATCGACAAAATCCGCAGTCACTTAGTTGCCAACGAAATAAATGTAACTTGGGTTTTAGAAATTGATAAATAAAATGAACAAAAATTGCTGAAGATTCGAAGTTTAAAGGAAAGCTGAGATTTGCTTTGAATTTGTTTCACGTTTGTACCGCACTATTGCGTTAATAATTAATTAAAAAATCGCTTAATTGCAAACGCAGTAAATATAACTTGGGTTGTAGAAACTGATAAATAAAATGAACAGAAATTGCCGAAGATTTAAAGGAAAGCTGAGATTTGCGTTTGAATGTGTTTCACGCTTGTACCGAACTATTGCGTTAAGAAAGTTCAAATCGATAGACAGCGTTCGAAATGAATTTTTGAAATGTATTCTCAGCTAATTTGTTTATTTGCCAGATTGTATAACCTAGTTGTCTGAAAGTTAATGCTTCGTGCCACCGTTCTCTTTACACGTCACGCATAAGAATCAGAAACTTTTCTTTCTTGTTCTGTTGCCGGTATAAAGGTGCTCCTATAGGCTCATCAATTATTTGCCTGTGTAGAAATCTTCAACAAAGGGGCGAAAGATTTATGCGTGATTTAAAAGGAACGTTTGGTCTCGTCCACGATAGCGTATTGTAAGCACAGCTTTAATGTATTCTACCACTGTATAATTTTCATTTCGCGGCTTTGTTATTTCCTTTTCTGCGAGAATATTTAACTTTGTTGAAGCTTCGTTGCATCCACGCACAATGTGTTTTTCCCTCACAAAACACGATGCTTGGAAAAATATCAAAATATTATTTTACGTATAATACGACGAATTTGACGATATCGATCTATTTCGAAAATTTCAATTTAACGATCGACAATATTTGATATGGATAAAACAAAAGTGTACTTGAATTATTTTCGAATTTAAAATTACGTCAGGCTTCGAAAGTATCGAACAGAGTAGATAAGCTTCGACGATATCGATCTATTTCGAAAATTTCAATTTAACGATCGACAATATTTGATATGGATAAAAAAAAAGTGTACTTGAATTATTCTCGAATTTAAAATTACGTCAGGCTTCGAAAGTATCGAGTAGAGTGATAAGCTTCGACGATATCGATCTATTTCGAAAATTTCAATTTAACGATCGACAATATTTGATATGGATAAAAAAAAAGTGTACTTGAATTATTCTCGAATTTAAAATTACGTCAGGCTTCGAAAGTATCGAGTAGAGTGATAAGCTTCGACGATATCGATCTATTTCGAAAATTTCGATTTAACGATCGACAATATTTGATATGGATAAAACAAAAGTGTACTTGAATTATTTTCGAATTTAAAATTACGTCAGGCTTCGAAAGTATCGAACAGAGTAGATAAGCTTCGACGATATCGATCTATTTCGAAAATTTCAATTTAACGATCGACAATATTTGATATGGATAAAAAAAAAGTGTACTTGAATTATTTTCGAATTTAAAATTACGTCAGGCTTCGAAAGTATCGAGTAGAGTGATAAGCTTTGACGATATCGATCTATTTCGAAAATTTTAATTTAACGATCGACAATATTTGATATGGATAAAAATGTGTACTTGAATAATTGTCAAATTTAAAATTACGTCAGGCTTCGAAAGTATCGAGTAGAGTGATAAGCTTCGACGATATCGATCTATTTCGAAAATTTCGATTTAACGATCGACAATATTTGATATGGATAAAAAAAAGTGTACTTGAATAATTGTCGAATTTAAAATTACGTCAGGCTTCGAAAGTATGGAGTAGAGTAGATAAGCTTTAATAACCTTTAAATGCTTCGCGTTTTATTTTTTAATATGTACGTTACCGCTCAACTAACTGTAGCCACGTATAACCTGTTAATTAAGGACAGCGTTGGACAATTCTTCCAGCGATCACGATCTCTAGCTTTGACGTCGGTAGATTACTTCCTACGGAGCACAATGAAACAACGAAGCGCATTGCGAGTGACGACAGCAGCAGCGATGAAAAATCGAACGGTAGAAACTTGCAACATTTGCCGCAGAAACAATTGCATTTGCTGCTATTAGCAATTAACAGTTTGCGCAATTACACGAAAGTCAACACACACGATTTTCATTGTTCATTGTGTTTTAGATTTAGAAATAGAATAGAAAAAAGATATATATATAAATAAAATAGAGATAGAATAGGATAGAATAAAAAAAGATATATATATATATATCTTAAATATTTAAAACACAATGAGCAATCAAAATCGCGCGTGTTGACTTATATATAAATATACAATATACATCACATTAATACATTCGATCATCTCTAAGCTGGTCGATTCTACTTCCAATAAATTTCTCCATCTGAATCCATACAGATTCAGAGTTAAGGTTTTGTATTCAGTTATACTGTTCGTTGTAAAAACGTTGTTCAACCGTTTCTTTTATTCCCACACGCGTTCCTTCAAGAGCCATACTACGGTGGAACTGCGTTTGTTCGAACTTGCCGGGGAATAAACAGTTTCTAGTAGAACGTGCGTGGCTTCTACGAACCCATACACAAGTTTGTTGATGTAATCAGAGATACAAGGTGTCCTCATCAGCAATGATTTTTCGTTCAGTTGATAGGAGTTCGTGTAAGAGGATTGCACGAAACATTTGTTCCTAAATACGTAACAAGTAATGTTTCGAAGTTGTATCGATCGCGAAGCGTGACAACGTGTCCCTGCTGTTTGCGTCTTATTGTTAGACCTATTCGCGCAGCTAAATGGATCTACTCGCGGCGATGGTTCAGATAATACGAGCTCGGCTGAAATTCACTTGATCGCTACGAAAAATTTCGTTCGCGTAAACGCAGTTACGCCCCATATAGTAATCGCAGCTGATGTAATAGAAGCTGACCAATTATCGCTGTTACCCGATATGTTTCGTTCGTTCGAAAACAGCTAAGATTCGGGCGAACGACTCGAAGCAAAAAAAGTTATCTCGATCGGAAGTTGACTGACGTGTCGTTCGGGTAAAGCGAGTTCGCGTAGACAAACGAAGTTCTAACGTGGCCTGGAAATACGCGTACACTGTTTACTTTCGCCATTTGCCACCGCAAATTGCAGCGCATCGATCGGTAACTTGGAATTCCATTGCCATCGATTCGGCTAGCAAACCGCCATATTCGAGACGTTGCGCTGCTCATCTTCACGTGACAACGTCCGCTCCGTTCGATATCCGTGACATCGAGTTGCCCGGCGTCGAGAAACCTGTAATTCTCGTGTATAAGCGATGAAACCCATGTGCAACAGAAGGAAACGGGGCAGAACGTGGCCGAGTGCGTATCCTGACGGGTTGAATGGTATTTCACGACCGTTGAAAGAAGCCGATGACATTCCTTGAGCAAATAAGGGGCTAATAACAACATTTCAAGCGTCGCGTGTTTCTCGGCCGACCGGAAGTCGGCCATTATTCGGTCGCTCGGCAATCACGTAATACGAACCGTCCAAGAAGTTTCAATTCGAAGAGAACCGACGCGCGGCTCTCCAGCTGTTGGAAACTGTTGAGGTTAAGGTTGACTAATTGAAGAACGAGTGGATGAATTTGTAGTAGAAAAATATATTGAAATAATTAAAGGTATAAGTATAAGTTTATGCTGATTCAGATCTTTACTCTCTTAGAGTTAGTAGACAATGGAACACGACAGGGAACACGTTCACATATATATAACGAAAGGACATTACCAAAAAGGTTAAGCTTATAGCTTTGACTAGAGGCTACGGGGAACATAAATAGAAATCTGTTTATCAGTTTCTTTGTTCCTAGACCTTACAACCCAAAACATAATGTATACTCAAAGGTACAATAATATACACCGCTCCTTATTTAGAATATTTCTGCGTAATAGTATTCTCCAGGTCACGGATATACATAAATAAAGGTGTAGAGATTTTCTTGAAGTATTTACTTCAACAGAAACGAATCGCGGTTGCCAGATCCATGTGATCTGCCAGATCACGCATCGTTGCGTCGCGATAACGACGTAACTGCAAATTTGCGAATTTTTGGATAAATTCGTCGTTAGCCTCGGACGTATCCGATCTCCCCGTTGTGAGGAATTTCATAATTTTCCCAACATCGTATCGGCTGTTGACTATGGCATTTAGTGTTAGTAGTTTACTTATATTTTTACTTATGTTTTTATATGTATAATGTAAACTAATTAATAAACTGATAGTTATATATGGTATAATAAATGAATAATATAAACTAATAGTTATAGTCAGGGCCGGCGCAAGGCAGGTTCAGCGTTAATTACCCAATTAAAAAACACCGATTTTGATTAATTTTTTACAAAACCATGATACCATTAACAGATGCAAGACATTTTTGTAGTAGCGATGATTCGGTTTAAAAAATTGACAAAAATCATTAAAGTTCGGTGTAACTTCATAAAGACTGCATATCCTGGAAACTACTTTAGATGAAAAAAATTCAGCTGCTTTCAGAGAAATGTACTTTTTAGAGAAATTAAACTACATGAATAGTTTTTTCATCAATAGTTCTTTCAAAGGTTACACGTGATTACAGATTTTGTACTTTCATTGAACTTTTTCCCCCTCGAAAGCGAATTACGGATGCTGAAAAATATTACTTGGATTTGTTTAAAAAACTGCTTATAAAGAATATATAATATGTAACAGCATTTGTAAATAAATAATTCCTCGTTGTAAAATTTAAGTAAAAATTTCAGTAAATTTTAAGTAACTTTTAAGTAAAAATTTAGGATTTGGATGTGTATTCAGGCCCCGCAAAAGGTCACGCCGGCCCTGGTTATAGTATACATATACTAATATAAACTAGTATCTAACTACAGTAAATATTAGTTTAGTATGTATATTATTATTTTTAATTATAATTATTATTTTATTTCTATTTATATATATTTATATTATATTATTATTATTATATATATTATATTTATATTATATTATTTATATGATATATATTACTATTTTTAATTATAATTAGTAGCAATAACGACGCAAGTGTTAGTGGCGTGGCAGACGAGCTTGAAAATACCTGGAGGATGCAAACAACGTTGTCTAAACTAAGGTCTCCTTCGTCTGCTGAAAACACAGCTTTTCACAGTTGCGTCTGATATATTTCCATCGTTTAACTCAGAACGATAATTGGAAGAACTTCGAGGAAGATTTAGAATACTTGCAAGCTCCCAATGGATCCTAGCCATTCGTCTGATTGCCACATTTCGACGTAAGAGACACGACACCGAAAAGTGTTTTCAGGAACTGAAGAATCACATGATAGAAACATCGAATACGATGACAAATTATTAGAACGCTGGTCGGAATGGTTCGTATCCTGCGCATCTCTGCAACTTTTTAAATTTCCCACAAATCCGCGAAGATGCTACGTAAGAGAAAATTGAAGCGAGCCAGCGAAAAGAGAAGATCTCGTCCAACAGGACAATCAAGGAGGAACATTAGCCGAAAAACAATTAGCAAAATAACCGTTGCACCGTGTAGCTTTGATTCGAGAAACGACATTTCGCGGTGCGTCACGTTGCTAAGTTTAATTTGGTGGTCGGCGACGTGGCGTGGAGAGCAGCCAGCTCGCTATTAAGGCTGAAAAACAAAGAAAGACAGAGATAAAGGTAGAGAGGGTGAAAAGGGTCAAAGGAAGGGGGAACCATAACGAGTCTTATTATTTACGCGGATCATTATTGTGACGGCGCTGATCGGTCATCGTCCATCACTTTCCTTAATCCTTTCCAGCTCCTTCCGGCCTTTTATTATCCTTAAAGTTTCGATAAGTGCCGTGGCCGATATCATAAATCAGACCTGCTCTCGTGGAACAAAGAAAAAACGGGGCCCCGCAGTTATTAATTATGCCAGGCCTGATCTAATTACCTCATCTACGTGCTTTCGTTCCAATTTCTACCCCTACGCTTTTTCCACCCTCTCTAAGTGCCATCTCGCCTCTAGTTCCCTCGATATTTCGATCATCAACCTTTACGACTAATATTAACTCCACTTACACATTTTAAAAACGCGATGTTTAAATATAGAAATGGAGATAGCAAATACGACGATACTTTGCCACATCTTTCATCGTCTACCTTCTATCTTATGCGACCCATAAACCTCGCGATACGTACTAACTGATAAATACCATAAGAAATGAACTTGTAGGTTGGAAGCGGCGTGTATGCATAATCTATATAAATGCGTAAAATCCGCTTGTAAATCAGCGGCTGGTTTGTTAATACGTAACAAAATCAGCTGGTCATTTGACAATAAATATCGTAAATAACGGTTACACCGTGACATGTTGCGAGAATCGTCCCGTACAATTTACAGTAATTACGCTTTATGCAGCAATTTGAATCGGCCGATTTATCGCTTCAGGCCTGCAACTTTAATTATGGCGTTATAAATTGTGTATTTATATGCCGTAATAAACAAGCCGTTTCGCAAAAGTATATTTTAGTCTCGTGTTTATCAGCTACGTGTTTTACGCTCTCGCATCTGCCCAACGATACGCTGTAATTTAGTTAAATCTGGCCGCGTGTTTAAACATCCCGCGCAAATTAACCGCGAGTATTTCAAATATTTCACGCTAAGAATAAACGTTTCTGTAAAATTGCATTTCCATGGAAAATACGAATTGCCGTCGATCTTCCGATTCTCGCATGTCAGATGGTCGCGACAAACTGTGGCAAAATTTCCATTCTACGATTTTGCAACCCAATCTTGTGCCCAATGCTACTTTACGATGCTGCATTTTTTTCGTCGCTACAAATTACCAAATTGCGTCGACAACTATTGGGTTGGAAACTAAGCGATTGCGGATTTTGTCATTAGGTGGCATTGATAAAATCCGCAATCACTTAATTGTCAACCCAATAATTGCTGGGATGTAGGAAACTGATAAAGTGAGGCTTCATTAACGCGATTTTACGCATCAGTTTGATAATTTGACATTGTTCATGGAGCTTCTGCCTATTTTATCTTCCTGTTTGCATAATTTTGTCGCACACGGGGAAAACGCGGGAAAAAAGTTACGAGAACCAATGGGGAATAAAAGAGAAGCAAAGAAAGATAGAAAGAAAGAGGGAAATTTGTAAGAAACGCGTTATTATATGGGAGTCGCGCAGAAAGAGGAAGCCAGCGTAGAAACGTGGCGGCTTACCCACGGTTCAGGCCAGATCCTCGACCCGGCCCATCAAATGCCAATAATTAATGCCGAAGGTAGGAAGCAAGGGACCGCTTATTTCGCGGTTCCAGGTCGTTTCAGCCGCGCATTACTGAAATTAATGCGCCGCGATATGCCATTCCGATGCAATTGCGCGTGCACTTTTCGCCAGGGAACCGTACCACCTCCTCCTCCTCTTACTGTGCTTACGTACTTTTGCATCGTTTTCTTCTTCTTCTTATTCTTCGTTTGTTGCTTTGGTTGGTCGAGTAGCTACCGCGGGACAACGCATTGTTCCTCCCAGAACTCTTCTTCCTCTATGGCTGTGCCCTGTGATGGCTCTGAACGCTTGTTTCTAGGCTACACTTGCAGACAAAAGGATAATGCACGTGCTAGAAACTTAACGTCTCTGCCATTTGCGCGTAATAAATGCATCTAACTTTAGCGATTAACAGCTTTTCTTGTACAGCGGGGTCTGCTATGGTAAAAAATTGAACAGGAGGGAGTCTTAACACTTTGACTGCCACGTGGGTCATATATGTGCCACGGTGGTCATTGGTGACCGGAACGCTTCAACTTCTTACAGTTGTAAAAATTGAATGAAAATTGACAGTTAGGGTATTTTGAATATAACCGATAAATAGAAGATACTTTGAAATGAAAAGTGCCCCATTGAACAATTAAACATTTTTATTAGAACATCAATAAAAAAGAAATGAGAAGAAATGTTGCATCTAACGGTGCACTGTGTTAAAACACTTTGAACATAAATGTGGCTCATCGGTACAATCTGGACGATAAGTGGTCACCTTTTTCCTCTTAGCAATTTTTGATCTTAATTGTTCAACATTTTTTTTATACCACTCTCTGCAAAATTTTCCTGCCAGGTACGCTTGCCCTTCTTTCTTCTGCATTTCGTGTCGCAATCTTTGTCGAATAAGTATATTTGACTGCTCTGGCGAATGGCACTGTGTAAGGTGCATTGCCAGTGCCATTCTAAAATCTGATACCTTGATTTTTGTTTTTGTTGCTCGTTTAGAGAGTTTCATCGCGTTTGAAATTGATGTATTTAACAATAACTCTAAAGCTAATTTTATATACCGCTTGAGGGTTCTTCTATGTCGTGTAGAATATGCTACCACTTGATCTGATAAATCTACAGCACATTTTCCTCTCTTGTAATCCACCACTACCATTGGTTTGTCACAAACATAATTTTCTTCGCGGACGTCTACCATTTTAGCCGAATGTTTCGTCGAAATCATAAAAATAATCGTAATATTGTTTACTAATATCTTCCACACGTTTCAACAATATATTCTGCACGTTTTGTTTACGACGAAATAACGAAAGCGAATGGTTTGTTGAAATAAACGAAGCCCTGTTGTAATATGTCGCTATCAACTTTTACCAAGGCGCAACGACGCTCACCCGTGACTACCAATAAGATAAATTGTCCGTTGGGGAAGAATGTTGTCTTACATCATCAATTTATTATTATTTTGTCATTATATGCTTTCGTTGAGAATTGTGGATCTTAATCGCCGAAATAAAAGTAAAGGAACACTAAGTTTAAAATTAGAATTCATATTACATATCATAGAATTATATTCATATTTATCGGGAATCGCATTGTTATCGCGCGACTAATTACAGTTTGGTTAGCTTTCTCATAAAATATTCTTCGTTTATTGTTGAGAATTGTGAAAATAAAAGTAAAGGAACATCAATATCACGCTTAGAATTCATATTAAAATAGTTTCAGATTTATTTAATAAAGGATTTCTAGGATCTTCGTCGATACGCATTTGCAGGCGTCTCAGCACTTTCTTTGTCTCGCCATCTTCCATATCACATTACCAACGGAACAGTTGCATTCGTCTGTTTTTCGAGACGCTGTGCACACACATACTTGCATACACTCATATTCACATACGCGTGTCACTACTACGCAGCTAGTACCTAGTCTAACACACAAAATTATACATATCTCAATAGCTTTGAATAAGAAAAATACTCCCGTGGCGCCCTCAGCGAAACACGTGATTTCGGCGTGGCAGTCAAAGTTTTAATAAAAGCAACCGGAAATCGATAGCTTCCTATACATTGCGCAGAACGAAGTTATTGCGAAGTTTCCGTGTGTTCGAGCTAATCTCGTTCGACAATCTCTGCACACGAATTTTGGCGCGGTTTTCGTTGCATCCTAAGAGCATTTCTCGAGTAAGGTTTAGGCTTGGTGAAACATGAAGTTGCGGCGAAAGGAAGCAAAAGCGGAAAGTACGAGCCAGAGACAGTTTACAGACAAAGACAGTTTTTCGTTTCGTTTGGAACTGCGAACGATGTCTTTCCCTTTTTGGCGCGTGGCATGTCACAGGTTTTACGACTTCGTGGCGCAACAATCGATGTTGTTCCACGGACTACGCAACGTCTATCGAGCCAATAGAAATTCGCAAAACCGTCAGCCGTGTTATTACGAGAGACGATAGGGCAAGGACCGCTATATCAGCGAATTACAGAAATATAGCGCATCTTAGAAACTTAATGTTTCTGCAATTTGTGGTAATAGATGCATCCTATTTTAACGACCAATGATTTTCGTTATAATATAGCGCAGTCTATTATAGTAAACTGTCGAGCGAAAGAGTCTTATTTAAACGCATTAACGAAAATCAATATAACAGAAATATAGCGCATCTTAGAAATTTGATATTTCTGTAATTTATGTCTAATAGATACATCAAATTTTAATGACCAATGATTTTCGTTATAATATAGCGCAGTCTATTATCGCAAAACGTCGAGCGAAACAGTTCTTGTTACTTAACCCTTTGCACTGTGAATTTTATTTCAATTTCGTTAGCAGCAGCTCGCAACGCTTCTAAGTGTTTTATTTGAAATTTACTTGAACTAAAAAATAAGACAATTTAAATAAATAAAGGAAGAAAGAAATTCACTTAAGTACCAGTTTTATTCACACTATTGTTGTATTTTCTAATTTTTAAGTGTATGATATATCTTGAAACAATTTCTAGGCTGCAATTCTGCTTTCCTTTCGTACGTTTCACACAAAAAAACGTGGGACTGGACAAAGCAGCTGCTGAGACAAAAACTGATGTCGAGTCACATTCGTCATACGAACGCAAAAAGTTAAGCAAAAACCAAATTTCAAGTTGTCAAATTCTCAAATACCCAAACCTGTGAATTCGAAAACTCCTCAGCCGCTAAACTCTTCCACCTAACTGCCAAATTTCCAAACCCAATTCTCAACTATTTCTATCTATTGGCAACTAAGTGATTGCGGGTTTTATCATTACCACCAAATGACAAAATCCGCAACCACTTAGTTTCCAACCAAACATATACAGTCTATCTATACTTTTCAAATACAACGCTGCAATAAACGTTTGAAATCCCGCAAAAGGTGGAAATTTCTTATTCAGAAAGTATAAAGTACAGTTGTTGGGATTAACGTTCGGGCGCAGCACGATCTCGATATTTGTTGCTTTCTACAAGACGATCGAAATATCGCGCTATTTGACGCGAAAAGAGCGCTCGCACGTCTCTGAATAGACGTCTAGATAAATATCTAGGTACAGATGTATGGACGAAAAGGAAGAAATAAAAAGAAACGGACCAACATTAACGCTTTCCATCGCGATACCGACAACCGAACAGAATTACCGACAGATCGGTAATTAGTCTACCGATGTAAAAGTTGGATCACTCGCGGCAGTCAATTAGCTAGACGCGTATTAAAATCGCACACGTGGTATTTTCACGTGAAACGGCGCGTTATTAAGTGAAAGTGAAAACACTGCCCCTAGGAAGTGCAGCTTACAATGAGCTTTTATTGATAAATGGCGTACGCACTTGGACAAATAGAGGACTGTGGTTTAAAGAGAGAAACCGAACGTCATCGAAAGAAACTGGAAGTAACGTTGGTTAACAAGGTTTTTGCGACGGTGAATATTTGCATTGACTAGTTATCTTCGATCTAACTACGCTTTTACTGACTTTTTATCTTCGGATTAATTAACGAAACGAGTTTTTCTACGATCGCGTGTTTTAATATTTAACACCGCACCGATCTTTCCACCTTCACGTTTCAATCTTGTTCTCGCTTCAGCAAAAACGAACAACTTTCTGATCCACTTATTACGTACGTTTTTTTCCCCTCTGATATATACAGGGTGTATCGTAATATATGGCATCCATCCGACCCTCTTTCAAATTTATAGCCATTTCGGTGTTTCGATAATCCACTCGTCAAGTGGATCCCACGTATTACTATACACTTTGTATGTATTTATTTACTTATCTCTCGGCTTCAGAAAAGTATTTGATTTGCGAACTTGCAATTGCTACTCGTTACGTTTGGCTCACAATCAGTTGGCTATCTATTCTTGCGCCTTTTCTCCAAAAATCTTAATCAGCTTACCACCGCTTCGCTCATCCTACCTTCTTAACACTTCGATTGCCACGTGGGTCATATATGACCCATCACGGTTTCTCCTGTGACGCCACAGTGGTCATTGGTGACCGGAACGCTTCGACTTCTTACAATTGTAAAAACTGAATGAAAATTGACAATTAGGGTATTTTGAATATAACCGATAAATAGAAGATATACAAGGTGGTTGGTAACTGGTGGTACAAGCGGAAAGGGGGTGATTCTACGCGAAAAAAGAAGTCGAAAATATAGAATAAAAATTTTTCGTTCGAAGCTTTGTTTTCGAGAAAATCGACTTTGAATTTTCGCTCGGTACGCGTGCACTTTATCGCGTCTCGTTATAAAGTGGATATTATCGCGGTTTAAGTTTGTTTTTGCCGTAACGGAAAATTAGGAATACATAATGAAATAATATGAAGTAATCGTAAAGTTTATTATTACAAAAATTGCTGACAAAAAAAAGAAAAAAACGAAAAATTTTTATTCTATATTTTCGACTTCTTTTTTCGCTTGTACCACCAGTTACCAACCACCCTGTATACCTGTCCTCTATAGATACTTTGAAATGAAAAGTGCCCCATTGGACAATTAAACATTTTTATTAGAACATCAATGTTCATCTGGACGATAAGTGTTCACCTTTTTCCTCCGATTCTTAGCAATTTTTGATCTTAATTGTTTAACATTTGTTTTATACCACTCTCTGCAAAATTTTCCTGCCGGGTACGCTCGCCCTTCTTTCTTCTGCATTTCGTGTCACAATCTTTATCGTATAAGTATATTTGACTGGCACTATGTAAGGTGCATTGTGAGTGCCATTCTAAAATCTGATACCTTGATTTCTGTTTTTGTCGCTTGTTTAGAGAGTATCGTCGCGTTTGAAATTGATGTATTTAACAATAACTCTGAAGCTAATTTTATATACCGCTTGAGGGTTCTTCTATGTCGTGTAGAATATGCTACCACTTGATTTGATAAATCTACAGCACATTTTCCTCTGTTGTAATCTACCACTACCATTGGTTCGTCACAAACATAATTTTCTTTGCGGACCTCTACCATTTTAGCCGAATGTATCGTCGAAATCATAAAAATAATCGTAATACTGTTTACGAATATCTTTCACACGTTTCAACAATATATTCTGCACGTTTTGCTGACGACGAAATAACTAAAGCGAATGGTTTGTTGAAATAAACGAAGCCTTGTTGTAATATGTCGCTATCAACTTTTACCAAGGCGCAACGACGCTCACCCGTGACCACCAATTAGATAAACTGTCCGTTGAGGAAGAATGTTGTCTTACATCATCAATTTATTATTATTTTGTCATTGTACGCTTTCGTTGAGAATTGTGAATCTTAATCGCCGAAATAAAAGTAAAGGAATACTAAGGTTACACTAAGAATTCATATTAAAATAGTTTCAGATTTATTTAATAAAGGATTTCTAGGATCTTCGTCGATACACATTTGCAGGCGTCTCAGCACTTTCTTTGTCTCGCCATCTTCCATATCACATTACCAACGGAACAGTTGCATTCGTTTGTTTTTCGAGACGCTGCGCACGCATGTACTTGCATACACTCATATTCACATACGCGTGTCACTACTACGCGACTAATCTAGTCTGGCACACAAAATTATACATATCTCAATAGCTTTGAATCATAAAAATATTCCCGTGGCGTCCTCGGCGAAACACGTGATTTCGGCAGTGATCGTGGCAGTCAAAGCGTTAACGCGTTACAATCGTATCAGCTTGTTTCGCCTGTTTGCTTCTTACGCGATATTCGTGTTGTTTCACCTGAAACAGTCTGACGCGTTTCTAAAGCGTAGCAACCTAACCTTACCACCGATTTAAGATAGCCTCGCGTAGAACCTACAAACGTAGAATTGCAAAAGTGTGACACGGTGACGCGTCACGAATCGACCGATCCGACTGAAAGCAAAGCAGAGAAACGGAAGATGATAGAGAGGAAAGAAAGAGGAAGAAAGAAAATTGGACAAAAGAGAAGTGAAAAGTTTTCCGTGAAACCGATCGAGAAATCGGTGGCTGTGCTCGGTTGGATGGCATTCACGGCGATTATCTGTATAATAGCTGGCAGAGAAGGTTCGGTGGCCCTTCTGCTTCGTTGTTGGGCCAACAAGATCGCAGCTTTCCTCCAGCAGAAATGATTCACGGTCTGGCCGTCGACAAAGCGCCAACTCGGCGGTTCGCAAGAAAAACGAGCCACGGGCAATTTATTTTAAATATAACCGCCCGATTCGCCGACTACGATTTGTTCTGGGCATTAAAGGGCCGCCTGCCTCCCCAATGTACAACGTTACCCCCGAAAACACGTCTGTAATTCGAATATAATGCACTACGGCTCGCGCCCTTCTCTTTCCATTATTCCCATTCTTCACCCTACGACGTCGCTCCAAGGGTGGCTAGACGCGTGTTTGGGGTTGATAGGCAGCGCGATGGAACGCTATCACGGCGTTCGTCAACATTTCGCTAGTTTTCGTATTTACAGTGACCGCAAAAAGTATCGGCTTTTATCTTTCGGTTTACTTTCTTAGGTCAAATTGTCGTAATCGTCGCGAGACCATCGAACCATAATTAATATAATTCGCCTGTTAATTAATAATACGAGGAAATGGAATAAAATTGTGTGAAATAGTAAAAGGAAATATCCAGGTTTCTTAATTTTACACTTTGTACCGCGTTTCGTCTGCACGAGACAGTGTCGAATATTTAGTGTATCGGTTAAGAAGAGAGATACTTTATCGATTTCTAATCGCACGGTTTACGCGTTTTAGCATTTTACAAACAATAGTCTTCAATCGTTTCAGCGTTGTCTCTTCTTCGGTGAATTAAAATATTGGATCGGCAACTAAGTGACTGCGGATTTTCTCATTACCGCCTAATGACAAAATCCGCAATCCCTTAGTTGCCAAGCCAATATTAATTTCCTCGTTTCGTCTTTCTTTCTCTTCGTAATACGAAGATTATGTAAATCGCTTGGATAATACGGATGATTTTATACAGAGGCAAATGGAATCCGAGGCTGAGGATTTCAATAAACGCGAGTGGATAGTAAGCGGCGCGGTTATGGCTGATAAAAACGTAGAAGGTTGGAAGGAAGAAAGGACAAGGATAATCCAACTCCATTATTCTCAAATTATAGGCTCGTTTGAAGATAATAGCGCAGCAACCGCACAGTCTTATCGAGATGTTCGCGCCTCGTGCGTTACACGATTGCTCTGATTCCGATTCCTTTCTCGTAATCGTTTCCCTTACGCTGTTTTACAGGAAAATCCTTTGCCACCATTATTTTCCTATTTTCTTACACGTCCGTCCTTCTTGTTTCTTACTGCGCTATTTCCATCGATTTTATCCTACTCCATCGAATTACATCGAATTATTTACGAAGAATAATCCCTGTTTCATTTTCTATTAATTATATTGCAAAATACGTTTTCTTTCTGACAATGATTCGACTTTTGATAACAAAAAAAAAAAAAAAAAAACAAGAGAAAAAATGAAGATTACGTCTACTGCATTATCTTCAAGAAGTCGTAGTTTATTGTTTTCATCCCTCTTAATGTGGTCTGCGGTCTACGAACGAGCATTTCTCACAGTGTCGTTTCGACTTTACGATCGTTGGCCATTTACGAGGGTATTGCTAGACGCTGCAGATAGAATAAGCGAATACTTGATAAAACTCGTTGTTTACGATTTAATAAAGACTAACCGAAAACATTTCCCTAGCTCGTACTTTCTCATTTTCCAACGATTCTACGTTTACGACTGCTTTCGATCGACCGAGCTTCGCAATTCACAGCTTTACGTCGTCTTGTAAACGTTGCGTCTCGGAAACGGAACGATGTTTCTTTGTTTCATAGTTTCGCGTACATCGCGTGTCGTCCGCATCCTTTCGCTAGCCCTCCGCGGCCACTGCGATCATCGCGGTCCTTTCGTACCTGCTATTGTTTATCGCGTTACGTACAACGAGAGGAAGAAGCAGAGTCGAAGACGCGGGAGAACACAGAGTGTACGTAACATGAGAAAGAAGAAGCAGCGTGAAATTTGAGAAGCAGAACATTCGGTTGCGATATTTCGTGAGCGAGGTAGATCGTCACTTAGCGAGGCATTTCTTCCAGCGCGTTAACGAAACTGTGAAATTGCGCGGATGTCTATCGCGGTAAGTTGCAAGCTTTTCTAGGTTCGTTTCAAATAAAAGCAGAAACAAACAGAGCACACGAACTTTCATTCTTCGTTAACCAAACACGTCTCGAAGCGAATTCCTTTCGCGTGTCTTTCAACTTCACGCGTGTTCGTGCGCTACGCAGGCTGCTCCTTATGGCTGGCAGCAAGCGGCAAATTGGATCACTCAAAATATCGGGGAGATTCTCCACGGTCGAGCGAAGCCCGCAGTTTGAAAAATATCGTCCTAAAAGGGCGTCACTTTTTTCTCAGTCGACGGGATTTCGTGACGCGGCGGCCGACTCCGGGGAACGTCGTGTGAACGACTTTGAACAGCCGTCAAGCCATGACATCGGAGAATCAATGTTAACGTATTTCTATGTGTTTTAAGT
The DNA here is from genome assembly GCA_014825925.1 of Bombus breviceps. Lineage (NCBI taxonomy): Eukaryota > Metazoa > Arthropoda > Insecta > Hymenoptera > Apidae > Bombus > Bombus breviceps. The sequence goes on along the minus strand of CM026194.1, from coordinate 6,554,031 downwards.
TAACAGAAATTTATTATCACAAATTGAAATAAAAAATTCAATTAAATATCCAAAATATGGTGGTCGTTAAGGTACCATAAGAGGAACGCTAACATTTTATTGGGAAATAAATTTGAAATAAAGCAAGATACGTACAGGGTGTGACAAAATAAGAACAAATTTGTTCGTCGAAGGTTTAGTTTTCGAGAAAATCCAGTTTGAAAATTCATCAAGTATACTTGAACTGATCGATAGGAAGTTGTTCTACGCGTAAAGACAAGTGGAAAATGTAGAATAAGATTTTCCATTTGGGGCGCCATTTTCAAGAAAACAAAGTTGCAACATGTTTAGTTAAAAACGTGTTTCGTAGACATTCAAATTTATTTTTCTCGGAAACGAAGCGTCTCGAGAGAAAATTTTATTCCACGTTTTCCACTTATTTTCACACGTACCACGACCCCCTGTCGATTATTTAGTTCTGTCTAGTCCGCAATTAACAATCTTCCATGTACTTGATCAATTTTCAAACTCGGTTTTCTCGTAAACCGAGCCTTAAATGAACAAAATTTCTCGTTATTTTCATATAAATAACGAATTAGCTCGTGCCCCATTGTCCGCGCCCTTCCATCAACGATTTATCGATCGTCTTTTCGATCTTAATTCTACGTTACAACAGCTTTAGGTGCACACTTTTCAAAGCTCTGAAAGAGATCGCAACAGCTAACTGGTTTAACGAACGAGTTCAGAAAATTCTCAAAAATTTTCTCTTCCTATTTACTTCGACTGGACGACCAATTTTGGTAATAATTTTATTGTTAGTGCGTCGAACGATCATAATAAAATTGCATGACCCACGACCGTCGACCAGAATGATCGATATAACTTCAAGAAAAAGCGACGTGGAAGAATACCACTCGTTCGATGACACCCTGTAGCGTTTTGAGAGCGGCACAATTTTCTGATCAGTTCAGTTGTGTTCGTAAAATATCTTCAGCCTATCGACGATCAATTTCTCGTTGGTTCGTCTATTTTGTAAAATAAACGTGTTGTAATTATCGTTTCGCTTCTACAAATTGGAAAATCTGAACGATCGCGTTACGGTCCACCCTGTATAGAGAAAGCAGGGAAGGTCAGCGAGGGAGGGAAAAAGAAGCGGAGGAGCAAGCCGGATCCTAATTTAGCGAAAGAGCTTGTAAAAGGGTCCGGCCACGTGCCGCGTGGAATGTCGATGATTTAATGAATTCAGCAAAGAACAACGTTGGTCGCGGTTCCACGTGAAAGGGGGTGGCACGGGGTGGCAGGCCCGTGACAAGCTTACGCTCTTAGTGCACAGCCAGGCCACACGCTGAATTAATAACAATGGCCCCGAAATAATAAAGCCAGAGGGCTTTAGTCACCGCCAATTTCGTTTCACTCCACTTGCTTTTGCTACCGTGGTTCGACAAGGTCGACTCGCTGTCTCCACGTACAAACAGACTCTTTTCTTTGCTTCTTTCTTCGATCCCTTAGCGCGCCATTTTTCTCCGCTCCAGCGCTCAAACACCTCTGACACCTCGGTCAAAATAAATTCCATCCGTTTGCGTATTATTTATCGATGAAACGAACGAATGTTCGGTTGGCAACTAAGCGATTGCGGTCTTTATCAATACCACCTTATGAGAAAATCCGCAATCACTTAGTTGCCAGTCCAATTAGAATACAACGCTGCTTGTATTAGGTCGTCCGGTAAGTTTCTTTCGTTTCGTAAGGAAATAATAGACGCGCAATGTTTTTTGTTTTATATTTGTTTATTGAATTATACAGGAACGTAACAATAAAAATTTCTCTTTGAAAAGAAACTTTTCGGTCAACCTAACAAAAGACAGCTGCTGTTGGCTCAGCGACGTAACCAGCAACCGACGAAAGCTACCAGAACGAGGAGACGAGTTTTCGGAATAAAATCAATGCGGAACGGTGGAGGCAACAAGATCGTAATCCGCCAGAAACACGAAAGAATAACGCGGATCGATGAATGCGCAGTATTCATCCTTGTTACATCGCGTGCATCGGGTTTCAATAATTTATGAAGCACGTTAACCGTGCGAAATGGCCGAAGATGGCCATGGAGAACAATGAAAAATGATTCTATCGTCGATCTAGAAATTCAATCACGCGAGAAGCGTTCGCAAGTATCGGTCGGTTCGTGAGTTCTCTATAGCAAGCTGGTTCTAACTCGATCGAAGCTTGCAAAGTTTAAACAAAGAATCGAAGCAACTGCGAGACTACTCGTCCAGGAAACCTTATTCGCTGCTCCTTTCTAGATTGTTAATTTAGATTGCGTATGAAAAGATAGAAGATTCGCTGACGAAAGCGAATACGAACACGTAGCAGCTTCGTGTACAACAGTAAGAAAGCAAGAGGCGAAGAAAGAGAGAAGTCGAGGGGTGGCTCGACAAAATGGCCTCTCGAACTGGCTCCTAATGGCCGGCACGGGCCGTTTGCGCCGCCATGTTACATAACTCTGCCACGGAGAGCGTAAATACGCTCGGTTAAGGAGCGTTACGAGGCGTGCTGGCTCGCTTCGTGCCGCATTACGCTACGAGCACCGCGTACGCTTTTACGAGCGCCGCTAATGCGCCCTTTGCCGACCAGTGCCTTCCTCGCTGCACCCTCTTCGTCTCGGCCGCCTTCTTCTCCGGCTCCGGCTATCGATGGTCTTTCTCGCTTTTCCATCGTCGATTTCGATCCCAACGATTGGAGAACAATAGACGGCGAACCGAGACACAGTCGCGTTATATCGCGCGGTTTTTCATAGTCGCGCGTGGTATTGGGTTGTGGAAACGTGGAAGCAGGTGTATGAGAAGAGATGGGAAGATTGGGAGGTGAGAGATTTTTGTCGAGTAACTTTGATAAAAGTAGATTAGGACAGTTAGGATACCTAATTGCGCATATTAAGAGACACTTGATTTGATACGTAGAAGCTTCTGAAAAAGAGAAACGTGTTTGTCGAAACGAGGAAGATAATGTTAAAATTAACGATAAATTAGGTATTCGTGTTGCTGACAGCTGACTATGAGAGAGTTTAAACGAGTTCGGAAAACGTTGATGTGGAAGAAATGGAAGAAATTTGTAAAGGAATCTGAAAAACTGAATTTTTATTGCGAAGAATACATATTTAGTTAAACGAAGAAGAAAGGTTGACAAATATCTTCCACTTTTCAACTTGTATTATGTTCATTAATTTTCTTCTCTTCTACATCTATGTTGATTATGAAAATGATAAAAAAAAACTCAATTTTGACTGTGAAAAATACATATTTAGCTAAACAAAGAAGAAAAGTAGACAAATATCTTCCACTTTTCAACTTGTATTATGTTTATTAATTTTCTTCTCTTCTACATCTATGTTGATTATGAAAATGATAAAAAAAAAGTTAATTTAGACTGTGCAAAATACATATTTAGTTAAACAAAGAAGAAAGGTAGACAAACATCTTCCACTTTTCAATTTGCATTATGTTTATTAATTTTCTTCTTCTACGTGTACGTTGAACACGACAATGACACGCATGAAGCAAGGAATCTCGAGAATTCAATTTTTACTGTGACAAATACACACTTAGTTAAACAAAGAAGAAAAGTAGACAAATATCTTCCACTTTTCAACTTGTATTGTGTTCATTAATTTTCTTCTCTTCTACATCTATGTTGATTATGAAAATGATAAACAGAAATTCAATTTTGACTGTGAAAAATACATATTTAGCTAAACAAAGAAGAAAAGTAGATAAATATCTTCCACTTTTCAACTTGTATTATGTTTATTAATTTTCTTCTCTTCTACATCTATATTGATTATGAAAATGATAAAAAAAATTTAATTTAGACTGTGCAAAATACATATTTAGTTAAACAAAGAAGGAAGGTTGACAAATATCTTCCACTTTTCAACTTGTATTATGTTTATTAATTTTCTTCTGTTCTACATCTATGTTGATTATGAAAATGATAAAAAAAAATTTAATTTAGACTGTGCAAAATACATATTTAGTTAAATAAAGAAGAAAGGTAGACAAACATCTTCCACTTTTCAATTTGCATTATGTTTATTAATTTTCTTCTTCTACGTGTACGTTGAACGCGACAATGACACGCGTGAAGCAAGGAATCTCGAGAATTCAATTTTTACTGTGACAAATACACACTTAGTTAAACAAAGAAGAAAAGTAGACAAATATCTTCCACTTTTCAACTTGTATTGTGTTTATTAATTTTCTTCTCTTCTACATCTACGTTGAATATGAAAATGACAAAAAAAACTCAATTTTTATTATGACAAATACACACTTAGTTAAACAAAGAAGAAAAGTAGACACACATCTTCCACTTTTCAACTTGTATTACGTTCATTAATTTTCACACTCTTCGATCTCAACGAAAACAGTAAATGCATTTGCAGTGTCGTTCAAAATGAATACGATTGCGTATCATCATCGTGGTCAATATCTCTCAGCACTGGCATGTTCCACATCGCGTACGTTCAACGTGCGCCATACTTGGTACACGCGTGCGTAATAATTACACTAATTGTAAGAAGGAAATCAATCTAACGGTAAATTTCATTGGAACGCTCGAACGGCGTTTAATCGTTTAGAAAATAAATCATGCGAAAGCGATACTTTTTCACAATTCTCCTCGCAAACACTCTTTTTATACATTTTCAAATGCAACGATTCAGCAACAGATCAGCTACGTTCGACGACAGATCGCCAAGCGAAGCTAAAATCTCAATATATTTACGATTTTCTTTTAACGAAATATTCGATTCTCTTGCCGATTGATTTTCTCAGCCACTTGCCGAGATATATCGCAACGTTTCTCATCAGGCACAGCATCGCCGTGGCGGAAATTTCAAAAGCTACGGTACAAGCACGACATAATTAACAAGCACCTCTCGGTTCGAACGATTTCGATCGGCAACAAGCTGACCGCGAATAAATTATTACGCTGGCGCTCGGACGATGTTGCGGATGACACGTTATTTCTCGCTTAACGCGTTAAGAAGTTGAGAAATCGGAAGATCGGATACGTTAAGGGGTTTCTCGAGTCGCGCGTAATTTACCGGATTTTTTCCACCGGCATCTTTACGAACCGATCTTTATCCGTTCCACTGAGACGAAAGAAACACGCATTGTGTGATAATGAAGCGCAAGCCTTCGAGCTATCGATGAATCAGCAAGGCACGCGTGCACGCGCCCGTCTATCCATTAAAATCTGAATTCAATCGTAAACGAATCTGCTTGCGTCGATTTACCGTGACGAAACAACACTCGCAAGAATTTTTTCTATTTTAACACGCTCGATATTTTCCCGTCGTATCGAATTTATACATTCGACGATATGAGGTTTCTTGCCTTCATCGTTCCGCCTCCGCGTTATTCTCAACGTTCGGATTCTCCGTAGAAAATCTTCTACACGATATATTGCATTGACAACTAAGTGATTGCGGATTTTGTCATCACCACCTAATAACAAAATCCGCGATCACTTAGTTGCCAACCCAATACAAGGTACAGTATGCTCTTCCATCGTTTTTAGCACACGCAGTGCCATCATTTAGCGAGGCGAATCGCACGTGTTCTTTTACATCCTGTCGCGCTGTATATGATCGTTACACCGTGTGGAAATTTGTAAACGTTGAAATTAATATCGATGGATCGTTTTTATATTAATTTGGTTGAAGAATAATCGTAGAGAAAACACTGGTTACGCGATTTTCATGGCTGCGGTGAAATAATTATAATAATATGGTGTACTTATAATTTTAATAATATAAATTAACGCGTAAGATACGCGTACAGGAGGTCGGGAAAAATGACGAAACACCAGTGTTCCTTCATTTACATGCTCATCAAGCTTGCAAGATCGTATCTCAGGGATGTTTTTTCTTGAACGTAAGAGCAAACGGGGTTAAGTTTTAGTGGCATCGTGAAGATTAATAACCCGAGGAATATCGCAACGATTAGATCGCTGCGACGTGTGAAAATAATTCACGCACCTCTCGTATATCGTACATATAATTCAATTAGCAATCGGAATTAATCGAACATCTGGCGCGATATCAATCCGTCGATTACTTTGAAGGAAAAATTCCTCGAGTTGACAACCTTCGCGAGATCAACGCGTTCCAACGTCTTTCAAACCGATCGACCTTCGATGATTTTTTTACGGAGAATACGAAATTCCATCGATTCGATTGTACATACGAAATTTCGCGTTTCTGTTTCGAGATATTCGAAACACCGCTTTTCCACGTATTAGGTTGTTTTCTATTACAGACACGCCTTTTACAACGACGCATCTGTATACAAACATAAAACCTAACCTAATCAGTCGAACGTTGCGATCTTTATTTCGATAGAACGAAATGGACCATACGTAATTCGATAGAATAATGCAAAACGAAAAATGTTGTGCGTCTATTATTTCCTCACAAAACGAAAGAAACTAGCCCAGCTGTGTTATCTTTAATTTCTCAACGACGCGTGTCGAGTTTTTCGTCTGTGACGTATAATACGAAAACATTATGAGGTCAGGTGATCAGGTCCAGAAATGCGTTCTGCGTGATTATTTATTTGTTCTTTGATTAAATTCATGTATCGGACGCTATTCATTCTGCCACTGATGACCTTGATACTTGTCATGGCGAAATAACCGACGCGCGCCCAAACCATCACGCTGCCTCCTCCCATTTGTCGTCGAATTGCCGACTTTGTCTCTTCTCCTATGCCATGAAAATAATATTGCAACCCATCGGGACCATCCAAGTTGAATCTTTTTTCGTCTGAAAATAGTACTCTTCTCCGTTTCTTTTTCCAATGCACCGTTTCTTATGCAAAGCGTAAACGTTCTACTTTGTGTTTCGTCGTTAACGAAGGTTCCTTTNTTCAATTTTAGCCTCTTAATATCTTTGCAGGATAGTAGTACTCGACGAACGCTCGAAACACCGGCACTAACACTAGATTTTTCCATTGTTTGCTGCGTTGTTGACTGCCAGTTGGAAGCTACACTCAAAATTGCTCGCTTGTCCCGATCGGATAACGACGACTGCCGACCAGTATTTTTCTTTTTCCCATAATCTTCAACATTTTTTAAGAAATTCTGTATTACTTTACGACTTCTTCTTATTACTTTCGATATTTCTGCTACTGATAACTGTTGCTGTTTTAGTTCAAGAATTTCCTTTTTTTCAGGCTCGTTTAATTTTTTTCCAGGTCCCATACTTACAAATTTGTGTAACATCGTACTGTAATCTTTACTCGTTGATAGATCATGAACTACTATGAGCAATTTCTAAACGTGTTAACAGAGTGTGCTATCATTTCGTTCTTAAAATAAAACAATTTTTTTGTTACACGCTAAACCTCAAAATATTTTTATTTATTTTCAACGAAACGCATATTCTCAGCTCATAATGTTTTCGTATCATACGTTACAGACGAAAAACCTGACACGCGTCATTGAGAAATTAAAGATAGCACACCTGGGCTATCTTTTTGGCGAGGAGTGTACACTGGATGGTAGTACGTCGTTCGAAATGTAATGAAATTCTTTTCTATGTTCTAGCTATAACTTGTCCCGGTTGCGTGGGATTCGGATCACGAAAGTACTTAAACAGCCAATTATCCATTATGTTATTAGACTTGAGCTATTCAGCGGAAGCGTATTTAACACTTACATCGTAGGTCATAATTCTATCAACGTAGCTCGTATTCTTTAGCAAACACAAACACGGTCGCTAGAGTGCTCTGAGGCTGGCACAGAATATCGATATATATCAAGTTGTCTCGACTAAAGCGATCGATATTTATCATCGATACGATATTGCGGATATTTATCAACATACGGCACTTTCCTCGTACGTTCGATAAATTTGTTGACGAAGCGGTCAGTTTCCACTTAGCGTTCGTTCGACCACGTCGAGTAGAAAGAAATCTCGTTCGGCTATTATTAGATTGTCCGAAAAGTTTCTTCCGTTTTATAATAGACGCACAATGTTTTTTATTTTGTATCAGTTTATTGAATTATGCAGGAACATAATAATAGAAATAGAACGAAATGGATCATACCTAATTCAATAAAATAATATAAAAGAGAAATTTTTGTTCGTCTATCATCACCTTATGAAACCAGAGAAACTTTTCGGACAACCTAATATTTTAGCATCGAAGAAAAGAGTGCGAAATGGCTGTTAAGAAAACATACGTTTTCGAGCATAAGCCGGCTTATGCCTCTGTCCGAACGCATAGAATACGAGAGATGAAAACGTTTGGGTCCTCGTCGATTCACGTCGTAAACATTCGAAATATCGTCAACAGGTCGATCTGTGCCCTCTACGTATCGACGACAGTTCCTTTGCAACGTACAACGATGTGGAGAACCTTGAAATATCGACCGTGCACATCGATAGGATTGTACGAGATCAGCGTAAGATGTGAAACATCGTTTTAGAAAAGGCACACCGTAAGATCCGAAATGCCCGTAGAACCGAAAGTAAACAGTAGTAGAGAAGCTACTAATCCGAATACACGCGTCACAGCAAGAAAGAAGCTATTACCGTGTCCCGTGGCGACGCGAGAAGTCAAAGCGCGATTATCTTGGTCGATAAGTCCGCCTACTCACAAAGGCCAATCCTCTACACGTTAGGGTCGAAACGATTACTTTCTAACACGTGTTTCGAGGTTAATGCGACGAGAATATTAGATTGTCGAGGGTAAAGCCTCTCAATACGAGGGATGAAACGCAGATGCTCGTCCATAGACTCGTTTCTCCCCTTTTCTGCGTTCCACGTGGTCGAGTTTGTAAGCTATGTACGTAAAGTGGTTGGAGTTTATTAACACTTTACCGACCGATAGTCGGTTAATTGGATTTTTGTCACCGACGCTTACCAATCGATAGCCTATTAATCGGCTTTTTGTCGGTGGACAATTTTTCTCATTATTTGAACAGTAATTTGTTATTTAGTACTAAGGTACTTTGCTCAGTTGCGTCAGTTGCGTTGCTTTCTAAACTCCCACAGTTTTATACCAATTTGAAAAACGTACCGTTCGCGATGAACAAAAAGAATGGTATTGGAAAGTCTAAACCGAAACAGAGCCGGCTGAGACGTCGGTCGGACGTGCGTATGCTGTTAAATCGCTAGCGGTCGGTAAAGTGTTAACACTAGAACTACCGATAGTTAACAGGAAGCTATTTCTACCAAAACCAGTCAAAATGATTGGTCTAACCCTTAGAGTGCTGAATACTCGAGGCCTCCGTAGGGACGGCGCGCGGCCAGCGCTGACGATCGCTGTGGACGAAATACTTTTTCGCTAGACTGAAGTCTGTCGATCGACTATTCAAAACGCAAATCGTAATAAGTTATAGTAATTCTTTTGCGCGAGATTAAATGATTCAAGAGCGTTATTTTTTTAGTATTAATTATTTATTATAAACTTTGAAATTTACAATAAACTAGAATTTGGGTAATAAACTAAAAAACAATAAATTAGAAAACTAAATTTTCTAACTAGATTTTCGTAATGTGCAAACGACTGCGAAAAGGAAATCTTTAATTTATCGATTACCGGTCGTATTTTTGCTAAAGGATCGTCAACTGCTGTATTATTATCGTTAAAATGCAACATTTGTAATAATACCATGTATCGATCTCGTGTATTTTGCGGAAAATATTGCTTTTCAACAATTCATCCGCAGACCAATATTCTCTCAAAGATAGATTCTTCGAACGCGGCATTAGCATTGAAATGCATTTATATTTATCTCACACAAACGTAATAGTATTACTTCTGCTCGGAAAAATTGACAAACGCATATATGCGTCCTTAGTCCACACAGATGTCTTTCGCCAGACGCATATATGCGTCCATAGCACTCTAAGGGTTAAAAAGTACCTAATGTAGTATCGTAGACAAAATGCCTAAGAGATATCGGGTGAACCGTAAACAATGTCGCGAGAAAGCCTAAGTGCCGACAGGCCCATCGATGTATCGTCGCTCCTTCGATCGAACAGTTTCGCGGAAAAGGCCTGCGTAACCCTGGCCACGAGCGGTTGCGGAACACGTGCGTAGTGGGGAGAAAGGACAAAGAGATGCTAAGGAAGAAAGACGAATTAACAGTCAGTGTGAAGAGAGAGAGACTGTTGCTGGTGTCGCACGCTCAAGAAGGTCACACGCTCAGAAACAGTAATACGATAGGGTAAACATCCTGCATGCCACAGCTATCGAAACACAACCAAATAGTAACGGAATAGCCGCCTCTGACATACACACGACGATAACCCCTCCAGAGGGACTAAAACCCCGGTATAAAAACTCTCCCAAATTGGCGCTCGAGATCATTCTATCGTAACACTTTGAACCGTTAGATTCACTGTTAGATTCAAATAATAAATTCTATACAAAGTTCAATTTCTTCACCTTATTTGTGAAACGTTCGAACTGCGACGCGAGATCACCGGCGATCTATCCTTTTCGTCATTTCTCGTGCCTCCGACGTGACACTAGCGCTGTCGAGAGAACGTGGTCCGCGTGAGAGAGCGTTGGAACCGTGCTGACGAGAGTTGCGAATTAATTATTTAATTGTCTTAATTATAGTACGTTATTGTATTTAATTCACGTTGAACAACTATCGTTTCCTATTTAATCAACACCTGTTTAATCCATTTATAATGACTAAAGTAATTGTAGTAAGATCCTACACTAATAATAGAATATTTTTATATTTATCGATTTATTAATTTCTTACAGAAGGAATTTCATGTTATGTAGTACATTTTTGGTATTATTAATCCATCTGCGACCATGGTACCTAAACGAGGGTTGGAATGTTTATAAAATTGTAGAAACAGTCGTTTTGGCTGCTGCGGTATTTATAGCGTTAGCATCTAGCGATTCAGCGATCGATCCGGAATTTTCCTGAAAACTGATATCGCCATATCGAACGCGGTAAAAATTTGAAAAACGTGCGGCAAGTTGTAGAAAACGAGGAAACTGGTTAATTGGGGTATAGGTAGCCTTGATACAAAATTATTTTCAGTTTGAATACATAAAAGGCAAAATAAAATTCGCTATATTATTCTTTTAGCTATCGTTACGAAGGTCGTTACATCTTTGTAATTGGAAACAAATATAACATAAAGTAGGAATTTGAAAATAAAATTGTAGAACCAGTCAATTTGACTGGTGTGGTAGTTCTAGTGTTAAGATGTTTCGAGGTGTTTCAATCGAGTTAAGCTAAGGTTTGCCCTGTAATTTGACAAATTCGATTTTTGTCATGGAAAAAGAAAACGTTTATTCGAGGAGAAGAGTATTTTTTCAACGTGGCGGCCAATCGAACCCCTTTGGAACAACGTAGTCGATTAACTGGTGGCGGAGGAATCGCCGACGCGGCGGATTTTCATTCCGCTCGGCGGATTATTAAAAGCACGCTCCATTTTCGAGAATTATAAGGGGCCGCCGGCTATAAATCCGACACGCTCGCGACAATACTCGCGAAATTCAATTTATGAAACTAATACGACGAGGGATACGCGTTGTAAATTAAACGACAAACGATTAGCCCTCTGCGTTACTCGCGTTTCTGACGTTTCTACTCACATTCGAAGGGAAAAATTTGTCAACACATCGTTGACCGGATTCGATCAACTCGGAATCAGTTAACTCGTATTTTCAAGGCCAAACGTTGCCAACCGGCCACGAGTTAACTCGTAATGCGATATTTTTTCGCATCAACGTCGTTTAACTTTAAAGTGGTGGAAAAGATTAGCATTTTTTCTGATAAACTGCAGCTTGTTCAATGCATATAAAATGTACTCTACTTATCCGCTAGAAAATAAAACAAAATACAAAGAATTTCTACTGGAAGTAACTAGAGAATGGATAACCGTGGATTCCAAAGAATGCAGCATTGCACCTGACGCTTCTCGAATTTCTAAAACAGCTGCTTATAATGACGCACTCTGAGAGACCAGATCTTAGAAAAAATAGTCACTGGCAGAAAAACAAATCCGACTAGCACGTGTAGAGTATGCTGTTCAAAAGGAAAACGCAGCGGAAGCAGATACATCTGCAGAAGCTGTTGTGTAGCACTACACGTAGGTGATTGTTACACTGTTTATCATAAGAAAAAGAAATATCGAAAGTTGAATAATAAATCAAATTTATTAAAGTTTATTTATATTGTTTTAATATTAAGTTGCAGTTCCAATTTCAGCATTCGAAATATCAATTGATATTAATAAATACAACGATTAAATCTGTGGCAATTATTTAAAGAATTATGGAGACACCTCGCCGATTTCGATGACTTTGTTTTGTGTTTCGTCAAAGCGGTCAAAGTCGTCAAAATCGACGAGGAGTGTGCTGGTGTAAATAACCAGCGATATATTAACACTTAGCCAATCGAATAGGCAGATCTCTCTTTTTTACTTTAGCAACGCGTTTTCCTTTTCTTTTTGTTATTATCAGTTATTGTTAACCTGGATTTATTGCCAATTAATTGCGCCATTTTTTCTGCTTTTATAAAGTGCAATATATAATAAAATACAGTAATTTAGTGGTATTAAAATTAATTAAAATGTTACACTATCAGTTATGACTAAATAAAGTTTTAATCGAACGATAGCACACTGTAAAAAAAAATATTAAAATGCGTTATGAATTTTTAATTTCACCTTCAAGTCATCTATAACGTTTTAAATTTTACCTATATTTTTTTATACCTTCAATATATACTTTTAATTTCGTGTTTTGTATAAACAATATGTGAAATCGTTAAATAAAATCATCCAACGAGGAAACTGCACTCTGAACACTAACACCTCACATATACCTATTTTTAACGTTAAATGGACGTGTTTCTTTTCCGAAAGAAACTGTCAATTTATCGTAGGAAATAACACACGACATAACTTTTAAATAATAAAATAATCAATCGCGTATTTTCATTTTTCTATGTAATATAAACAGGAGATGATAGTCGAACAGATCATCCTCACTTTCAATTTGCTCATCTTCGGGCGTAGAATTTCGACCGTCTGAACATTTCTCGCTTTCGATTCGCTCGTTTTCGGACTTGGAATTTCGTCCGTCTGAACACTCCTCGCTTATATTTTCTATGTTTTTCAATAACTTTCTCGCTGAACGCGTGCACATATTCTGGGATAGAAGAAAATACAAAACCAACGTAACGAATATTATGAGGTTCGTTCGCTCCTTGTCGTATTTCATTTCTCGTAGGCTTCGATCTGTACTCTGTGACTCTTGAAATGATACTGTTTCTAGATTTCGTTTAGCTATAGAGAACTCATCGCGCAGCGAGTATATTCTCGAGAAATATTTCTCGAGAGTCCGACGACACTCGGTTGTGTTCACGCGTCACCTCGCAAGGACTCTGTCGGACTATTCAAGCGCTTACGACGAAGCCAAACGCATACCGCGTTTCGATGTACGCAACTATAGCTGGTTGGACGTTGCTCGAGTTCAGAGCTAAGGTCCCAGGCAGAGAACTTTAGAAGAAGATGTATATTTGCCGACCGGTCGCGGTAAACAAGCCAGGCGATGAATTTTCCTCGGTAAAAAAAGAAGCAAAAAGAAGAATTGAGAAATTGATTAATCAGATAACAGAAGAATTGACACGAAGTTAGGCGAACGAAAGAAATAACAAGGGACTTGAAAGAAATAACTCGAAATGAAGTTTTGAAACCGGGGCTGGTAAGGTCGGTGTTAACGTCGACAGCTACAAATGTCAAAATGCATGCAATAATACGTAAAGTATCCAAGAAACAAATCTCTATTAGCAATTCCGCAATTGGGTAAATCAATGAAATAAATGAAAGAAGAAAAATGAAAGGGCAAGAAAAAAAAAATAAAGAAGCGAGAGATACGTAGAATGAAAGAGAAAAGTAGGTGGGAAAAAGAAGGAAAGGAGAAACGAAAAATTGAAAAAACAAAAGAAAAACAAGGCTGCTGCGAGGAAAAGGAAGGTTAAAAAAAGATGGAAATAAAAGGGAAGATAAAACAAGCGGCGAGCAAAGGTGTAAGGAAAGAAAGGCGATGGAATGCGGAGGGTGCAATTTGGCAAAGCACCGTGACGGAAAAATCGTATCAACGATCCGCGCGAGCAGCCTGCCCGAAGGCGTAATAACCGCTGCGAAAGCTGGGAATTTCGGCGGGTTTTGATTACTAGGCGGCGAACAGGCCGAGGCCCGGGCTCCTACAAATAAAAAGCCATCCCTACCTGTCTAAATGCCGACACGCCGAAAATCATTTATTTATTTATTCGCCGCGGCAACTCTTTCTCCCTTTTTTCAAACCACGTGGGATGAGAGCCTCGTTTCTTTCCAACACACGTTGCGCTTGCAGCCCATTTTTTCCCTCGTGTTTACTATTTTGCTCGTTCGTTTGTTTGCTTCGCTTAACTTTGTTATTAAACACGAAGCATAGCTTCCCTTAATTCCTCCAACCGATAAAGAGACGAAACTGTTCGAACGATGGAATTTTCGATATAACGTGTTGCTCTTCCGATATAAAATTTCACTCGTTCAAACACGCATTAACATTGACCGATAGATTCTTCGAATATATATGCGTCCCATAGCTCTTTGGCTACTAACACAGGTATTTCTTTCGGCGTGAGTAATATAATATTAGAGTCACATTCTTCGTTCTTTTTCGTCGTTCGTCGTACAAAATCGTCGGTGTTATCGTCTTCGTCGTAACGAAGCCATTTCGCTGCATCGATACATTTGATACATTGGATACATTGTATCCGATGCTGTTCTCAGCATCGGAGGAATCTCGTTCGTTTGTTTCGGATGATTTTCAATATGTTTTTGTTCTTCAGTGTCTGTGCTCGTAGTTTTGCCCTCTTCCAATACTTTTGCTGATCTTCAGAAGTCTCATTTTTCTTTTTTTTTTTTTGTGTCGTTAGCGCTGTTATCGAACGAGATCTCTGTTATTGAAAGTAGCTGCTTTCGGCGATTCTTAAATCAATTTGCCAAATTTCGATAATATTCTCTCTTTCTTGGCTCGTAATTTTTCCCCAAAAATGCAACCAACGCCTTTCCGCGAGCATCGTATTTCCCCGATATGGCTCCCTGTGACTTTTTCTCATTTCCTCGGCTAAAATTACCGCTTCCTGGACACGGTTTTCAATCGATAGACGCGATAGATGAGAATACGCTACGCGTTCCGAAAGCCGTACGTTCGGTCGATCATATTAGGTTGGCGATTAAGCGATCGCGGTCAGTGATTTTGTCAATACCACTTAATGACAAAGTCACCTAGTGACACTTAGTTGCCAACCCAATAAAAGGTGGTTGAAGGACAAATACAAAAACCTGGTTGGCGCAAACGCATTGCAATAAATTCACAGTGTACGTTTTATCGGACCAGCCGCTGTATCGGCACTTTCTGGCCGCGTTAGTAGAAAAACACGTCTCTTGCATAATGAAACGCGATCGCGACACAAATCGCATTGAAGCTTGTTGCGAATATCTCGGAAACTAAGGCCGAGCGTCGGTGATCTGTACAGGGAAGAGGTGCACGGGATGTTGACCTTGAGACGGCATATTTCAAGCTCGTTAAAATCGGCCAGTTACTCCCTTCTCTACATAATTATCATCTCTTTTCTAATAATCGTGTCTAAACTCCGTATTATATACACAAAGACGATGGATCGTGAAAATTCAATTCGTTTTATCACCTACAAATTGCAAAAACATCGGATTTCTATCGCGCTCCGTCTTTTTGTCTTGCCAAGTGTAAACGCAAAACCGAGACGAGCTACCGTTTCGAAAACAGGTTCCACCGAGTGCACGCGATTTGCATGGCGTTCCGTTTTTCGACCGTGCCGCCGTCCACGACACGCACCATAGGTCCCTCTTACCATAGGTTCCGGTCTCCAACAACGCAATACTCTCGTCTTCTTCTTCTCCTTCTTCTTCTTCTTCTTCTTCTTCTTCTTCTTCTTCTTCTTCCTCCTCCTCCTCTTCCTCCTCTTCCTCTTCTTTTTCTTCAACTTCTCACAACGACTCGTAACCGCTCGATGAGTTATCGCGGTTTAAAGCCGCGAGCAGCGGGAAAGATGAAATTTGCCGTCGGCTGAATAGGCGGTTCATTACGAGAGCCAGAGGGAACGATACTCTGTGCTGTACGCGGTCTCGGGTGTTCTCGAAGAAATTCGGTGCCACACACGAGACCCTTCGCTCTAATCCATCATGTCGACGATTCGTTCGTCTTCGTCCGTTAAGGGAAGGAGGCTGAGTGGGGGGAGCGGGTGGACCAAGAGATCGGAGCTGTTGGATCATTTGTCGAATTTACGCATGGTTTAATTTATTAGCGGAAGGCTCAAGACCGTTACTACGATTTTTATATTTCAATTTTGCCCCGGTTTCGGCGAACAGCAGGAATTTGTAATGTTGTAAGAGGATGCGTGACACGTGCACCGAAACGTTCATCATCATCGCTGTGCTATATCTTTGGGGATAATTGAAACGCAAGGATGAAGGACACTGTGAGGAAAACGCTGATTCTTGCACCTGCTTAACGCTAGAACTACCGATAGTTAACACGAAGCTATTTCTACCAAAAAACAGTGAAAATGACTGGTCTTTAAAAAATACCTAATAATAGAATATTTTTATATTTATCGATTTATTAATTTCCTACAGAAGGAATTTCATGTTATGTAGTACATTTTTGGTATTATTAATCCATCCGGGACCACGATACCTAAACGAGGATTGGAACGTTTCTAAAATTGTAGAAACAGTCGTTTTGACTGCTGTGGTATTTCTAGTGTTAGCATCTAGCGATCGACCCGGAATTTTCCTGATAACTGATATCGCCATATCGAACGATACGCGGCAGAAATTTGAAAAACGTGCGGCAAGTTGTAGAAAACGAGGAAACTGGTTAATTGGGCTTCGATAAACAGATCGCAGAATCCTTTTACACTTCGACAAGTACCATATTTTCAGTTTGAATACATAAAAAGCAAAATAAAATTCGCTATATTATTCTTTTAGCTATCGTTGCGAAGGTCGTTGCGTCGTTGTAATTGGAAACAAATGTAACACGAGGTAGGAATTTGAAAATAAAATTGTAGAATCAGTCAATTTGACTTGTGTGGTGGTTGTAGTGTCAAGGATGTGGATATTCAACAGCGGATTAGTTGACATTTATTACATTTAATCTTCATTTTTTGGAAATTCTTATACAGCTACGGAATTATTTTTCATATACGTCGATATAATAATTCCTGGAAAATTCCGCGGAAAAGTCGATCAAGTTCGAAATCGGGTAAATGTAAAGTACAGACGGATCATTGCTATGAGGGAACAACAGTTAACAATACGCTCGTCGAGTATTCGTTCGTATAACTAGAAGCGTATGTATTCAACTGTATGTATAACAGCGTATGTATAACAATTGAAATGAATTGAGTATGTTGCACTGAAATAATTGAAAACATCCTGTTTTTGCGTATTCGTCGACAAAAGTGGAATCGGATTGCGAGTCATGAGATTTCACGCAGAGTTGGTGCGAACCTGCTGTTGTTCTTATATGACGAAGATCTTACGGTACTTTGGATTTGCTGGATTTCAAATCGATTCGACCGATTTATCAGAATTTCCAAAGCATCGTATCGTAAATGGGCCACTATGAGAAAAAGACGAAAACTAAGTGTAACGAATGGGTAGGTTTGATCGCTGCCACTTTCTTATCCTTGCAAACATCTTCTTTAACACTTTCGTTATTTATGGTATTTAATTGTATTTATATAAACATCATATAAATGCTAATTGCTCCTCGAGAGATGCTGCCAAATATCTTGGAAGAATTTTTCGTTCGCCAGTGGGTCCGAAAGTGGCCATTCCTTAACGTCCTCCTTTCATAAACTAAGAGATAGAAATTGTAAAAGATAAGATGGCTCCTGTGCATCTGAAATATGCGATGGAGCATAGTAAACGGGCACAGGACAAATCACGTACAATAAAGGTGAAATCGTATATCTGCTTCGTATTAGCAGTCAGAGAACACGTACATACGACGCTTGAAATAACGTTGCACGACCAATTCCAATTCGTGAGCTGAGATACTCAGATTAAGAGAGAAAGGAATAACTCGTCGAATACGGGGAAAATCGTGGAGAAATTTAGTCGAAAGTCGTGAATCCATAGGTCATGGTGTTTTACCAATTCAAACTGACAAAGTGCAAGATGGGACACTTAACAACGATTATGAACCGAAAGCTTGAGGAAAGTGTTCCAACAATTGTGAACACATGTACAGTACAGACAAATATGGTAGAAAATTGTAGAGAAATTTTGTCGAAAGTGGTGAATCCATAAGTCATGGTGTTTTACCAATTCAAACTGACAAAGTGCAAGATGGGACACTTAACAACGATTATGAACCGAAAGCTTGAAGAAAGTGTTCCAACAATTGTGGACACATGTACAATACAGACAAATATGGTAGAAAATTGTAGAGAAATTTAGTCGAAAGTGGTGAATGCGTAGGTCATGGTGTTTTACCAATCCAAATTGATAAAGTGCAAGATAAAACATTTAACAACCATGAGGAACCGAAAGCTTGAAGAAGGTGTTCCAACAATTGTAGACAAACATGGTATAAAATTGTAGACAAATTTAGTCGAAAGTGGTGAATCCATAGGTCATGGTGTTTTACCAATCCAAATTGATAAAGTGCAAGATAAAACATTTGACAACGATTATGAACCGGAAACTTGAAGAAGGTGTCCCAACAGCCGTTTACACGCTTATTATATGGCAATATATTATGCGAGTTAGACGAAACATTTGGAATTCCATAAAAATTACAGGACTCTTGTGAGACTAGGTGAAACGAATTTTGGCTCAGGTTGCGCTCTGTACCTGTCTATCTATAAAAATATCAATGCGCACAAACATCGGCGTTCTGTTTATTACATCATATCGTTATCGTATTGTTGTATCGTATTAAGAGCGGGTCAAAATCGACCCATCGCTTCGACGCCCTAAAACCACGCTCCACTCGAACCCACACGCTCGAACGCGACGCACGTTCGATAGAATAAAGAGAATAAGAGAAGGAATAAAGAGAGAGAGAGAGAGAGAGACAAAGGACAAAAGATATGGAACAAAATGGTTATCGGAGATCATCGTCGATGATCCTGAAGGAAAGAAGTTAGAAGGGTGGTATGGCTGGACGAAAAGAGAGTAGAACGATCCACGAGACGAACAGAGGAGAGGAGAGGGTGGTGATGTTCCCATGATGGTAGGTGTGCGGGTTCTGGTTCCCTCGGTCGAAGATGAAAAGATGAAAGGCATCCCGGCGGTGAAGCCACCGCTCTGCTTCTACCTCCCCTAACCCACCAACTGGACCTAACCATCCTGTCTGGTCATCAACACCTGACCATCTTGCAACATCGTACGACGTCTTCTCCTTATTCAACGTCTATTACCTTTCTTCGTCTCTCTGCCATACTGTCACTCGTCACTATACTGGCCACGTTTTGGTCCATTTTTGTTAACATAACGTCTGTTTGTTAGGATATACATTAGGATTTAGTATGCTCCTCTGGAAGACAATCGAACGATAGTATGAAATTTAAATCGTTCATTTACAATCCCGTGGATGGTGTGTCGTACGTTCAAACAAGATACGACGCTTCTAAATATCGTGACTCGTATCAATCGAGATAGTCTGACGATCGATCTGCAAGATCATTGTCTATCTTATTTGCGTATATTAGCTTGACAACCGATAGAGAACTCATTGAACAAAAATAGTGGGCATCTACCTCACAATGCTTGACGCTTAGAGTTATAGACGCCAATGTCTTCGCTACGCATTTTCCAACATTTAAAAACAGATTCTATCGCGTGATTCTGCGATAGCTCTGACAGAGCTAACAATTCGTTCGGAATTCTCCTACGTATTTGTAACCTCGTAATTCCTTTAAATTTCACTTATATCCTGTCGAAAGTAACTGAGTGTCCAGTTATGTCTTCGAGCATATACGTCGATATACCAACAGAATCTTCAAACTTTTCCACGTATAAAATAAAATGATCGCTCGTAACGTTCAATTGTTATGGCAAAGTTGTGCAATTAATTTCGTTTCGAGACTTGATTATACCCGCTACGTTGGAAAGGAAGTGTCCGTATTCGAATATTATGGTATTCGCGTAACTCGATCTCTTACAATTAGCTATCCCCGCAAAAGAAACATCACTTAATTACCAAAGTTCGCACGATTAACAAGGTGATCAATCTAACATGAAATCAGCTCTGTTCCGTACGTTGCGCCCCATTATATCCAAAAAACCCTCGTAAGCCTGCAGAGGCCTGGATAAAAACACGATTTCAAAAGGAAACAAAATATCAACAGGCAGATATTAATCATCGGGAACAATTAAAAGAAGCAATTTAAGGGCTGCATGTACACTTTTCTGACTCTCTGTATGTATACACACAACACGCTTTTCGTTAGTCAAATCAATCATCATACGTTGTATGAGCTTCTACTTTCGCCATTTACCCTCGACCTTACGTTTCGCTTCGCCATTAAACTGTAAAATATGTCTATTAATTAAAAAATAGAGGGATTTAGGGCAGATGGGCAAGTTAATGGATATTTAGCGATGACTTGCAAGCTTTTCACACGTTCCAACATGCTTCTCAAGATCGGTAGACCTCGGATGTTTATGCGTGTGTGAACAATATATTTAAGGGTGGAAAATAACAATATGCAAATATTGTAATTTCCTATTTCTAGTGAAATTAATTTACTGTCCGTAAACCGAGGAAAGAATCTAATCTATGTGTAAGCGTACGCATATTTAAGGGTTGCATATCACGCGCATATTCATATATTTTACTTTCTTATTTCAGGTATTTTATTTGCAAGTTTCGGCATATTTTAACTACGCAAACATCCGTTCTGTATCTAATTACCTATTCATTATTCCTATTTTATCGGCCATTCCTGTATTTAATTATCGATTATCAGTAACTACGTTTAATTAGAAATAACTGTAATTACATTTGCTTTAGATTAATTGAACAATCGAAAGTGGTAGAGCAAATTTAAGCGTGAGTTACATACATCGCGTGATTTATTCAAACTGATACATATCTGATAAGCTTCTTTATAATCGTCGTATGAATATTCTATCGAATCGCAAGATCATATATAGGGTGTAACATATAGAAACACCGATATCCGAAAGATACTAGCTTGCGCGCGTGATAAATTTCCAAATGTATTTTTCTCTCTTTTTTCGCTACGATCTATCGATCGTTCGCTTCTGTCTCCACTATCCGCAATTACCTGCGTCCAAGTACACATGTTTGATAAATTCTTCAAGTACATTTTCTCCAAAACGAAGCATCGCACCATGCGATCCTTATTTTTTCCTAAGAAATCGCCTCGTGCTCGCTCGTACGCGTTATTCGGCCCGACCCCGTATAGCCCGAAGCTGTGGAGTCGGTTGGAACACAGTCTCTCACACGGTCGCTCCCTACTTTGTTCGCTGGCTCGTTTGACTGACGGAATTCCTTCGGCACGGTGAAAACGCGACATGGACGCGATTCAATTTCGCCTTTAATCCTGGCCCGCGCCTCTACGCAAACACCTTAACATTTTGACCGCCACGTGGGTCATATATGGCCCATCACGGTTTCCCCCGTGACGCCACGCTGGTCACTGGTGACCGGAGCGCTCCGACTTCTTACAATTGTAAAAATTGAATGAAGATCGATAATTAGGGTATTTTGAATATAACCGATAAATAGAAGATATACAAGGTGGTTGGTAACTGGTGGTAAAAGCGGAAAGGGGGTGATTCTACGCGAAAAAAGAAGTCGAAAATATAGAATAAAAATTTTTCGTTTTTTTTCAGCAATTTTTGTAATAATAAACTTTACGATTACTTCGTATTATTTCATTATGTATTCCTAATTTTCCGTTACGGCAAAAACAAATTTAAACCGCGATAATATCCACTTTACAACGAGGCGTGACAAAGTGCACGCGTACCGAGCGAAAATTCAAAGCCGATTTTCTCGAAAACAAAGCCTCAAATGAAAAATTTTTATTCTATATTTTCGACTTCTTTTTTCACGTAGATTCACCCCCTTTCCGCTTGTACCGCCAGTTACCAACCACCCTGTATACCTGTCCTCTATAGATACTTTGAAATGAAAAGTGTTCCATTGAACAGTTAAACATTTTTATTAGAATATCAATAAAAAAAAAAAATGAGAAGAAATGTTGCATCTAACGGTGCACCGTGTTAAAACACATTAAACATAATTGTGGCTCATCGATACAATCTGGACGATAAGTGTTCACCTTTTTCCTTCGATTCTTAGCAATTTTTGATCTTAATTGTTTAACATTTTTTTATACCACTCTCTGCAAAATTTTCCTGCCAGGTACGCTCGCCCTTCTTTCTTCTGCATTTCGTGTGGCAATCTTTGTCGAATAAGTATATTTGACTGTTCTGGCGAATGGCACTGTGTAAGGTGCATTCCCAGTGCCATTCTAAAATCTGATACCTTGATTTTTGTTTTTGTCGCTTGTTTAGAGAGTATCGTCGCGTTTGAAATTGATGTATTTAACAATAACTCTCAAGCTAATTTTATATACCGCTTGTGGGTTCTTCTACGTGGTGTAGAATATGCTGTCATTCGATCCGATAAATCTACAGCACATTTTCCTCTCTTGTAATCTACCACTACCATTGGTTCGTCACAAACATAATTTTCTTCGCGGACGTCTGCCATTTCAGCCGAACGTTTCGTCGAAATCATAAAAATAATCGTAATACTGTTTACGAATATCTCACACACGTTTCAACAATATATTCTGCACGTTCTGCTGACGACGAAATAACGAAAGCGAATGATTTGTTGAAACAAACGGAGCCTCGTTGTAATATGTCGCTATCAACCGTTACCGAGGCGCCAATAAGATAAACGGCCCATTGGGGAAGAATGTTGTCTTACATCATCAATTTATCATTATTTTGCCATTATATCCTTTGAATAATAAAAATACTCCCGTGGCGTCCTCAGCGAAATATTTGATTTCGGCGTAGCAGTCAAAGTGTTAACGTGTTTCCTTGTAAAAAAAAAAAATTACGAAAGAGAAATTAGCGAATATGACGCTATCAACTGTTACCAAGGCACCACGGTGGTCACCCGTGACCACCAATAAGATAAACGGTCCATTGTGGAAGAATGTTGTCTTACATCATCAATTTATTATTATTTTGCCATTATATCCTTTGAATAATAAAAATATTCCCGTGGCGTCCTCAGCGAAACATGTGATTTCCGCGTGGCAGTCAAAGTGTTAACGACAGCGTATAATTCATTTGTCGAGCCGCGTGCCTCTCCTCAAACGCTCAAAAATGAACGTTCACAGATTGTGCGCTCGAGAGCCAGACCGAAGCGAGTGTATTTTTCTTCGAAAGCAAATAAGTTACGTTACGATAGAAAAGTAAAAGCAGATGGCTCGATGACACCACAGCCTGCTGAATTAACGCTGCTCCGATTAAAAGAACGAAGAGGCAAAGAGCGAATGTGATTCCGACCAGCGAACAACGATATTTCGTTGAAAAGAAAACACTGAATAGGAGCATGTTGCGAATGGTACTTCGTACGAGGACGAATAATATGTAGCAATTTTGACACGTTCGTTTTAATATAGGAGCTTCTCGTCTGAGACCATCTGAGGGTATCTATTATTCGTAAGCAAACATAAGAAAAAGGTAGATAATTATTTGTTTGTACAGAAAGAGAAGAACGACAGGCGGAAATCAGGATTCAAAGAATTAATTAGCGGCGTTTCTGGAAATTCCATTGAGTTAGAAGATAAAAGGGGCTCGGTGTTTCGACACGCAACGGACGCCACGCCGATCCATTCAGCTCTCACGCAAACGACACGTTTCGAGTTTCGACTAATCGCGTTTCCTCTTTCCCTCTCTTCCTTCTGTTCCTTTTTCTCCGCACTGGCCGTCCATCTTCTTTGTGTACTTTCTTCGTGTAGATTGTGGGTACTCTTGGGCCAATTTTGACCCATAGATGAGATATACCGTGGTCGAATTTGTAGTATTCTTCATATTCAAAGTACAATTCGCTTGCTTTGGTATAGGCTAACGAGTTAACAAATTCGTCAGAAATAAACTACAGGACCATACTTTACAAGTCTTGGAATTTTTAAGTAGATTCGACAAATCGAATACTAATAATTCGAGAATTTCGCGTTCGAGTATCGATCGCGAAGCCTAAGGAGCTGAAACCAATAATGAAAATAATCAAACCTCGTAAAACTTGCAAAACGAATCTGTAAATTCCACAGACATCGGATAAACAAGAAGCCCCGAATCGGTTGAAGAAAAAGAAAAAGAAATCGCAAACGTGATCGTCCTAACACTCGTACAAACCGTTGTAAAACAACGCCACACATAGCCAAACGATCAAACTCTACGAGTCGAATCAGCCTTAATCGCCAAAGTCACCCGACATTCGTCGAACAAGCAAAGATTCCGGCTACGATCGGTTAAAAATGAGAAGAAGCGCTGCCATAATCGGCTGTAAAACAACGTCATACATAGTCGAACCGATAGCGTAAAGGAAATTCCTCTCAACACTCTCCGAGTCACTTTAATCTCATCGAGTAGACATTGGAACTGGATGCCTATCCAGTGATCTCTAGATCGTCGGATCCAGCAGCCTCGAAGAGAGCCGGTCGGATGATTTATCGTCGCCGGGCCTTTGTTGGGTCGAAAAGCTGAGCGAGCGGCCTCGTCGGAGGTGATCAGCCGAAAAACAGGATCGACCTCTTCCAGACAGCGTGGCTCTTGTCCGCCACAGGTGTGCCGCTCTTTCCAGCAGCTTCCTTCCTTCCTCGTCGCTCGAGCCGCCATTACCGCCACCCACACGAACAATTCTCTAAACTCCATTACTTTTTCGGCCGCAGCGAATTGCTCCGACCTGAAACACCTTTTTCTTTCTTGCTCTCGCGCTATTTTCGTCTTTCAACTCTGTTTGTCTGCTCCTTTCTTTCTGTTTCTCTCTTCTGGCTTGTAGATGTGTGCACCGGTTTGTTGGCTTGGCTTTGATGTTGCTGCCTGTCTGCGCTTGTCTGTCTCTTGGACAACACCGAGAGAGAGCCAGTGCATGGAACGATACCTGTGATTCCACGCTAACTCGATCATCCTTTTCGAGACCATCCTTTCTCTTCGTTGAATTCCTTGCACGTGTCTTCGTGTCGGGGATAACGAGAAGCTCCCAAGAGAGAGAAGGACAGGTTTCACGAGGTTTGAGTGGGTTTGAGGGGTTGCTTTCATCCCTAAGCGCACCAATGTTTCCCCAATTTAAATGCTACACTTACGACTGGATACTAGTAACTTGACTTGGTCGTTAACAAAGATGTATACTAATTTCTTACTAGTTATATGTTTGCCATTTCTATATAAATCTTTAAATTAGTTCGAAATGACGATCAATCTGTATAATTATGATAATCGCGTTTCGTTGGTAGACTGCGTATTTTAATGAAAAGTTAAAAGATACACACGTAATATAGAGAAATCTAGAAAATATTTCAAGTATAGTCGTTACAATATGTATAGAACGTATCGTGTTTGACAAACTTCATTTCAAGCGAGTTGTTTATCACACATATTAAAATCTTTTTAACACAAGCGGATTATGGTAGAAAATTTGAAGAGAACGAGTTCAGAGCCCGTATTATGCTTCATTATGTATTGCTACGAGATTACTGTTTACTGAAAAAGCATAGATATTTTAATCGTTATTCCGTGACTCGTGCGGCTGTCGATTAAATCGATCGTTGGTAGCACGCGTTGCGCAATCCTCTCCGCACAAGCGTGTTGCTCTAATTAAAAATTCACCAAGTACAATGTTTTTTATCGACAATCGCATTGTTATCGCGCGACTAATTACAACTTGGTTAGCTTTCTCATAAAATATTTTTCATTTATCGTTGAGAATTGTCGATCTTAATCGCCGAAATAAAAGTAAAGAAACACTAAGATTACACTTAGAATTTATATTAAAATAGTTTTAGATTTATTTAATAAATGATTCGCAGGATCTTCGTGGATATACATTTGCACCCGTCTCAGCACGCGTACTGCTAACGGAACAGTTGCCATTCGTCTGTTTTTCGAGACGCTGCGCACGCATATACTTGCGTACGTGTGTCGCTACTACGCGGCTAATCTAGTCTAGCACATAAAATTATACGTATCTCAATATTTATAAATGATAAAAACGTTATTCCTTTGTAAATAATATGGAAAACGTTAGGTGAAAATTATCACGGTAAATGCACGCTTCGTTCCTGTAATTAATCCGCTTGCAAATTTTACGTTACGTTCGTATAATACTCTCGGCCGCACACGCTGAATCCCTATCGTTCTTTCTCTCAAACCTCGGCCAACGATCATCTACGCGAATTTTCACGCTTTTCACGCGTTCCATTGTCCAAAGTATCCCTTTCTACAGTCGTCCCCCGGCCGGTGGCCTGATATTTGCTGAATCACAACGCCGGTCTATCGCCTGGCAAAACCGAGCAAAAAACAGGCAATTAAGGAGCAACGAAGATTGCGTGCCAATTCCTTTCAACGAGCGACGCCTTGCTCGCGGGAGGGCCGCCATTCTTCGTTGCCAGCGTCGTTGAACGCCGACAGCCAGCGAGAAATCGCTGAAATCCCAGAAATGCCCGTGTTTCACGCTCACCGATCAACCACCCACCGGATACGTACTCTCTTTCACGCCGCTGCTGTTTGCGCTTGTTTCTGCTCGGTTCGCGCTCTAACCTCGTGTCGGTCGTTTCGTTCGAAGGACGCGATGGCGAGAGAATTTTTATATCGAACATTTCAATTCTACAATTTTCCTTTTATTTCGTTCTTCGTTCCTCTCGTTTAAACGTTGCTCATTCCACGAATACTAAATCGTGTAAATCGAATTAACGTGGTTATTAATCG
This sequence comes from Bombus breviceps, assembly GCA_014825925.1. Classification (NCBI taxonomy): domain Eukaryota; kingdom Metazoa; phylum Arthropoda; class Insecta; order Hymenoptera; family Apidae; genus Bombus; species Bombus breviceps. The sequence continues at coordinate 6,526,979 of CM026194.1, read as the reverse complement.
TTTGCATAAGGAAATTGGATATTTTTACGTGTTCGTGGGAAATTTGCACGTACAAAAATCTACATTCCGCAGAAATGCAGAAAAATATCTCGCTCGAAGCAAAGTGCTCCTTATGATGTTCGTCGAGTGAGGTAAATGTGTCGTCATTCTCTCGGTTCTGTGTTAATAGAAACTTAGAATCGCGTAACTAATTCTACGATAAGAGAAACTGAGAAGATATATACGAAAAATATACATTGGAAACATGATCCAATTATGACAACTGCTGGTGGTGTTGCTCGGTTCGTGCATCGAATCACCGTCGGTAGCCCGAGACGAGGTGAAAGAGCCCGGCTGGCTGATTTCGAGCTGGCACGCGATTACTCTTTGTCGTAATTATCGATTCGAGAACGGAAGTGTGCACGCTGCAGCGTCTGGCGATCCTTCGTGAGCTCTCAAAGGTGGATGATTTCCAAAGAGAAACGTAACGATGTTTGTGGTGCGAAAATTTGGTTCGTGGCGAATACTCTTCCTTCGAGTTTCATACAACTCGTCGCTTTAGTGGACCACCGGTGGCTCACGAAGGAATCTCAATGTGGTTCGTGGCGAATACTCTTCCTTCGAGTTTCATACAACTCGTCGCTTTGGTGGACCACCGGTGGCTCACGAAGGAATCTCAATGTGGTTCGTGGCGAATACTCTTCCTTCGAGTTTCATACAACTCGTCGCTTTGGTGGACCACCGGTGGCTCACGAAGGAATCTCAACATTTACCGTACAAAATTTTTGCGTTCGCGCGTTCTATGTGTCACACGATTACTTCCTTTGATGTTCGGTTTGTACAGGAGATCGCGTTGCCGATTCTACGTGAACGTTTCTCGTTTGCCGTAGCTTGGGACCAAAGTATGTAAACGCTTTTTCCTAACAATAACGTTCAATCGATAGGTTTCTAACAACGTGCGACGTAGGTATATTCCTTGATAATAAAATTGATGTTGTTTAATTCAATGAAATTAAATTAGTATTAATAAATTGCGGAGGTAAAAAATCGTGTTTGAAAGCGCTTGTTTTTCGCGATCCAAGGGAAGAATAAATCTTAAATCACAGAAATATGAAACTTTCGTCAAGTACGAGACTGGACAATACAAACTGTGTATTAAATTTAATTCCATTGCTACTGTTTTCGTATCTCTGACGAACAATCCTATACAGGGCGTCTCGTAATAAGCGGACGATATCCAAGCCATGGATTTACCATCTGAAGATAGTTTTGTGTTTTGTGCTCTATCTGATTATCTTCATAGAAGACGCTCTTGGATATTCCTCGAACTTGTCGAGACCCTTGTTCAATTTTATGCCGAATTGTACGCTTTTCGTAGGTACCCGATATACAGTGTGTGTCTGCGAATAAAAATCCCATGGATACGTGGTAAACTGTATCCCGTAAAGAAGATGAAATGTGACGTTGAATGAGATGACACGTTGACATGAATTTCCTTTGTCATTTTTAGGTACCAAATCCGCGCGTTAATTATTATGAAACACCCCGTATACGGAGAAATTGCAGAAAAGCCAGCATTAAAATATCGAGCTGCATTATCAGCGTGCACGATGATTAATTTAAACCATAGCATCGGACTGAAATTACTTACGATATATAATTCAATGCTACACACACGTATACCCTTCGGTTATTACTCAAATTAAATAGAAAGATACACATTAATATTAAATCACACGTAATCCGTTACGACAGAACATGATCAACTCGTAATCAGCTTTAATCCTTAATTACAGCCGGCTTTTATCGTCAATTTCATCCTAGAAAGGGCTTTTTACGTCAGACACTCTCTCTTTCTCCGCGAGTCTGTTATTTCAGTGTCGTCAGGAAACGAATTTATGATTTAATAAGACATCGTGCACCCGTAAGCACCGCACGTTGACGTTTCTGATGGATCGCATCACGCTCCGTCGTGTACTTTTATTCAGATACACGCCGTTGTCCGCATGATCTATGCAACGTTTATCGCGACACGCGATAATTAATTTGCCTGTGAACGTTCCCTCGGACGAATATCGCTACATTGAAATTTTAAAAAGTGGCGATAGTCGAGGAAGTATGCGAAGCGAGATTCGCCATCTAAACGTTGCAAATTCTGTCGAGAAAAATAATGTAAATTGAACGTGACGCGACATTCCACGCTAGAAGAAAGAGTCCGCTAGAAAAGCAAAGTTCAAGCTTTCGCACGACTACATCAAGACGTAGCATGTTCCGTCAAACTGCATCGAGAAAGAAAAATGATGCAAAACTAACATTTGGAAAACGGACAAAGATAAATCCCTTTGTATAATCGACCACAATCTCAACGTTCCATGCTAAACGAATTAATCCACTGTGAGAGCTGCCGTAAGCTAAAACTCAGTGTCGAACGCGATTCACGTAACAGCGAGATCTTCAAACGATCGAACTGCACCAGCGAAAGCTAAAACGACGATCACCTTTCACATGGAATATCCCGGGAAAAACAGCAGTCTCAATTACCGCGAGACCCGAGCCCCAAATCTCCACCTCGTTCCCCTGGCATCACAACAAAGCCGAGAGAGGCTGGCCGACACCGGCCGCGAAAGATCATCCGGATAAATGCAAATGAAGGAAGAGTAGCCGGTCCAGACGTTCTCCATTCTTCATGGCGTGTAACGCGTCCGCCGGTCATTCAGCGATATCAATCATCTAAACACAGAGAACCGCGGCACTGTTTTCAAGCGGAAAACAGAGGAAGACTAATAACGAGCGGCATGCTGGCTGGAACCAGAAGGATGAAGAAGATCAGGGACGAAGAAGAAGAAGAGGAGGAAGAAGCAGCAGATTTGAAACAAAAAGGAAAAAGAGAAAAAAAGAAAGAGAAATGAAAAAAAGCAGAGAAGAAGAAGAAGAAGAAGGGTAGCGATCGTCGAGAGGCGTTCCGAAGGTAGTCCTTTTATCAGGGTCTCGGATGAACGCGAACGAAGGCTCGTTAAGTCGTGGCGGCCACGTTCAGCCTTACGCGGCTCGCAAGCAACCGGCCAGACCGAGCTATAATGGCATAAATAATGACCGGTCTCGGTACTTACGCCCGTTTTCTTCCTGCCACTCGACGCACGACCGCCACAGCCTTCTTCTTCGTCGTGTTACTCGTGTTAGTCGTGTTACTCTTCGTCTTCTCCTTTCGTATTCTTCGTATTCTTCGTTATGGTGTTATAGCGGCGAGTCAGCAGAGACGAACAACACGGCTACTGTCACAGGCGAAATTTCATTAATCCACTTTGATCCTGCTACTTTGATCGTTTTAACGCGGGTATTAAGCCAACACCGGGGTCGGACGCTGAGACCACGTAACGCGTGCGCATTCGGATACTTCCAACATCTTCCACGCTTTATCATAATTTTTATTCGCAACTAATGTTTCCCTATTAACGCGCAATTTCAACATTGACAGTCTCCTTGCAATTCTCTTGCAAACGCTCAGACATTCGTAACTTGAAACCTATGAAACTGTAGAAATTTCGTCTGAGTGGCAGAGCCTGTGCGTGTATATGTACATGCGCAAGGTGACCCAACTAGGGGCCACTCGGAACGTAGTGAAACAATAACCAGACACAGTGAAAGAAACTCTGGCATTTCTCCCTGAACCGTAACTCTGCTTCCAATATGATCGAAGGAATTGAAAAAAAAAAGCAGGTGGCGTCACGATCGATCGATCTTCCTCGATCGATCGACTGCATGGAACGAGACCGATCGCGAGAATCGCTGGTGCTTCGTTTGCCGAACAAAGGGAAAAGGCGGAAGTGAAAGGCGGGCGGGTGGACGATGGAACATGGGAGCCACTGGATCGCGGAAAATTCAAGCCACTGGATCGCGGAAAAGTCAAGCCACTGTATGGAAAATGATACGTGGCCGCGGAGGTGGGCGTATCAGCGCGATTACGCGGCAACAATGTAATTGAGAACTCGCCACGTTGAAACGCGGGGCACGCCCTACTTCGCGGGACTTTCCAAAATGAATAATGGAAAACGAAGAGAGCGGAAGAGCGTGCTCCGGCCGAGCCGTTTTACGATTCGGTAATTAATTTCGTTTGAGCGGAACAGGGTGTGAAGCATTCCCTCGCCAGCCTCTTTATGGGGTTTATATGGCGTACAGGCCCGTTCATAACGCGTGAGATTTCTTTCCAGTGAATTGCGAATATGAAAGGAAATGTAGGGAAGAACCGGATACACGGATAAAACAGGAACCTACTATTATTTTTCAAACGGTTTACAATTTTCCCGCCTCGCGGTAGCTATCGAGTGACGTCATTCCGGTCAGCGCATAAACGCAATACCATGGACCACGAGGTCACGATAATTTTGAAATACGAATTATAAATTTTACAATTACCGATATCGTCTGCATTGGTCTCCTTTGGTATCAATCACGCTCTTTCTTGTATATATGACAATATGTAAATGAGCTTCTTCCAATTTGCCATCGTGGTGGCAAATATAGACTATAATATTCATAAAATTGTACACTGAAACAAAATCGGACTCCTGGTTTTGTCCCGCATACAAACGCATGTAGATCATTACAATAGCGTCGAGTTAAACAAAAATCGAAGGAACAGTGGGAGTTGTAACGATGAAAAAAAATATAATAGCAAGCACAACGAAAATATTTGTACTCAAAAATCGTATCACGTATCCAGATTGAACGAAGCTTGGTTATAGCGTATAATTTGTTCAGCCGTGAAGACTGCACTGGTTGAGAATTTAGAGAATCTAAGGATGAATTCTAAAGTTACAGATGTTACTATCCGATTTCATCCAGGCGACCAAACAAAGTCGTAAATTCGTACCTGTATGTAAAATTGTTGTTCTTGGGATTTTCTTTCTCTCGGGAAAAAGAAACATTTAATAAAATAAATATAATAAATTGAATAAAAATATCGCTTTAATAAAGCACGCTTGTAATTTTTGCTCAAGTATATTAATGGCAAAGTTATGCCATTTTATTCCCAAGATCCCGGTTTTATCCCAGATATCTGCATGTAGAAGCGTGGAATTCAGTTTTTAAGTATGCGGACACTGGTGGATTTTTATTAACGACGTCTGATTGTTATCGAGAACTGTATTTTATCGTAAGTGTAGCTTCAATTTATCGTAATTAAAACGTAACATGTACATTGTTACATTAAAACGTAAAATGTATTTTTCAGTGTTATCGTGATATATTGATTTCCATGTGAATAAAATCACGTGTAACTTCATTTTATTATATTATATGTAAGTCGTAATTAACAGGCAACACGTCAAGTATTAGCAGCGGTTTGAAGACGTTTTAGCAGAAACAATTTATCTAGCCAGGCATCAAAGGAGTAATTCAACGGAACGTGAGCAATGTAAATTAAAGCAAAAGCGATAGACGCGTTTCGCGTGAATTATAAAGTGAAACTTCGTAGCAACAATTATCTCCGTTGAAACTAATCTAGGAGAGCTTCGATGAGAAGCGTTCGAGAAACTGCTACGTAATTTTAAGTTGAAAAGAATACGATTTCTCGTATTTATATTACATGGATGATCTTTTTCAATCTGTTTCAAGAATCTCAGTATCCGAAGTTCTGAACTTCGCCATAAGCAATCTGCGATTCCAGCGAACGGGTACGTGATGTTAAACAATAAATAGAGAAAAGAAAGAAAAGAAAAGAACAAATTTCTGGTGCTTTACCACAAAGTATAACTGCGACGATGTTTTCTTATTATTTGCTAGTTCTCTGCTAAATAACAGCCTGTTGAAATGTGAAAAAGACATCAACAATGTATAACACGAAATATACACTTACAATTACGATGTAAAAAAAACGTGCAAAGTAAAAAGAAAGGGAAGGCGAGGATGAGAGGGATGGAAGAAAAGAGAAAAACGCGAGAGAAACAGGCGTGTCCGTGAATTAAGTGGAAAAACGTGTCGATTTCACGCACGGCACCGAAATTAAGAGCACAAAGGCCGCGGTTTAAAAGGGGCTTTGTCCTGGCAAATGGGAAACCGTCGTGGACAGGGCATCTAGAGGCAAGGATACGCCGCTGTTATCAATACGATTATACCGTAATCTCGATACCTGCGAGATTTAATAACGAATCTTGATCGTTGGTGGTCCAACCACCCTCTGTGCTATTCTTCTTTTTCTTCTGCCTCTTTTTCTTTCTCTTTCTCGTTTCATCTCTTTCGAGCGTCTGTTACTTTTGCTTTATAGGAAGAGAGAAAGTTGCTACGTAAAATGAAATACCATTCGATATTGGCATTTTAGAACGATTAGACGATTGGTAATTTTTCAGAGAGATTTCAGACGATTTTGCTTCTTTATGTTTTCCTTGTCTCTTCTACGTTCTACGTGCTGATGAAATTGAAATTGAAATGTCATCGAAACTAAGCAATTTGCTTCGAGTATTAGGTTGCCCGGAAGGTTCTTTTCGTCGAGAACTGTTTTTTTGCCTTACCAGAGAATAACTAGCGACCACACGATTGGCGGTAAACAGATCTGGTGGTTTGTTTACTTAAGAAGAACGAGATAAGGCCCCAAGCGGCAAACGTTTTGAAGGACTTTCCGGACGACCTAATATTTCCAAGCTACGATTTCGATCGTATTACGCAGAAACCTAGTAACTGTTAAAATGAGAAAAAATTTGCCAACCCGTGGAACGAATACTTTAAAATTATTGACACTACCGAGCTATAGTTGAAATAATAGACATCTGACGAAGGTTACTCGCGGCAGACATTCCAACATGATGGATGCTTTTACGGTTCTGCTAGTAATATTACTGCTAGTGATATTATTAAAAGCTTCAAAAATTTAGCAAGAAACGAGGCACCTCGCCTCGACAGATTGTCTAAATTTTTATGACGGTTCAGAGAGTGACGATAGAATTTGTGGAAGATAGACAACTTTGATGTAGAACGTCTTGACTTTGATGGATGATATTGAAACCGAAATGGTTGAATAATACCAACACACAGAAACGATAGAAAATTTAAAATTATATTAATTACACTACTCGATAAGCCATTAAAAGACACTGTAAAGCAGCAAGAAGAAATAAAGTATACTCGATAGAAATAAGACTACTTTATTTTTTTTTTTTTTTTTTAATTAAAATCTTCAAACTAAATTCATTCGATTTCGTATTATCTGGGATTGGAGGGTTTTCTGTATAACCAATTAGAATATTCGTAAATCGTGGAATACAAAAACTTATACGTACAAGAAAAGCAAAACTTGTACGTACAAGTTTAGAAAGTAAACGTATACGAAGCGCCGAATACGGAAATAGCGCTGTGCCCGAATATTAATGCGAATAATTGTGGTATATTCGCTTGTTCCTTCAAGAGCATGATATATCTCCGGGAGAAGAGGGAACAGTTTTCAAGAGATTTCACGGTGAGTGTAAATAAGGTATCAAAGATGCTTCGAATGTTTCGCGCCCGGGCAATTATTGCTATTAAAGGAAGAAGTACGGGCTTGCTACTTTCGACCACGAAATTCGTTCTAATTTAATATCCCTGGCCGATAAATCATTCGGAGGTTTCTAATTTGGTAGGAGGCCCTTTGGCCCAAGCCAGAATTGGCCCTTTGTCGGAGCACCGGCCGAAGTGCGAAGAATCCCATTAAACGCCATAAAGAAAGAATTCCTTTTTTCTTTCCCTCCTCTGCCGTACCGCTCCACGACTTTCCCCTTCGATAGTTCTGCTATGGTTATTCCCATATTAATTATCTCGCGCCTCGATCGTCCATTGCAAAAACAATCTAACATCCTTACAGTCTTTGCTTTCTTAATTTTATTTCTTTCCATTTACTTTCCGTCCATTTTATATTTTTAGTTTCTGACATTGGATTTGATTTTTGGCTTGATTATGCAGGGTTGAAAGGAAGTTTGTCGAGAAAGTAATATTTGTCTTCTAGGAACGTAAGGTAGTGGAGGTAATTGTGTAATATATATAATAAAGTCTTATATACGTGTGTTCGAGACATCTTCAAAAAATGAACAATATTTTCCAGATATATATACAATAATTTATTTAACCACGAAGCAGTGTTTACATTTACGAGCATCTTCGTGAAAGTACGATCGAGTACATTAATTATATTACGCCTGTAGATCATTTACGAGTACGTTCGCACAATGGATGAACTTCCTTTCAATGGATTCGCACGTGATCCCGTTAAACGAAATTTACGTACCATAAGTCTATAAATAACCTCTGTTCTTAACAAAGAACAATCGAAACCTCTGTTTTAATTTAAGAATAGAAGAAAAAAGAACAGTCTATGTTACTCATAGTTACAATTTGAAGGAATATTCCTTATACATATAGTATATACATATATACCTGATCTTCGATCTGCGCTATTAATTAGAATTATTAATTAAACTTCAATAACAAAGACAAGAAGCAAAATTTTATTTGCAATAACGCTTGATAAAAATTAAACGGGGAAACTACTGGCAGCTACTTACATATCACGTTAAAGTGCAAGAGAAACGTGTGAAATAAAATTTTCTCGCAATTTTCTGCTATACAGAAATTGAAACGAAATAAATATATAAACGGAGAACGTATAAAATTTGTTTTAATCGTAAAACTTCCACTGAACTAATGAAAAATTGTTTTGCACCGTTTTAAAACAAAAATGATTTCCTTTGTTTCGGAAGAAGCAAACGTGCTGACTTGTTTATTTCAAGAGCACGAATATATTTCTGAAACTACATTTTCGATTAAGGCAATTACTTTTAGTATTGATTCTAATTTGATTAATTTCCTCTTCGAATATATTTCGCTTCTCTGGATTTTTAATATATCAAAGTTCAAACTTTTTGTATTAATTTTTGTTCTCATTTTTTAAGTACACATAATGGGGACAGCCATTAATGAGGTTATGTTTGGTCAAAGCAATTTTTGAAGATACACTACCACGCATGACTAATCTTTTAGTTTTTAATTTCAGATCGTATGTATAAAAGAATCCGTTAATTAAAACTAAAGCGGTAATTGCAGTGAATGAAAAACAAAATATTCAACGCTTAATGAAACAATCATCACGGATGTAGTACAGTGGCTACAAAAAATATTGGTACCATTGTATTTATTAATTAATAAATAGCATTTACGTACTGGCGAATTAGATACAAATATATTAAACTTCAAGTCGTATGAATCGATATTCGTACGATTGCAGAAATGTGATATTGTGAGAGTGAAACGTAGAACTTGATAGAAGAAGGCTTTGCTATCGATGCTTTCTGTAGCCATTGTAGCTTTTCAAATTTCGTTCATATATTCGTTCATATAATTACATAAAGAACACCACATCGAACGAAAGATTTACAGGAATGTTACATACCCAGAATTCCTTGTGGTCCAGAAGCCGTGCATCACAAAATTCTTTTCGAATCATCCAAGCACATGCGTAGAACTCACTAATAAAACTTTTATCTATCTTTCAGATATCGAAGAGGAAACGCCTTATCGAGAGCTTCGGAGGATCTTACGTTACGTTAACTAGGCCCGCGATTATGCATAATGGACGATAGAGCGTGACTATAAAGTCAGATTTACACATCACGAACGAGCACGAACAAACGTGAACGACAAAACGCAACAAGTTTGTTAAAAAATACTTAACATTGACAAATTCGTAACACGATGTCGTTACACTTCCTCGCACTAACTAAACTTGCTTTAATATCGATTATCGATATTCCTTTTTCTCTGATCTGAAGCGCAGTGCGATGCGCAAAAGACGCTCTAAAATATTATCTTGCGCATCACGCAGTAGTTCACTTAGAAGCTTTCCTAGCACTCGTTTTATTCAATGCGTACACATAATAATGCAATTATAATTTTTGCATATCAGATGATTCATTCGTGTCGGTGTAGTGTGAATAAAATACTTGAATCTTCAGTTAACATAGTTTTTCGTTGCTGGTGATAGTGAGAAATCAAAGTGCGATATCAAATGTTAGTGAATAAGGAGAAATCGAAGATGAGTTACATTCGTAAGTAATAAATTTGTTTGCGTTTATAGGCTGCCAAGAAAATATTGTCAAACTTAATAACAAAGCTATTCTTATTAAAGTAAAATTCTACCAAATCTATTCGTAAAGTTACTGTATTTTGTACCAAGAAGGATGATAAAATAGTGTGTGTGGACGACTATGCATACATACATAAGTTACTGTAATCGCCAAACACAATACAAGGATACAATTTATTTTAATAAAAATTTATTTTATTAATAATATTTGTATTAATATTTTTATTAACATATTTTAATAGAATATCTCTTTTATGAAGTATTCAAAGACTTTCATGAATGACTGTATTTAGTACTTACATATCCTTCGTTTATGTCCATATGCATTCATTCGTATTCACTATACTTCGTTCGTGTTCGTTCGTCAGGTGCAGAGCCGACTTTAGAAGCTACGAATATAAGAGCTACAAAGTTGCCAATTCTCACGCGTTCAATGTTCCTCCTTCGGCCATATTGAAGAACACTTCCGTTGCTCGAAGGTATGTGGTTTTCAAAATATGAGGTTTGATCAAATAATACTAAGGATATTGTTTCTTTTCAAAATTTAATATTGGTATATCTATCGCATCAATGTTAAATTATAGCAGAGACGTAATTGAGTAGCATTATTATTTGTTAAGTTATTCAAAAATTAATTATGACTTCGATTATTTTAGATTTTTAAGTACAGTTAATCTGTGAATAATTGTTTGAAAACTTGCGTCCATCGAAACTTACCAAAACTTCATTTATTAGAATAGAATTTTATTTAACCCGACTTTATGTTTAGTAGATATTAGTCTAATAAATATTTCTTGTACTCTAATTTCACTTGAATTCTTAATATTGTTTGATCAGTTCTCGTGTGATACACATATCTAGCCCTAAGGAATTTTTACTTTCTCGGTTATTTTAAATTATTCGCAAGAACCGAGAACCTGTAATTACACGCTTAATTATCGTTATGTATTAAGTATTTTGAAGTATCCGTCAGGTATAATAGTTCCTCGTACCCGAGTACTTCCCTAATTTTAATACTTTCACTCGAGCATCTCTAGTTATTGTTTATTCTTAACATTGGTATACTTCTCAATGTTTTTCTAAATAGTACGATATTTCGTGTTACATTAGAACACATTTCTTCTTTTATTCTTTAAATCGTATCTCGTGTTTCTGTAAAACACCTTATTGTACGTTTCAACTTGCTACTTTAATATTATCTTCTTTTCTTATTCTTTTTTGTAAATGCCTTCGAGAACTTCGCAGGTCAATGTACATACATATTTCGTTAATTAATGGTTTTCTTTTTCTTCCTTGTGCTTATATAAGATTCCTCGTTGTAAAACGAATACAAAATGTTACAATGATATACAGGCAAATGTCCATGTCGTTGCTTGTTAAATGCAAATACGTTGTTAAACGTTAAATATATTATTATGCTCGATTTATCGTTATTTATAAGGTGTTCGAAAATTATTTGACGAATCATGCTCATTTTTGTCAAATAACTATTGCGATAAATTTCCTTAATTCACTAATTTTTTGTTTCATATATTCTTTCCTCAATTATTAGTTTTCTTTCCTTTACATGATAAGGTTAGAATTAAGAAAAAGAAGAATAGAAAAGAGCAAGAGAAATTTTGAAACCTAGAAAAAATATAACGTTTGTATTTCTTTTTATTATCAAATTCCTTTTTACTTCTTTTATTAAGCCAAAAAAATATATTTTCACTGCACATGACGCAGTTAGACGCAGGGTAACCAACCCGTAAACAAAAATACCACATAGTTAAATCATCACTTATTTTTTATTATTTAATTTGTTAAATAATTATCGAACACCATATTGCATTTCTTTGCGTTATCACTAATCGATTTTATCATTTTCGTTAAATTACGTTTAATATCGATACGTTCACTTCCATTATCTCTTCAAATATTTTTCACTCCAAGAAACTTTCAAGTTCCATTGAAAAGAGAAAGAAAAGACTATTGGTAGTGCCCTGATAAAACGAGTCACTGATCTAAACATTAATTTTTAAACATTTAAATGCGTCACATTGATATAATTTTGTTTTATAGATATATTTGAATTTGATGTATCTTTTAAGTCTGGACATCTGATAAAAATATTATTATTTGAAACAGTCACATGAACCTAAAATAAATGTAATTTACTTTCAACAAATATGGAAAACAGATCTGAAAAATGAATTTCAAACTTCTTTGATATAATTTCTCGTCACTTAAGCACTAACGCAATTTCGTTTGAATATTTCAATTGAGACACTTATCTTCTCATGGAAATAAATTACATCATCTACTGTAGTTTCCAATTTCGAAGAGTATTTTAAAAATCGTTAAATAGCGACCGATATCTATACGAGTTTATTGTACATTTATAACTTTCAAAATTTTCACATATTTCTTTAGAAAGTAACCTCTTACTTTGCCTATTCAATTAGTTTATCCATTGTTTCTAATTAACCAGTCGAATATTAATAATCCATAACAAGAATTTAGATAAGTTACATAGATTAAGAATCATTTCAAAAGTTTTTACTAACGTGCGTATAAACGTTTAATTTTAATAAAATACCTCATTAGTCTGATCGCTACGACGATTTTGCTCAAACGATGCGTAAAGCACTTCTAGTTAATTAAAAAGCACAAATAATACCAGTTGCACAATTCTGCTAGATTCAGATATTTATCTTCACTTTCAAGCGTCACTCGAACCACGCTAACTCACTTGCTCGATTTCAGACTTAAAGTCATTGCACGCAAAAACAGTAACACCAACAATTTTCGAAAAGATGAATATATAACACAATTAATAAATTAATTTCCACTTCAAAATTATGTCTGTGTTTCAAACAAAATTGACGCGATAATGTTGCGAATTTTCTAAAAGAAACAAGAGGGCAAAGAACACAAAGTAATATTACAATTTTTTAATGAAATTTCCGAGCTTAACACCACCAGAAGCCTTTTCTTCCAAAACTTCCTCGCAAAAACACGGGAAAACCCAGGAACAGGATGAACGATTCGCCAGTCATAGTCACCAAAATGACCACTAGCGTCGCCAAGCGGCGATCGTCGCGCTACTAGGGTCCCCGTTCGAATCATCCACTAGATGCACGTTGATCTAGTAAATTCAAGTAGCCGTCTCGTACGGAACCTTGTTAGCGGTGAGACCAAACGAAAAACCCGCATAAAGCGGCCTGGGAACCAGAAGATGACCGGAAGACCTCTTCTCGTCTTCCGAATTACTAGAAATCTGTTCATCGTCGGGCGCAATGATATTTTCGATGGTGAACGGTTTCTTCTTCTTCTTCTGTTCGGGTTGGATGCTCGTCTGACTGGAGATACCAGCCTCCAACACGGGACAACGAACTTTACTGTCGGTGGATTCGACAGTGGAGCCTCTCGTGGTCTCCAGGAAGACCCTCGAATCAGTCTTTTCGGGAACACCGGTCTCCGTGGTTCCAGCGCAGATCTGCCTGCTCTCTGGAATGTCTGTCTGAAAGTAGGACAACTGAGAGACGTACGGAGACACCTGGAACCCGGGGAAGCTCCAGCTTCCGGTTTGCAACAAATTGTTCTCATAACCACGGAGGATCTCGTCGGTCCCGGCGAGTCTCTGTCGAACTTCTGGCGACAGAAGGTAATAGCTGGAGCTGGTCTCCGGTGTCGTAAAGCCTGGAGAACCGTTGCCACCGGATGCCATCGTTAGACGACGCTCTTGCAGCTCCCAGCGGAGCAAATCGTCGCGAAGACGATGCAGATTGGCAACGGTCAAGCTGCTGGTTTGTGCGTTCGGGTTTATCGATAGTACAGGCGAGGATTCGGAGTGAGGAGGTGGCATGGCGGACGCCAGGGCTTGGAGCTCGGATTTTAGCAGCTCTTTGTCGGGCTTGTGCAGCTTGAAACGCTTCCTACGGCGAAGGAGGGACCCGTTCTCGAACATGGACAGCGCTGCCGGGTGCAGAGCCCAGTACGCGCCCTTGCCAGGTCGATGGGGTCCCCGTGGCACCTGCAACCAGAAGTTTCCGGGATACAGAGAATTGTTTGAAGATGTTTCACGAATTTTTTCCTCAAATAAAAAGGAACCTCGGTCATTGTTAACAAATTATTATCAAGAATTCTCTCACGACCCGACAATATCCAATTATATACAAAGAACGTGGCAATACACAAGCAATTACCATTTAATTCCCCTATTAAAAAATTCATTTATTAAAATTAAATGGTTAACGAGTTTTAAATAAAATATGAACATGGGATGTATTAAGATACTATGGATTTTATTAATAGCAAACAACTTGCTATCTCACAGTGTGTTCTCTCGTTATTCATACATGATTCAAGTCGTGTTAACATTATTTATTCGAGATTATGTTTATTCAAAGAACAGAAGAGTTTTCGCTAATTATGCGGAATATTTCTGCGGCCTTGAAATACGTTATGTCAAGGTCAACATTTTGACTCGTAATATCTGTTTCTCATACAGCGGGAAATGTATAAGTGACAAAAATGGGCATTAAATACCATTAACCAAACTAACTTGAATAAGTTTGTTAAAAAATAAAAGGCAAATCAAGTATGATGCACGAGGATTTGTATCGCATCGCTATGCTGAATTACCACACTTTTCACTAGGCGTGTAATGTTATATAAACAAGAAATAGCGTATAATGCAGATTTCTATTCGCTGGTGTAACTCGTTAGAGGCGAGCTTACCGTGTACATGCGGCTATTTAATTAACATAAATGCATATATGTAGAACGTTTCGTATCTATCTGGAGGAAACAATATTTCACGCGCAGGTACGCGCAATATGTATGTTTGCACTCTGTTGCAAATTAACAAACGCATGAAAATTAATACCTTCTTGTGAATACTAATCAGAATTACTTGCTTTAATGAAACCGAGAAAGAAACGTACAGAGTAAATGAAGAGAGTATGGAGGAAAACCATTTTATAACACGTTCTGCTTATGATAGCTGGCAATGCAAAACTACCTATCAAATCACAATGATCATGATATTCAAACTGTCTCGACAAAATAGCATTCAACATTTGTTATATACCTAGTGATCAAAAACGGAGTATGTCGATTTTGTATCGGAACAAAGTACGAAGAGAAATATTTTGTGATAAATATCATTGTTTTTTTATGATGACCAAGTGACGTATAAACTTCATTCTATGAACGATACAGTTAAATTGATCGAACGTTGCTTCTTCTTTAGTGGATAAAAATATTAATTTTCTCGCCAATGTTATTTTATGACACTGCCTGTTTTTTCCCCTTGTCGCTCAGATGTATACAGCATACCGAAGTTTACGACAGCCAGTATAATCTAATTCCGTTCAGTTAATTTAATTTCAATTTATACCCTATTAGAATATACATTATTGCATCGCTTAATCACATGTTGTGATTTAATTATGAATTAAGACGAGGTTCGGTACAAAAAGTTAGTTGCTCAGCAAGTTTGAGAAAATACAGGATATGCCACTTTTTCCATCAAACTGTATCGATAGCATTCTCTAAGGAAAAATAAGAAAAGAAATATTATATAACCATAAACGCTCAACGATTTTTATTTCGTAGGATACCCGCTTTTACGAGATTCTAGTAGAAATATCTACTTTTCCATAATTTCAGGATTTTTAGTTCAGATGCTACGTCCAAGTCAACGCCATACACAATCTAAAAGTATATATATCGTCGCCCTAATTAATCTGAACTGTCCTAGCTGAAAAAACTGTAATCGAACAATCTACATACGTCTGGTTGGTATAAAGAATGCAAATTCACGATAACATAATGAGAATTCTACTTAGAAAGCAACAAACGTTCAGTTGCTTGTAAGTCCTCGCTTTATACGATGATAACTTGGCAAATTTTGAACTCAGCTTCTTCCGTTTACCAACTGGTGGGCACGATACAGTTAAGAACTATTGGGTTGGCAACTAAGCGGTTGCAGATTTTGTCATTAGGTGGCATTGGCAAGAGAGCGACGATACGTGTCGACTCGAATGCCCATCGTGTTAAACGCTTCATTGAAAAGTTCAGCTCTAGCGTGGTACCTGGACTGCCAAATATTCGACTAGAATAACGCTTTTTAGAGGTTTTTGAGGTCACTGGAGCCAAAAATGAGGGTCGTGTTTACGGAAATGTGGTAAATAATTTTCAATAGAAGATTGTAGTCAACCTGTGGATGTGCCATTGGGTTTGTATTATGTTTTATTTTCTATGAGGTTAGGCCGTGATCGTACAGACACCGCTGAAAGCATTTGTAAGCGTTGGCATTATGGCTGTGCCATCGTTTGCTTTGCCGTTTACCACGTGTTGCTCTGTATGATCACGGCCTTACGCGGATTTCTACAGGTAAGACGTTCGTCCAGCCAATTTTCAAAAAATTTTGAAAAATTATCCTCGTTTCCTAAGACACGTTCACATAACAAATTTTACGGTTCCGATCCAAAAGTTATAACAAAAATACGAAATGACGTGCTTCTGAGAGCTCAAACATAGACTTTGTTGTTCGATGTCGCGTAAGAGTAGATCGTCGGGTCACGTTGTAATTCCATTTCGAAATATTGCACGCGATTTTGTGAAATTACCAACGCAGGACTGACATCTCTTGCATTATATCTGCTCAACTTTACACAAAACGCTCTGAGATGCTTTCTGCCTGAGTTTTAGAGATAACAAGTCGACTAATTTACTAACAAACTGAGATGTATTCTAGTCGAAAGGACAATAGTAAGTAAGAATATGAAGTAAGAAAATATTGATGAGCATTGGGCGTCCTCCACCAACGGTTACTCGAAGGTGGGGTGGGGAAGCTTTTCCCGTGTTTTATTCCAATGAGCAATAATCCTAAGAAACTTCTCGACTTTTAAAATGTTTGTAACAATGGACTGCAAAAGATGCTAAATTTTATGGCGGTTCCTTAGGATTATTATGGGCCTGGGTTAATATGTCTTGACAGCTGGTGGTCATCTTGATCGAGTGACGGATTATGTTTTATGACAAGATTACGGGTGCAACGGTTGTTATTATTTATTATTACTGATTTTGTTTATCATCTGACCGTGAGATAGCCTTTTCTTCGTACTGATTGCATTTATTTTAAGAATAACTAAAATATTTTGTCAAACCGACCGCTCACGGTAGACAAGCAGAGTACAAATTTTTCTCAGAAAATAAAAGAGCAAACTAAAAGTAAATATCGAAAAATATATTGTATGCATGTTTTAGGAAAAGTCAAAAACTATGAAGCGATATGATAAAGTTTAAATATGGTCAAATTTGTTAAGTTTAGTGTTAACGTCACCATAATCCTTTGCGTCAACTCCTGACCAGTATCGATATAACTTCCTGACGCAAGTAAGAATCCATATGATGATGATAATGATCGGTCATGATGATCTTCATGACCGAGGAATTGATTCTCCTAGACTTGTCCATCGGTGATAGTCGTTTAACTATTGCCGGACTACTTCAATAAATCAACGACCAGATAAACATCAGACTTTGTGTCGACGAAACTTTCAAGGGCCTATACGCTTATATAGCACTCTTTCTTAAATTCACTTGCAAAATATGCTGGTAAAGTTTGTGGGGGAAAAACTGGGACACCCTGTATATCGAAAAATGTAATCGCCAGGCAGCGCACTAAGAAGATTGTATTTAATGTCTGAAGTCTCTAGTAAGGACATTGATGTTGAAATTCTCGACGATTTGAGCACAGTCTATAGAGCCACTGAATACTTTATGAGCAAATAGGAATTGAGTTATTCTTCTAGATTGCGATGATGTAAGTCCAAGATCAACAAGTTAATCAACAAGTTAATAAACAAGTTATGGATCGATAATCGTACGACGCGTAGAAGACAGCTGTCTATCGCAGTATTTGCCGGCTACACGCAGAAGTCTGTGCTGGACCCTCTCAAGAAACGCAATACGAGTGGCGACATGCGGTGGCCAAATTATGAGTCGATATTCCAATATGAGAAACCTTAAAGCGTTTATTTTTCGAAGGAATTTGGCCTAAAAGAAGGAACTTTTAGAATTCAATTATTAGGTTGGCAACTAAGTGATGACGGATTTTGTCATTAGATGGCACTCAGTTGCCAACTTAATAGATTCGATGCCCTGCAGCTGTAAAGTTAGACGTTCAGTATAAATGTTAAGTAAGTGGAAACAATAATAGCGAGATATTGAGCTAAAGGAGGTGAGCACGTGATCATTGAGAGAGGAATTAAATCAGTAGACTAATATCTATGTATTTATGTAAATTTTAAGTATGCAGAAATAATGGTTTGAAAGAATCTTATCGTGAACTGCTATTATTTGACGGGTAATCATAGACAATGGGAAGGAAACAATGAATTTCTATTGTATCAGCTGTATATCGTCTGACAGTGTGAGATAAACAAAAGTCTACCGTTTTTGCCTCTGTTTATCGAAATATCGAAAGAGCACTCGAATCTGGTGAATGTTTTAACCCGCTTGCAAAATACTCGAGCTCGTCACTAGCAATGTCAGTTACGCTGATTGACAGCTACATTCATTATGCTCACACCGCGTGAAGATTTATTTGATGACGCCACTATTCAATTTGTTTCGACATGCTTTTGCAAATAAAGAAACCGTAATATGTTCCGTCTAATTTACGTGTCTCTTATCGATGAACATCGACTATAAAAAAAGCAAGTGAAATATAATTGCCTCGCTATCAGCTACGTCGACATGTCCAGCGATGTTTCAACGAAGGAAAATGCTCAATGTTATGCGTTAGATTTAGCAAAAGAACCACTTCTGAATTTTTAGATTCTTAACAGGAAAATTAACAGGAAGCTTCTCAAATATTTTACAAATATTATTATTCGTAATAATAAAAATCAGCTTCGTTATATGTCCTTCCCATAATTTCGTATTAATTTCCTATTATTTAATTACTAAGATAGAGTACACTCTTTCCATATGAAATTTCATTAATTCATATACGAATTAAGATCGATTACCAGATTCTTCAAGTATCTGTGGATTTCGTGTCTTCTTGGCTGCTAACCTCCAAAATTCACATAATTTTTGTCCACCTAAGTTACCGCATAGAGTTACATGCTTTTCATAGTTATAACCATCGAAGTCCTCTTTCGAATGTCCCGAATACTTCAGCGTGAAAAGCCACCTCTTCGTTACAATTTTTATCGTCTTCGTCGTAACGAAACCGTTTCATCGCATCGATGCGTTTAATATTGGCTTGGCAACTAAGTGATCGCGGATTTTGTCAATACCACCTAATGACAAAACCCGCAATCACCTAGTTGCCAACCCAATATATCCGATGCTGTTATCAGCATCGGAGGAATCTACGTGCTTCGGATAATTTTTAATACGGTGTTTTCGTTTGTTATCGTATGGCTTTTCCAGCACCGTGTCGTAGATACGCCACCCTCCAGTGTTTTAATTATATCGTATCTTGTTCCGGTAGTTGCAACGCTATTAGTTTCGTACTAAACTCTCATAATGAAAGTTCACTCGGTCGAATAAAGGAACGAGTACATGGCGTATGAACGCTGATAAAGTTTGTACATATTTGAAACGGAGAAAGGCTTAGGTCAGTGGAGAATGTTACGCGCCGATGATAGAACGTTCGAACGTTGCAGTGTTCGACTAAAGATGGCTCTGTCCTACTTTAACACTTTATCGACCGATAGCCGATTAATCGGTTTTTTTGTCACCGACGCTTACCGACCGATAGCCTATTAATCGGCTTTCTATGGCCGACAATCTTTCACATTATCCGAACAGTAATTTGTTATTTCGTACTAAACCACCTTGCCCAGTTGCGTCAGTTACGCTGCTTTGTAAGCTTCCACAGTTTTATACCGATTTGAAGAACGTACCGTTCGCGATGAACAAAAAGAATCGTATTGGAAAGTCTAAAGCGAAACAGAGCCGGCGCTAGGGAGAATCTGCGCCTGAGATGCCGATCGGACGTGCGTATGCTGTTGAATCGCTGACGGTCGGTAAAATGTTAATGCGAAGCTGAATGAGTATTGCACGCGTTAATACGTATCTTGCGTATAGCGAAATCAGAGTGGACACGCGTTGTTTCGAGCGTTGAAAGGAAAGAAAAAAATAGGTATACTCGGAAAGTTAGAAAAAGGCGCGGAGGTGTTGGAAAAATCGCAAAAACCTACAACGTCGGAAGATGTATAATTAATGAACATGAAAAACAGGAACCTGTAATTGAAAATTACACAAGTGTTTCAACAAGTGGAAAAACTTGAATGGAATTGTGAAATAAATACCCACGGTCTGCTGTATAGTAATAGCTTTCTTAGAACGGCAATAAAGAACAGAAACGCGTAAATGAAAATTACTCGACTGTTTCAAAATATGTATATATATATATATATATATATATATATATATATATATATATATATATATGTATATATGTATATATATATATATATATGTATATGAAAATGTTTTTGAAATTTGGGCAAATATTATCATCGATAATTTCAGTTGTGATGTTGGATAAGGAGGAGGTGGATAGAGCGAAAATGACGATGACAAAGCTTATTTTGAAATATTTATGACATTTCGAAGACGACTTA
The DNA here is from genome assembly GCA_014825925.1 of Bombus breviceps. Taxonomy (NCBI): domain Eukaryota; kingdom Metazoa; phylum Arthropoda; class Insecta; order Hymenoptera; family Apidae; genus Bombus; species Bombus breviceps. The sequence goes on along the minus strand of CM026194.1, from coordinate 6,506,264 downwards.
AAAAATGATCCGTCGTACAAACAGGCTATAATTTAACGTAGTTCAGTATATTAAGGAAATTTGATTTAGCGGTAAAAAGCAGGTAGAATTTGTAAATAATTTAGAAAGCATTTTACGCCTACGTTATATCGTATTCTTTACGATTGTTCTTGTATTGTCGATTTTGAAATATAAAGAGGCGCGTGGTTTCTATTGGCGAAAAATTCCCTAGTCCGAACAGTTACGTGACCCCATTAATTCGCATACTGGAACTTCCATTCTATCGTTCCATTAAAATCTTTGATTCTTTTTTTTTTTTTTTAACATTCTATTAATACACTTTTTACTCTTTAACATCCTTCCCTTCTTTTTTTCTTATTTCGTTATCAAATACGTTACATCTGACGATACATTTGCAATTCATATCTTCGTTCTTCGTTCCTTTAACACTCGCTATTATATCTGGCAAAAAAGAGCGCAGCGTGCAACGTAGTGTAGAAGCTTGAGCTATTATTCTGCTTGAGTTAAAGTATAACGGAATACTAGATGAAAAATGTGGTATAATAAAGCAATGTATCAAGAGGAATAATAGCGACGGTGATATCGTAATTATCGTCTGTAATTTATGATTAGCGAAATAACTGTGTATATATGCGATTACTTGTACCTGTGTTATTTTAATTCAACGCGTGATTAAAAATACATTTGCTTTGCCATAGAATAAAAGAGGAAACTAAGGTGAAACTGGTCCACGCATATATCGGATTCTAACATAAATTCATCCTATTTTTAAATATATCAGGTTGTTCGAAAAGTGTCTTTCGTTTTATGAGCAAATAATACACTTTTATATTATTTTGCCAAACTACGTACGACCCATTTTGTTCTGTTCAGATAAACACCGCGATATTTCACAGACTTGGTTTCACGTTTCTACGAAGGTGCACTGTTGTAAAAAACACGTTTTCGAAAGAAAGACATTTTTTTCAACAACCTAATACATTCTACGTTGAATATGTATAATCCTTTATATATATATTTTTTTTTTTCGTTGTATAAAAATTATATCAAATTAAACAATCTTGTAACTTGGTGTTTAAGATTTCTCGGCTTTCCAGCAAACATTGAATGCCAACGCACCTAGTTTTCTTTTTATACATATCGTACATGACGAATTTATATTACGTGGCGATATAATTTCAGGAAAATGTATATTTTTATATAAATAATTAAAATACAAGTGCTGGGGCAAAATTCAATTTTCACCACTACCAACGTCCATTATCTCTCGTCTCGTATTTCTACTTCGCTTTTATGTCCCCGAAATTACTACTCGCGACCGATGATGTTGTACTTAAAAACTGACCACCATATTTCACCTCGACACTCGAAAACAACTTGAAATTTCAAGCATCGTACGAGTATCTTCGTGCAAATTGAAATTACCGAGGAATTATCATAAAAATGACCTCGTACCTCGTTTGATTTATGGTCGATGCGAATGTCGATGTTGCACCTGTCCAACGATAAAATGTATCTACACTCGATCACGAGCATCGGCCAGTGAAATCAAGCGGAACCAGTCGTCTTGTAAGCGGATTTTTAACATATACGTATTTATAGCAACCGCAGTTGAAATAAGGAAAATTATAGAATCGAAGTAGAGAATTCTTTCTAAAAGAAGATTTGCCACTTTGTTTGGAAATAATTTTCAAATGAAACGGCATACAGATACCGGCACGTTTTTATTTGTATTTTATATCGATAGTTTGTCGAATCGTTCGTAATTTTATTTAAATGCGCTGTCCATGTCGAGACATCTCGAAAAATTGCGTTACCACTTCGTGCTCCTCTTTTCCTCGTTCTATTTCGTCGTTCGATTGAAAATATCGTCCGCTGGTTTATCGCAGAAAGCTATCGAGCAAACTCCTCCTACAATCGCAATTACAAACAGCTAAAAGAGCTAAGTGGAGTAAGTAGAAAACTATATTCGAAAGAATAAAGCTGGCAGAAAGAAACGGTGGAAAATCAGGAAAATAGACAAGCTTTGTATATATCAATGAGGCAGAATTATGGCAAATATGTGGCAGGAAAAAGCCAGAATCGACCGAACACGTGCCGAAACACATTCAAAGTGCAGCAAATCCAAACCGAAAATATATGCAAATAAAAAGAACAGGAAAATTATGAACTTCGCAGAAGAATGTAAAAAGAAATGTAAAAAGAAGTTCGTACAGAGCACAGTGAAAATTAGAGTAATTTGTTTAAAGTAGCGAGATAGCATACCTTCGTTTAAAATAATGCAATGTAAATTAGATATTAGGAAATGAGGAACAGGACTGAAAGACATAGAACAGAAGTCGATGTAGCAGTGAGCAACATTGTTGCTTATATATTTTTCCGTATTTTCTCTAATTGCCTTTGTTACTTATATTTACCTTTTTACGTATATTTGTAGCTCGCTTATTACGTAAACTTACGAAAGCCTAACGCAAGAATAATAATAAGAATATACAGGGTGGTTGGTAACTGGTGGTACAAGCGGAAAGGGGGTGATACTACGCGAAAAAAGAAGTCGAAAATATAGAATACAAATTTTTCGTTCGAGCCTTTGTTTTCGAGAAAATCGACCTTGAATTCTCGCTCGGTACGCGTGCACTTTGTCACGCCTCGTTATAAAGTGGATATTATCGCGGTTTAAGTTTGTTTTTGCCGTAACGGAAAATTAGGAATACGTAATGAAATAATACGAAGTAATCGTAAAGTTTATTATTACAAAAATTGCTGACAAAAAAAAGAAAAAAACGAAAAATTTTTATTCTATATTTTCGACTTCTTTTTTCGCGCAGAATCACCCCCTTTCCGCTTGTACCACCAGTTACCAACCACCCTGTATAATAATAAGAATAATATAACATTTGATTTGGTAACGAGATGTATAACGTAACGTTAGCTATTTAATGATGAATGAAAACACTTGGGGACTTCAAATATTTGATCGTTCGAGAAATGAAATAATGGTGGAGAGCTAAGAAGAGACTACATTTGCATATTTATTACAGACTAGGAATTTTTATGGAAATTTATTTTACGAGCGCAGCCAAAGAAGTTGAACGACTGATTCGATAAACTATCGATACAAAATATGTAAATGTATTGCCTATTATAAAAGAGCGCGTCAGAAAACTGACGCGATTAGTCTGTGGTAAAACAACAGTCCCGATCTTACGACCCATGTAGTTTCTACTCTACAAGAATAGAAAAAAAGGTCTGGCGAAATTGACCGTTTAGATGACGAATTCTCATTAACGAAATCTCTGAAGAACGATCGGAAGGCGGAAAACGATCGTTCGAATTCGCTGAGATAAAACGAGCCAATCTTTTTGTTATTTTTGTCCCTGTGTGTTGAGGCCGTGTTAAATAACGTTGTAGGACAAGTCTCCCTCTTCGTTTCTGTTATATTTCTCTCGACCATCTGTTTCGCACCTGCCTCGACCCAAATCGCTGAGAAACACGATCGAGTTAATGTCCAGGATCCACTGCTTCCTTTTGCTCTTCCTTCTTCGTTCCTCGTCTTCGTTTTTCGGTTGCTTCCGTGATTCGTTCGATAGTTCTGGTTTCAGAGGATCGCGCGATGTACAATCCTCGTGTTGCAATTACATTCGATACGTGCGACCAAGTTTCTTTAACGATTTTTCATTTACATTAATTTTCCTCTCGTCTCAGCAACGAGAACAGCTCGTAACGTTCGAAGAAGATATTTGCCGTGGAATTGAGGCGAGCTATATACCGGCAACGACCTTTTCTCGTTCGAATCTGAAATATTTTTTAACCCTACGAGATACCATCGGGTCGAAAATGAGCCACAAAGACGCAGCAGAGTTAACGAAGTGCAGAGCGATGGTCAAAAGATGGTAGTTTCTTAGAAGTTGGCGAGAAAATATTATTTCACAATTTTCCATTTAATTTGTTGTTAATTGTAGTTTAATTCTACCTGAGATCATAATCGTTTCGCGAATCTTATCTGTTCATCTTTTTTCCTTTTCTTCCAATAGAAGATACCGCATAGGATAAGGTAATTAGGAGAAAGAGTTTATCCAGTAGACATTAACGCTTTACCCGACGCTTACTGGCCAATAGCCGATTAATCGGTCTTTTGTCACCGACACTTACCGACCGATAGCCGATTAATCGGCTTTTTATGGTCGACAATCTTTCTCATTAATTGAACAGTAATTTGTTATTTAGTACTAAGGTACCTTTCTCAGTTGCGTCAGTTGCGTTGCTTTGTAAACTCCCACAGTTTTATACCGATTTGAAGAACGTACCGTTCACGATGAACAAAAAGAATCGTATCGGAAAGTCTAAAGCGAAACGGAGCCGGCGCCAAGGAGAATCTGCGCATGAGATGCTGGTCGGACGTGCGTATGCTGTTGAATCGCTAGCAGTCGGTAAAGTGTTAAGAGAATTGTCTATCGATCGGTAAATATCGCTCGGGTTTTGTTTCGACATACCAGGTTGGTAACTAAGTGATTGCGGGGTTTGTCATTAGGTGGTATTGGCAAAATCCGCAATCACTTAGTTGCCAACGCAATACTATGTTTCGAAGATTATGCTGCAACGTCCGTAAAAATGTTTGCTACCGCTTGATATTGGCAACGTGTTGTAATAAAAAAATAGTGTTTTGTCCAACATATAGGGGTAAGATACGGGGTTTGTATAGAGTTTGCAGCTTTCTTATCTCGGTAGGTAAGCACGACACATATGAAACAATAAGATAAGCACAAGTACATACGAAACAATGCAGAAAAAGCGGACCCAAAGTGGATTATACGTTGCACGTGATTTGGAAAATGAAAGCCTAGGAATGTTACCGCCGATTACCTTACGGAGACCTCAAACGATCGTTTATGCGATATTTTCTCGTATAGCAATATAATAATACATAAATAACGAAGAGATATTTTCCTTAAGAGATTTCTTCCTCATTTTTCCTAAATCATTAATCATAGTTAACTGTATCCTTGGAATTTAATGGGCTGTTGGCGCGATAAAAAGCGCGAAGAAGAAGACAAGATTGCCGGTGTGTTATCTTTTAATACGCGAGCGAACAAAACGGATGCGTAGTCAGATACAGATCTACGCAATGTCTGGTGTACACGTCGTTTCATTTGTAACATCTAATTAGCAACACGATCGCATCTTCCTACGCCAACAAAATCTTGTAAAACATATTTTATTCCACGTGGTCGCGTTTTCTTTCCTCTATTTTAAATTTAAAAAAAATAAAATCAAAGACGCTTTTTCAAGTTCAAATAATTCTCTTTTTTTTTCTACGTCGCTTCTCTCGTCTCTGTATTGGCTCCATCGCGTTCTATTTTTTTGCTTATATTTCTGTTGTCTAAGTAAAGACACACGAGGACTCTAATAGTCGACTTCCGTACGTTCGCGTTACAACTATACGAACAATCGTTTGAACTAAGAAAGAAGAATCAAGTTCCATTAATCATGTCTCCTCTTCTTTTATCTACGCTTTGATCTCACAGTTACCAGGCAGAAAACAATTGCTTTACCAAAGGTTTCCTCGCTTTACCGTCACTATCTTCGATGAATTGTCCTTTCTTTTGTTTTTTCTTCTTAAAATTCGTAATTGTTACTGCTCGAAGTAACAACCTTTTATGTTCGACTAGACGAGCCGAGTATAGCAAACTCCTTGGAACAAATTCAGGACAGACGCCACAGGCGCAAGGATCCGACACGCTCGTGATACCTTCCGATCGGAGAAAGAGAACTGTATACTGTATATGTTGCGTTTTGTTATAGCTTTGTTTGTGTGCCTGGGAAAACAAGTTAGTATCCGCTCGACCTTCGCTGTACGTATCACGCTGTCGTGTCTATGAAGCATCAAAACAACAGCTACAGGAAAAATTGCAGTCGAATTTTGCGTACGTACGCGAGACGTTAATGTTTATTACAGGCGTAACGCAAATAGAAACGAAGTAAATGTCTATTTTGTTATTTAACACTTTGACTGACACGTGGGTCATATATGGCCCATCACGGTTTCTCCTGTGACGCCACGGTGGTCATTGGTGACCGGAGCGCTTCGACTTCTTACAATTGTAAAAATTGAATGAAGATCGATAATTAGGGTATTTTGAATATAACCGATAAATAGAAGATATACAGGGTGGTTGGTAACTGGTGGTACAAGCGGAAAGGGGGTGGTTCTACGCGAAAAAAGAAGTCGAAAATATAGAATAACAATTTTTCGTTTTTTTCAGCAATTTTTGTAATAATAAACTTTACGATTACTTCGTATTATTTCATTATGTATTCCCAATTTTCCGTTACGGCAAAAACAAACTTAAACCGCGATAATATCCACTTTATAACGAGGCGTGACAAAGTGCACGCGTACCGATCTAAAATTCAAAGTCGATTTTTTCGAAAACAAAGCCCCGAACGAAAAATTTTTATTCTACATTTTCGACTTCTTTTTTCGCGTAGAATCACCCCCTTTCCGCTTGTACCACCAGTTACCAACCACCCTGTATACCTGTCCTCTATAGATACTTTGAAATGAAAAGTGCTCCATTGAACAATTAAACATTTTTATTGGAATATCAATAAAAAAAAAATGAGAAGAAATGTTGCATCTAACGGTGCACCGTGTTAAAACACATTAAACATAATTGTGGTTCATCGATACAATCTGGACGATAGGTGGTCACCTTTTTCCTCCGATTCTTAGCAATTTTTTATCTCAATTGTTTAACATTTTTTTATACCACACTCTGCAAAATTTTCCTGTCGGGTACGCTCGCCTTTCTTTCTTCTGCATTTCGTGTCACGATCTTTATCGTATAAGTATATTTGACTGCTCTGGTGAATGGCACATTCCCAGTGCCATTCTAAAATCTGATACCTTGATTTTTGTTTTTGTCGCTTGTTTAGAGAGTATCGTCGCGTTTGAAATTGATGTATTTAACAATAACTCTGAAGCTAATTTTATATACCGCTTGAGGGTTCTTCTACGTGGTGTAGAATATGCTGTCATTCGATCCGATAAATCTACAGCACATTTCCCTCTCTTGTAATCTACCACTACCATTGGTTCGTCACAAACATAATTTTCTTCGCGGACGTCTGCCATTTCAGCCGAATGTTTCGTCGAAATCATAAAAATAATCGTAATACTGTTTACGAATATCTCACACACGTTTCAACAATATATTCTGCACGTTCTGCTGACGACGAAATAACGAAAGCGAATGATTTGTTGAAACAAACGAAGCCTCGTTGTAATATGTCGCTATCAACCGTTACCGAGGCGCCAATAAGATAAACGGCCCATTGGGGAAGAATGTTGTCTTACATCATCAATTTATCATTATTTTGCCATTATATCCGTTGAATAATAAAAATACTCCCGTGGCGTCCTCAGCGAAATATTTGATTTCGACGTTGCAGTCAAAGTGTTAACGTGTTTCCTTGCTAAAAAAAAAAAAAAATTACGAAAGAGAAATTAGCGAATATGACATCGTATCCCACAGGGTCTGTGACGTGTCCTCTATAAAATACGGCAAACTTTGTCGACGCTTGTCGCTTTTCTTCCTCTTTCTTTTCTTCATTCTTGTTGATTTTGCACGAGAAAAATTGAAAACTGTTTTTGTTTCTCGTAATAGGTACGCAAACGTGTTATTATAATAAAAGAACGCGTCGTTTCGATAGCTACGAAATCAAAGTAATTGGCTCTTAATGAAAAAGCACGACGTTTCTGCTGAATTTACGCGCAGATAAAAACACCAGCTACTCCATAATGATCGACGTTTATAGATGCCAGTCGTTTTATCGCGTATTAACTTCGTCGTGCACGATAGCCCGCGTGAAGGAAGCAACAGTCGTCCTCTGACGATTTGTAATTCCCATTTCTAATATTCTAACCAATTTATACTCTGTCGAAAATAACTGCACCTCCGTACATTTTCCATAAATTTCATTTATCGAATCCAGTTCTTCAAACTACTGCGCGTACGGCTAAAGCCGAATCTGCACTCGATGGAAGCAGCCTTCGTCCGCCGCGTCGTGTAAATTCGGCTTAAGGTAAAGTAAACAAACATACGCCTGGTCAGTGAGAAGAATTAATACACTACATCAGCCTGCACTATCTATGCAACAGAAACAAACACACGACTCGATACAGCCACGTACCTTGATGAAACAGTCGTTGAAGGACAAATTGTGCCTGAGAGAGTTCTGCCATCTGCGAGTATCCTTGCGATAATAGGGGAACCGATCGGCGATAAACTTGTAGATCTCAGCCAGAGGCAACATCTTATCCCTCGACGACCAGATCGCCATCGCTGTCAACGAAATATACGAATACGGCGGCTTCTGGTCGCCGTAAGTATCCCTCGATGGTCGAGGCATCTTCCAGCCAACGGTTCCTCGCCTCGATCTCTTCAGAACACTTACACACCGCGAGTTTCGCCTACTTTTCTCATCGAACGAGTTTTTTTTTTTTTTTTTCTTAATCTCTTCTTTCTTCCTTCTGTCACATTTTTCTCTCACTTCTCATCTTTTCCTTCCTTGACGCTCTTCGCGCGCGGACACACTGCTGCGTCTTCAGAGTGTCGTGTATTATTCCAATGGCGTTTTCGATGGTTATTACCTTGGCTCGATGGCAGTCATTTTAGACACTGGCTGGTGCTGGCGACGATCGATGACGAGGCTCACAGGCGTCCTGGGAAACGACAAGAAACGTATTCGTTAGGAAACATTTGGAAGCTTAGACGCGACGTTCGAGGGGAAAATGACGCTCGGATGATTATTTATAGATGTTCTATCGATAGCAAGGATATTCAAATTTCTCATCGCCTTAGTTAGCAGCTGTAGAAAGAACTAATTAATTTAGGTGAATACGTTAGTTTCTTTCGTTTTAGAAGAAAATAATAGGTACACATTTCTCCTTATAAATTATTTTATGGAATTACGTAGCCGTTCTTCCATCGCAACGTATATGTCGCAGCATGATTCAACGAAATAATACGAAAGAAAAAATGTGCGTCGGTTATTTCCTTCTAAAACGAAAGAAACTTTCGGGATGACATAATGTCACGTATAAAAATCAAATAAACTGATGTATATCTTTGATTGGTCGTGAAGGTTCTCCTATAGGAATCGAATGATAGGTTCTCGGAGAAGAAAAAATTCCCGAAATTCTCGCGCCTCGGAGTAATTAACTGCGAACGTAAATAAAAACCAGTGTACCTAATCAACGTTGAAAAGCAGACACGTTCGTTGGTATAATAAATCGTGTTCGTACAAGCAGCCTTAGGAAATCACAAGTCAGTCGAATAGAACGAAATGATACGTCGAATAAAACGATCTGAATCGACCTAAATCTAGTTAATCATACACCGAGAGAAATGACCACGAATGAAACCTTATCGCAATCGGTATACACATTTGTCACTTTCGTTAGTGGAAAGTTTTTGCTGGATAGCTACGTATATTTGCGCTCCTGTGTATACTTAGGCTACGTACGTGTAAAAATCGATCGAGAATATACATAGGGTCATTCGATAAATTTCTGTCGGTTTTCCAGCCGCACTCCGTAGCTAAAACTTTTTTTTTAAAACGTTTTTTAAAAATGGTAAAAACCTTAACCCTTTGCACTCGTATGTTTCCACGCCAGCTTTTATCTCGGCAGCTTCTTTGTCGAGTGCCACGTTTTTTTGTGAGAGAAAAACAGGATTGCATTCTGGAAATTGTTTCAAGATACATCATACACTTAAAAATTAGAAAATACGACAATAGTGTGAATAAAACTGGTATTTAAGTGAATTTCCTTCTTCCTTTATTTATTTAAATTGTTTTATTTTTTAGTCCAAATAAATTTTAAATAAAACACTTAAAAGCGTTGCGAGCTGCCGATAACGAAATTGAAATAAAATTCCGAGTGCGAAGGATTAAGGTCCTAAGCGCAGAATCTTCGAATTTATGAAAGAAATCGTGCGATCGAAAATTGTATTTATCGAATGCCTTCGTGTGGAACGTAGGACAAGAAAAATAGAATTCGAAAGTTGAAACGATAGAATCAACGATAAGACGAAATATCTTCTTTCGCTCAGTGCCAACTGTACTGTCTCTCCTTCGAATGAAACATCGAAGCTGTAGCCACTGGTGTCAGATTCCCAGAAGAAATAAGATTCAAATGTAACTTACGTGTTTACGTGACAAGCACACATTAGGGATCCTATCGCATAATAAATTAAACGCGTTTTGACAGCTCTTAATTACCGTTTGGCTGCGTATTTCACTTGCTTCAAATTTCACACACTTGTCCAGCTACCAAACGTATCTACAAGAAGCATTCGCAGTTAAATTTGCTAGGATCTTCTCTTTACAAGTCTGTTTGCGTTTATTCGAATTTACTACGACTGCTCGAAAAGCCTGAGACAATCTGATTCGAAATTTGGCTATTAAAGTCGTTACGTGGTATTGACAAAATCCGCGATCACCTAGTTTCCAACCCAATAATTAGATGTACGATCTACTCGTTGGAAAAAGCGTCCAGTGAGTAACACACCGCTGTTTCTCCTTTCAAATATCCACGTGCCTTTTATCGTACGCGTAAATTAACACCTTACCGACCGATAGCCTATTAATAGGTTTTTTTGGTCGCCGACACTTACCGACCGATAGCCGATTAATCGGCTTTTTTGTCGCCGACGCTATAACCTACCTATAGTTAATCGGTTGCCACGACGATAAACGATCTTTCTCATTGTATGAGCAGTAATTTGTTATTTAGTACTAAGCTCAGTTGCGTCAGTTGCGTTGCTTTGTAAACTCCCACGGTTTTATACCAATTTGACGATCGGACGTGCGTATGCTGTCGAACCGCTAGCGGTCAGTAAAGTGTTAAAGGAAACATAGCATAGATATTCACGTGGAACGAACATAACGAACGCAGCTGTCGATTAAATGCGGCTGTCATCGCTAGAGAGCAGGTCGAGTACTTTGCAAGCAGGTTCGATGTATTGAAACATTGGCTGGCTGAAACTGCCGAAAGCGTCCGCCGAACATCTTTCCATGATCCATACGGTGGTTAGAAATACAAACATTTGGTGATTTTTCTTTTTACGAATCACGCTACCATAAGTTTTTTTAAATGCTGTTCTTGGCCGGCCTTTGTTGTCCGCAGACTATTTGCCCTTTTTCTCATAGTTGTCTCGTTTGGTCTTCCGCCTTCTTTCGCCGCGGCAAAACGGCCGAGAACATCTTTCGGTCTGTGAATTCTCGGAAATACGATCCTCCCAGCCTAACCCTCCTCCGAGCGTTTCTCATGAATCATAGTGTTTCAATGACGGTGCCTGTTACACGGTTTAACAAAACGCTAGACGTGGCGTGGTTTCTCTCTTGGATCTCCTTTGTTTCGCTAAAATCTTGATATACAAATATCGATCTCACGTTATTTCAATCGGTTTTTAAAAACGACAGTGCTTCTCCATCTTTTCTGCATCATGGTCCGCCTGAACGTCTCATTGATCATAGTGAAGCAGCTTGTTATTTCTGAAAATGCCTAGCTATCTGCGTTTAATATAAACAGAAGCAGATGATACGAACGAAATAGAAGAATTTGCTCTTCGTTTGAGCATCACCGACGAATACAAATTTCGAAAATATGCCAGATGTTTGTGTATCTTTAATTGTCAGAGGAACCTAATACGATCGTGGCGAAGCGTTCGTTTTGTCTGGACGAAAAGCGCAACTTTTGAGCAATCGGAAAATTATTGTGTTGGTAACTAAGTGAATGCGGATTTTGTCATTGGGTGCTAATCATTTAGTTGCCAACCCAATAGAAAGTTTCCATGATTCATAAACGCACTTTTTGTAAACACTTCAGTCGTTAAACCTACACTGAAAAACAAGGAAAAAGAACGTCTTACGAACGTATATCGTATGCATGCAGGGGCGGCGTGACCTTTCGTGGGCCCGAGTTCAACAATTTTGCGGGGTCTGAATACACATTCAAATCCTACATTTAAATTTCATAACGAGGAATTATTTATTTACAAATGCTGTTACACGTCATATTTTTTTTATAAGCAGTTTTTTTACACAAATTCAAGTAATATTTATTCGCGTTCATAATTCGCTTTTAAGGGGCAAAAAATTCAATGAAAGTACAAAATCTGCAATCTTCTATGACTTTTGCAAAAAACTATCGATGTAGTTTATTTTCTCTAAAAAGTACATTTCTCTGAATGCGCCTGAATTTTTTTTATCTAAAGTAGTTTCCAGGATATGAGGACTTTACGAAGTTACACTGAACTTTGATGATTTTTGTCTCTCAAAACACGGGCCCCGGTTCCGGCGAACGCGCTGAACCTCTGCCTTGCGCCGGCCCTGTATGCATTCGTCCAATATAAATACGATAGATGGCAGAAAGTGCAAAAAGATAGAAAACCGATGGATTTGGAGGATCACGTTGGCCATGCAATCTCGCTCTGTTCGTCGTGATATTCAGAATATCGCGAGAACGCAGGTTTACGGAATGTTCTCACTGCAAAGAGGAAACCATTTGGACAATGTTACGCTCTACTCGCGCATAACCCGAAAACTATGCTACGCAGCAGTCACATGTTGGTTTCTATTTGTATCAGCGCGTAGATTTACTGCCTGAAGCGACGACTCGCACTTATGAATCACCCGGTATGTCGCTGTATGTGTAATCGAACTTCGTTCTTGATTAAATACTCTTTTGCACAATTTCCCGTATTAAAACAGCCGTAAAAGAGGCAATCTGACGTGCAGATCAGCGACTGGGTAGGAACAAGAAGAGCCACGCACCATTCGTGACCAGGAAAATTGCTGGGAATGAAATTAAAAATCGCAAAATCAACTTTTCCATCGGGAGAGGGGCAGAGGGCGCACAGGGCGCGCGTTTAACGGGGTGTAATTGCGGGAAATAAAGTTTCGAATTGGCTGGATAAGATCGCGGTGTGACACACACGCGAATAACTTTCCTTATCGGCGATACACCGAGCCATTAACAATTAGCGATCGCGTGAAAACAGCCAGTCTACGTATGCCTATGTAACTACAGCGGCTACAAAAAGTATTTATACGTTACCCTTATTTTCCAGTGAAACGTTTTTTCCTTTTTTTTTTTTTTCTTTTATTTCTTTTTATTAGATTCCACGTTTTATCTTTTATCCGTACAGGTACTGTTCGAAATTTTCCAGTCGTATGATTTCAATTTTAATTTTCGAACAGCTTTTAGATTGATTCTTCAGGTTATCGTAAACGCAAGAGCAGGGAAGGAAATTTAATTTACAATTTCTATCGCATGGAAACGTGAGGCTGAACAAAACAAAGTTTATTTTGCTACGCTTCCGTGTTGCTGGAAACCAACAGATGAGAAGAAAAGAACAGATGGATTTTAAGCGACACCGATAGAGTCACAGTTAAGCGACACTTCTGACTCCGGCGAACCTGATCTTCTTTTCTACCGTAAACGTTGCTCGTAAGCAGATGAAGACATCGTCGTTGAGGTTATGGCGTTCAAGGCAGAATGGTGACATTTTCACAAACGATCGTTTTTGGGTGAAACGAGCGTGCTGAAGAAAGACAGAGCGAAAAGTCAATAGGAAAACCATTGAAGCAACTGTACGAAAATGATGGGCTGTCGTAAAGCAGTGGCAGCTTTTAGGGCAGTTCGCGGAACTGCACCGATCAGCAAGAAGCTGGCTTTCTGTCTGGACAATTCTCGGAACATTAGTTCAGGATCTCTGCAAACTGTACTCGTCACTATATCGCATTTAAAAAAATGTTGCACTATAATCTGGTCCAGCGACAACGAACGTGTGCGAATAGACGAGTTCCGCGTTGCTCCGTGCACGATGCAACATTGTTGTTGCTTGCTTATCTTGAAAAATTATTTTTTCGTACCTTCTATGACAAACTTTGCAAATTTATCTTAACGTACTTCGATGCTAAACAGATATCGATACTATATTTAATATGTCCCGTAGATACAACAACGATAAATATGGTAATTGTAGAGTGCGGAGGGACATTTTTCTTAACGTTGCCATGTTGCAGTAACTTCTCTTGTTAGATATCGATTTTTTTTATAACACGTACCTAATAATTATAAATAATACAAGATTTATTACAGTCGGATCTAATTAGTAAACGACGTACAAATACTTTTTTTTGCCACTATATCATTTTCCTAACGAGATACTATATCGTATGTAGGAAAGTGTCGAAAACTACCTATAATATTCGCCCTATTTTCATAGAAAATTGCTTGGAAAAGCGTCGTTTTCTTGTTCGTATCGACTTGTTCGACTGGTTAATTACAAGCTGCGTGTTATGGAACACGCCGATATTATGCGTGCAACGGTTTCTACAATGAAGATTTTATTTATAACTTGTAGCCATCGAGTGTAAGTGCCTTGCTGCGCTATAACACGTTAGTCGGAGTGGATCGTCTTGTAAACGATATTTGTTGGATCGTAAACAAAAAAAAAGAGGAAAAGATGATACGAAGAAACTCGTTGTCGCAACCACTATGTGTTTTATATGTACCATATATATATATATATATTATATTTGTATTAGTGATGTGTATAAGATTATATACTTGAGATTGTATAATATTTAAATTTATAATATTTGAATTTATACGCAGTCAGACTGAATAACATCGTGCAAACAGATTGCTTATCACGTTTAATAATTCGAAGCTCGTAATTGTTGTATTATTTTCTTATTAATTTTAATGCAGCTTTGTTCCTCATTGCTGTGTCATTTGTCGCGTTTCACGTGGTTCGGAAACATCGTTTCTATTTCTTATTTCATGTTTTCTCACGATGCATGCCACATGACAGCTTTAATTCTGATAATTTTCAGCCTGTCTTATCATGTTTTCCTCTGCTGCACGCAATTACCTCTTAAAACCCGATTTAAAACACGAAACTCAAACTTTTTGGAATTGCTATGAAACCTATCTAGCTGTTTGCCGTAGAACCTTGTTCATCATTTACCCGATTATTCTTTTTTGCTATATGATGTTCAAACTTTATGGAATTGCTATGAAAGGTATCTAGTTGTTTGCCGTAGAACCTTATTCATCATTTACTCGAATATTCTTTTTTGCTGTTCGATGTTCAAACTTTATGGAATTGCTATGAAACACATCTAGCTGTTCGCTGTAGAATCTTGTTCATCATTTACTCGATTATTTCTTTTTTCTATTCGATGTTCAAACTTTAAGGAATTGCTATGAAACATATCTAACTGTTCGCTGTAGAACTTTATTCGTGATTTACTCGATTATTTCTTTTTGCTGTTCGATGTTCAAACTTTATGGAATTGCTATGAAACGTATCTAGCTGCTCGCTGCAGCACCTTGTTCATCATTTACTCGATTACTCCTTTTTTACTGTTCGATGTTCAAACTTTAAGGAATTGCTATGAAACATATCTAGCTGTTTCCTGTAGAACCTTGTTCATCATTTACTCCATTATTCCTCTTTGCTGTTCGATGTTCAAACTTTATGGAATTGCTATGAAACACATCTAGCTGTTCGTTGTAGAATCTTGTTCATCATTTACTCAATTACTCTTTTTTGCTGTTCGATGTTCAAACTTTAAAGAATTGCTATGATACATATCTAGCTGTTTCCTGTAGAACCTTGTTCATGATTTACTCGATTATTTCTTTTTGCTGTTCGATGTTCAAACTTTATGGAATTGCTATGAAACGTATCTAGCTGCTCGCTGCAGCACCTTGTTCATCATTTACTCGATTATTCCTTTTTGCTGTTCGATGTTCAAACTTTATGGAATTGCTATGAAACGTATCTAGTTGTTCGCTATAGAACCTTATTTATGATTTATTCGATTATTCTTTTTGATGTTCGACGTTCAAGCTTTAAGGAATTGCTATGAAACGTATCTAACTATTCGCTGTAGAACCTTATTCATGATTTCTTCGTTTATTCCATTTTGCTGTTCGACGTTCAAGCTTTAAGGAATTGCTATGAAACGTATCTAACTATTCGCTGTAGAACCTTATTCATGATTTCTTCGTTTATTCCATTTTGCTGTTCGACGTTCAAACTTTATGGAATTGCTATGAAACATACCTAGCTATTTCCTGTAGAACCTTGTTCATCATTTACTCAATTACTCTTTTTTGCTGTTCGACGTTCAAACTTTAAGGAATTGCTATGAAACGTATTTAGTTGTTCGCTATAGAACCTTGTTCCATTTTGAAGTTCGTGTTCAAGCAGTCTTTAGTTGCTACGGTAAAATAAAAGTATTAATTTTCTAACGAAATTCTCAGATAGATACGTTGTTCAATAGAAAATGTTCATTTCAATTGTCATAGTTGGTGAAGTATAAAATCGTAAATCGCCTCGAAATTAGCAGAAACTTATCGGACGAGAAAAAAGCTCGCAGAGGAAGCAACGCAACTTTGCAACCGCGAAGATTCTTCTCTTTTGAAAATTTGTAATATCCGCTTAACCTGCGTTTTTCCATCGTGTCGCGTAATTTTGCACATACCTTTCGCCATGCTGTGTCTCTGTCAGAGTCCCAATTTCAATTGCACGCAGCCGTATCGCTGCGAGTCACTGAAATCTTCCGGAACTCTTCTCCCCTCCGATTGTCCAAGAATCTACAGTCCATGGAAAAATCCTTAAATCCAGAAGATAATCTTCCAAATATACCGATCCACTTTCACACAAATTTCAATGTTCGAAGATAGTTCGAAGTTTACCAACGTTCTTTGCCACACAAAATACAAATTCCCCTCGAAATCACTGCCTTTCACCAATAAAAACAGCACCGATAGTACTTCAAACGATCCCAACAGCTGCAACCGATTCAAACTCGGCTGATTCTCTCGAAAGCCTCGATTTTACCATTTTTCCGCATCTGAGAAAGTGCGCAACAGTGTCGCATAAGGCTCACGCCGTTCGCCAAAACTCTACAAAGACCTGCATTTTCAAAATGCAGGGAAAATATCCTCGGCGAAGCTCGAGAACGTCTGCGTTTCTCCGCGAACGTTGCTGCGGCAGCATCGAAGTCTCCGCGCCGTCTCGTTTCCGGCCGTTCAAGATCCACGCAACACGGCCTCTCTCGGCCTCGGTGCGATATTCCGCGAAAATACTCTTCCTTCGTAGTTTCTTGCGACGAGAGATCGACGAAACGGTGAATTTGCCTGGTGAAAATGTTTTGCAGCAACCGGAAGCGACGCGAGTGAACGCACGCGGCCGGAAACCGGTCGGTGGAAAACCGGAAGGCCAGAGGAAAATCGAGCAGCCAACTTCGCGTCTCCAGGGACACTGCGCTCGAACGATACCCACACTCCCGATGCGCTGCCTGGCCCCCACCGCTCGTCCGCGTTCCGCGATGTACGCGCTGATTGGCCACGCGGCCAGCCGCCTATCGCGCTGCACTCGAGCGTTCCAGCTAGTGGGCGTGGCCTCGTCCCCTCCGCTCGTTGCTGAACGGCGAACGATGGTTCGCGTGGAACGCCAGCGTTCCTTCGTTCCTCCTTCATAGGAGGAGCGTTCGTGTCGCGTTACGCGGACGCTTTGTTAACATTGTTCTCGTCGCTGTCCACGCTGAACGATTCTAACCTGTTGTTGGCGATGCACATGGTGCACACAGGCTCCAGAGATATGTACGTACAAGGTTGGTGGATGTGCGAGTTAGGCGATGGTTTTTTCGGAGGAGGAGATTGAATTGGCTACGACGGAACTGGGTTTGTTTGCAGATGGAAATTATTTGCGTTAATTGCTGGAAATATCGTTAGTGGACGTTAGAAAGCTTTTACAAGCTTGCCAAAAAGAGAAACCTGCTTTATTCTCGATGAAACTAACGTTAAAACGCGACAAGATTAATCGACATTCGCGTTAATGGTTCACTGGGTGAAGGTTTATGGTTGTAGTCGCGTCGTGGTAAGGAATGTAAGGAACGTGGAAAGGTGAAAAGTTCACAGTTCAGGAAATGCTAGCCGATATAGGAAACTTGAAGATACGCGAAGAAACGCGTAAAATACCCAAAGTATAACACTTCCTGTCTAATTCCTATCGATTTTCAATCGTATCCATGAAAATATAAATTTCCATAAAAATCGTATTTACTCGTTTTTGACGAACATTTTAATATTATTGTTTATTTCGTAAGTAATTTTTAAGCGCTCGTATCGAAGCTTCTCTTCTTTCGAATTGGCGAATTATTCGAAAATTAGGAAAATATGAAATATTTTTGAAAATAATGTGCAGGTAAATTTATGATTGTTAATCGCGATATTCTTTCAGATTTTCAATAGCCAGCAGATATAATTTAGGACGATTCGTTGCAAGCGTCGCAAGCGAAATTGTCCATTAAAACAGAAATAATTTACATGTTCGTTATAAATTATAAATCTTTTTTATCCACAGGGAAACCAAGCGAAGTCGATTTATATTTTATCTTCTGCTTCTGTTTTCCTCGAAGAATTCCTACGTACGCTTTTAACGAGAATAATCACATTAGTTTAATAATCGAGGCTCGTCGAGGAAAAATAATACTACGATCTTAACGCGAACGCACGACAGCGTAATCGCGTTTAAGAATTTCCATTACAAATTACCAAATTAATCATCTGGCCAGCGTAGATATCTTGTTACGTATATATATCTTTTCGAGCATTTTATCAAAAAATCTCGGACAGAGAAAGTCGACTAATGAAGTCCGCAGCCAAAGATTTCAGCTCTGATCGACATCCTAATCGATGCAATTTTTAAAATAATTTTACTCATATTACGTTGATTACGGAAATTATTTGCAATATTTGACTAGGCGAATTAAACTAATGAAAAAGCGCATCGAACGGTGTGTAAAAGAAAGAAACGCGTACTGTTCGTCTAGAAAATTAGAGACGAGTTCGACACCTTTGAAACGCCTGTACTTGCGAAAAAATCGCGCACAAATTCAATTCTTTATTTTATTTTAATTTCCTCTATTTCAATTTTATTTCAATTTTTTCCCCATCTTCTATCGTATCAACGCGATAGCTTGTCCCATTTGCTAGAAACACCCTGTATATTAAACTCTTTCTTCGCGCTGATAATTGGCGATAGTCGAGCTTCGAAGCTCTTTACATATTCTCAGCTGTTTCTCAGACACGCAGAGTCTCTGGGATAATTAAGATCGCGGCAAGCTGCGTAGAGAAAAACCTATATTTAGGCTTTCCTCGAGTAAAATGTGTTGAAATAAACGGTACGATGGTTCTCCAGATAGCTGAAATTACACGCTACCGTTCGAAAGTCCGAGATCATTCATTCCCAGTTCTCACTGATTTAAATTCATAACCTTCTCTGCTTGTAACGGACGCGGCAATAAAATGCAGCCACTTTCGGGCGATACGTCTTCACCGATGTTCCAGCTGCAATTGAAACTAAAGAAACGCTTCTATTCCTTGAAAAACCTACGATGCAATTATAATCATTCGATTAATTATCTTTGCACGTCTAACGTAACTAACGTACATATTCGAACGTACATATTCAAATACCTAAATCACGTACGGATTATCTGTCTATGTACGTAAATGTACGAGTACATAAAAAGTCGTTCGTTTTAATAACAACAATGAATAATAGTAACATCCGATAATCGATGATCGGCTGGCTACTATTGCGTTTGCAACTAAGTAATTGCGGATTTCGTCATTAGGTGGTGTTCATTTCGACGGAAGACTGTTGTTTTTAGCTTTGTTGGTATAAAGTTGTATATTGGTTTCATTCGCTCATCTTTGGTCGTTTACGATACCGACTGAGCAGATAGATACACTACGGGCATTTGTATTTGGTATATTACATATTTGTTATATTAGGTTGTCGCAAAAGTGTCTTTCGCTATCTGCAGGTAGCTGCTTTATCCGGCGATGTTCATATAAATAGGAAACTTAACCATTCGCATTACGAATTTTATTTTAATTTCGTTACCAGCAGCTCGCAACGCTTTTAAGTGTTTTATTTGAAATTTACTTTAACTAGAAAATAAGACAATTTAAATAAATAAAGGAAGAAAGAAATTCACTTAAATACCAGTTTTATTCACACTATTGTCGTATTTTGTAATTTTTAAGTGTATGATATATCTTGAAACAATTTCCAGGATGCAAACTTGATTCTCTCTTGCACGTTTCACAAAAGAAGGTGGACATGAAAGAATGTCGAGTGGGGCTGGACAAAGGAGCTCCTCAGATAAAAACTATCAGTTTCACACTCGACATAGAAGTGCAAAGTGTTAATCTATCGAATATTTTGTATCTTCAGTCACTTCGGCATACGTTTCGTTTGCATTAAAACAAAAAATGTAGCGTGTCTGTCATATTCCTATAAAACGAAAGAAACGTTTGGAACAACCTGATTCAAACTGTCTGGTTTCCCCTGATCCCATGAAATACCATGCTATGAAACAGATCGTTCGTTCCAGTCACGGCTTAGTTATTTTCTTTTCACAATTTGCTACGCATAATATTAAAATAAGTAAAATATACAGGTAATTAGACATGGAGCATGGGATTTACCTTCTTACGAAAACAAAAAAAAAAAATAATATTTCTCGTCTATTTGTTACTTACGTCGGTATATCGGTATCTCGTTTAACTCTCATTTCAATCTCTCCAGTGTAATCGCGTGGATGAATGAAAACGAGACACCCTGTGTATAATATCCTTTGCACAGACACGCCTTCTTATTTACACGACCTATTCCACAACTAACCGTGAATGTCACCGTGACAAGTCGTTCGCAAGACACCGCGATGACATATCTTTCCTCTTTTGTCACACGTGCAACTGGCGAGACCGGCACACTGTCTCGTCCTTCTATCCTCGTAAACACGCGCAACCGTCGTAAATTTATTCTTCACCCTCATCCGTAACGTCTCCACCATGTTTCCCTTACGACACTTCACCTATAACTTTGTCCTTTAGCTTGGATAATCTTACGTTGCAAATTACCATATAATGACTACAATGTTAAGCTTCGTATTAGAACGTAAGTATCGGGACAGCTGCTCGTTTCATATGATAAATTACTTCGAATTACCAATTTTCCTGTTTCTCGAAACTTCCGTTTAGAAAAGACAGCAGAGCCACCAGTGTTTGTTTGGTAAATCCGCGTGACAGTAAGATTAACACTTTACCGATCGATAGCCGATTAATCGGTCTTTCGTCACCGACACTTACCGACCGATAGCCTATTAATCGGCTTTTTACTGCCGACAATCTTTCTTATTATTCGAGCAGTAATTTGCTATTTAGTACTAAGATACCTCGCACGGTTGCGTCAGTTGCGTTGCTTAGTAAGCTCCCACAGTTTTATATCAATTTGAAAAACGTACCGTTCGCGATGAACGAAAAGAATGGTATCGGAGAGTCTAAACCGAAACAGAGCCGGCGCCAAGGAGAAGCTGCGCCTGAGATGCCGGTCGGACGTGAATACGATGTTGAATCACTAGCGGTCGGTAAAGCGTTAACTAACTACCTGACTGCTTATACTTAACGCGTATAGAGTGCACGGAAAAGAACAGAGCGTAAATTAAATATGGCGAATAAGAAAGGATAAGCACGGATGATGGTTGGAACGAGACAGCGAGTAGCGGAAGCAGCTTCGTTGCATATTCAGCGTAGCCGAGTGAACGAGTTGGCGATCAAATATTACGACTGCGATAAGAAAGCGACTTTTACGGAGGGTTTAAGGAGGAGGTTTAAACGACGTAAAGAGGTTCGAAGAGAAACGCGAGTGGATACGGTCGCGGACAAGAGAGAAGTTTAAAGTTTAAATTTAAGGCAGTTTCTCAAGGAGCGATATAAAAGTGGCATGAAAATGCTAATGTGAATTTTAAAACACAAGGTTTGTAACGTCGCGTCGTTCTTTCTACGATCGCATGTATGTAGTTTTTCCATTTGCGGAGTCGATCGGTGTGGCTTCCGAGCAGCTCGTATATCAGGTCAAAACAAGCTCGTAACATTCCCACCTTCCACATTCATCAAACCTAAAACACCCCACCAACGAGCCGACCACTTCTCTTAGCTATCTTATCGCACCATCCAACCAATTCCTCCTCCATAGACGCAAAAACATACATTCGTTCCCCCACTCTAACGTTACGACACCACTTTTTCCACCCTCGTTGCGTCACGAACTCGAATCGCGCCGAATGCCACCAGTCGCTTTATTGTTTCTTCGTAGATTACCTCGCCTCTCGTTTCCACCACTCCGTGTCCGCTCCAGCACCTCCCACTACGCTGCGCTGTGGGCGTGGCCTGCACCCAACCGCATTGCTGCACGCTCCTACTCTTCTTCTCTGAAAAAGCAACTCTTACGACTGTAAATAAATTTTAACTCGAATATCTTTAGTTTTGGCGAATACGGTATGCACAGTGGTGGCGAGAACTCGGTCGTTCTACTTCGTGAAATTTTAGTGGCAAAGCGCGTGATCGATGCTCGCGCAAGTTCCTCGGTTTCCTCTACTTTCTGAGCGCTTAACAAACTTGTCAAATATACTCTCGACCATTGTACCGTTACTTTCCAACAGAGCGCCTTTTCGTTACGTTCTATATCACGTGTTTTTTCTTTACCATAGCATCAAATTTTTGTAGTTACGTATACATCGCTACTTACTTGCTTATATAATTCGCTCTATACGTATAAAGAGTACCGAGAAGTGGGCGTGGGCCACGACAGTGCACCCCTCTGTCGGCCTCGTTTCACCGCCATGAATTGCAAGTGGCCACGCCCCCGCATCTGGACCCATCATCCTATTGGCCGTGGGCGTGAGCAGCGTTTACCAGCAACTCGACAAACTTGCGGACGCGTCGACCGACTCGCGGTTCACCGAGGCTATCCATAAAAAGCGTACAACGCTGGAGGAAAACGAAAGAAGGGGCGGGAGATGGAAAGGCTCTCAACTCTTGAAAAATTCGTATCGCTATCCCCACCTATGCGATGTACGGTAGCAAGCACGCGCGAAATACAAGCTCGATCGATGCACGCAGGAAACGTCGTTAACTGCTCGTTGCACAGCGTGTATACATATTGGGTGGAGGGCGTAAGTGAATCAATAATCACACGTTGCATATAAATCAATTTTTATTGCAATTAATATTTAAGTATCGGTTGCACACGTTAATATTCAGACACGTCGCAATCTCCGCGTTCGTTGCTTCGCGTAATAAGGTGATTTAAATACGCAGCGCGTTGCTCGTTCTGTCTGAGAGGACGAACCGTCTCATCGTAGCTCGAAAACACGTAAACGTCTTCGCTGAGGCGACATGGAGCAACTTCTTCTCGCCGCTCGTTGCTGAATATCGTTTAGCTTGGACGAAAAGTTGCTGCAACTTACCGTTTGTTGGAGATGTTCCGCGGAAGGTGGAGCAACGAGAGACGACGACACGTTGCTCGATGTTGGTAAAGTTGCTGGACGCAGGCGAGAGACTTCGCGGTGTAGAAAATACAAATGATGCGAAATGAAGAGTCCAGGCAGAGATAAATCGCGACGAAGACAAAGTCGCTGAGATTAAAAGCTGCGAATAGACGGGTTTTGCCTGCTCGCAGACGAATAATTTACCTGATACGGCCGGATATGTCGGGTACTCGCGGGATATAGGTCGTTATAATATAAGCGTAAGAAAGAAAAAGCTGACGACATTAAACATCTCGTAAAATATTACAACTACCTATCTTTGAAACCGCAAGATCTCGATGGCTCGCCATAAGCGATCATCGCACGAAATCTCATTACGAACTTCGTGCGTATGTAAGTACGCGGACAGTTACATAGACAGCGATGCTACGTATGTACAGGGTGTTTAACTGAAACTAATCGCGTACAGTCGATCACAGAGATCTCGTATAACGCGTAGAACCCATAGAAACATCAAATATAAATGTAAGTATGTAACACGTTGGCTGTTATGAATTCTGTCGGCGCGTTAATTAGATATCCGGTGTTAACTTTATCAAGAGGAAAGAAGCGAAATAACGTGAAACAGGACAACGTGTTACGCGTACTCGCATGAAATCACGAAACGCATGCAACGATAACCTTCCGCTGTATTCTCGACGTGGAAAAAGATTGAAGATTTCTGAACGAGAAGAGAACTTCTGACGTAGCCAGACAGTCGAGCTTTGTCTAGCATCCTCTTTAGAAATATACGTATCAACGACGATTGTACGGTGCTGTACACGTAATTATAACAAAGCGAGTTTTTGGTTTCTTCGGTTAGATGCAGAAAATTCGGTAGACTTTCGCCACTGCGTCTCTTTTCTGCCGAGAATTTCCAAGCAGCCACCTCTGTGATCGCTAAATAAACGATGCCTCGATGTGAACCAACAGCGTCCACTGACACCGCAATTATCATTTTACTTCGTAATTTTACCAACAGCCAGACTGTGGATTTTTCATTGCAAATTCGTGTTTGATCGAAGTAGAAATGTATTTCGCGCGCTTTCGCAATTTTACGTTTCCTACGGAATGCACAAAAGTCTGGTAATAACGTGCGTTGATTTAGAAATCAAATGATCTAGAAGCAACGCGAATCACGAGAACGGAACTGCATTCCTACGTTCCCTTATCCACGTTTTCACGTTCCGTACGCTACGCGGAATCGCTGAACCTCGCAGCCGGTTAATAGATTGATCAGTAGCACGGATAAAACGATTGCTCCACCAGCCGTTTATCTGGCTATCCGCTTCTTTTCGCTCGTCCGTCTTTTTGCCCGGACGAGCAGCCAATTCGACGAATTCAATAACTCGCCGGACCGCGTGCTCGACCGTCGACCCTGCCCCCACTCCGCCAATTATCCCCACCAAGGCAGTCGCGCGTTTCAGAGGCGAGGCATCATTGGCGGCGGGGAGTGGCGGCCACGCCCACTCGCGTGGCTACAGCGACGCGTCACGCTCCACAGAACCGGATCGTCCGGTGCGCGCTCCGTATTTAGCAGCGCACGAACGTGCGAACCAGCTTCGCAGACCAACCCTCCGCAAAGCGGTTACGGAGGAAAGGGAATGGTTTTTTCGAGTCGGTTTGGTTCGAGTCGATCCAACGAAATCGATCGATTTCGCTCGATCTTGCGTACGCTGCAAATGGTTTTGTTTCGCTTTTTTGTAGGAAGGGGCGAGGATAAGAGGATTTGTATAGTTGAGTTTTAGGGATCGAGCGACAAAGAACGTATAAGGAATTATTCAGTTGCGATTGAGGTAAAAGAATACGTGAAAGATATCCGATTTTATATTACGAAGCAAAAGAGAATTGCACGCGCGAAAACGTACTTAACGTTGGATTTATATCATTTGACAAATAATCGTTGGATGACAAGGTATGTACGTGTTTAGAATCGAGTTAAGAAAATTTAGAGTTATTTGTAAAATTTCGGGTAGAAAAAAATTGCGACTGCTATAAGAAAATTTGGAAAAATCGGTAATTACCTATTACGCGTTAAAATGCGTTGTATTAAATTCTTCTTTCTTTCGGATGAGCCGCCGCGTTCTTCACCAATGGTCGATGTTTTGCTATTATAGCGTAATTATTTTGCTCATAAACTAAGCTAAAAAGTAGTACCGCTGAATTCTACCTATTAACGACAATTAAATTAGTTCGCTGTTATTAGTTGCATCAACTAACGCCAATCGTTGAACGCCATGGGATATCGCTGGATCTTGCGTCAAGGTCAGATGCGTCTTAATTTCGACTAATTAAAAAATTATGCAAAGACAGAGCCTAAGTTAAGTGCGTTTGCGAGCGACATTCGATGATACGAATGATAGCACGTACGTACGCTTACGCGACTTTGAGCGTTGAGCTGAGGCGCGCGAGTCAGCGTGCGTTCGACGATCCCTTTGTATTCGTCGCTCCAAGGACACCTATGGCGTTCGCGATCGCTCGACGACTGGTCGTCGTTTGCGTCGAGTCGCGGCATCTGTCATCGCGCCGATGCTGCTTACCGAGTCCAGTCGTCGAGAATCCGCGGGGGTTCGTGTCATTCGATAGACGCGCGATGTTTTTACCGATGACGATTCATCGACATAGAACTTGATCAACGATAACGAAACTCGACACGGGGTTCGCTCAACCGCTTGCAGTAAACTCGGGTAAAAATTGCCAGACTTTACAGTATCGTAGGTATCGATCTGCGTTCCATATAAAAAAGTCGAGGTGATTTTGAAATTTCCGAAACTCCTACAGCTACGAAAAGATCGTCGTATCTGCGAAAATAACGGAGATATTCAACCGTTGACTCTTCTCGTACCCCGCCGTATATCGTTAATCGTCGTTTTCCTCGATGAAAACTGTCGTCGATAAAGTCTTCTATCGTCGATAAATCGTTGTCGACTTTTACCGACAGCTTCGGTTTCTTGCGTGAAAGATGCAATTTTCTTACGACAGACTCTCTTCTCGTTTCTGCCTGCTCGCTTAATAAATTCGATTTCAACGTGTCAAAGTGCCACGTTATCCGTCTTAGTCGCAAAGTTTCGTACGTTTCGTATTCTTATTCTCCCAACGACCACCTGTCATCCGTCGATAGCATCGTACGCGATTCGACAGTCCTTTCTACAAACATGCTCTATACGGTATAGTTAATTCCGCCTTTAAATGCCGCGGCGTTCTTCGTCGTTCATCAAAGTGCTTTTTTAACACCCGTGGCTCCCTCTAATTCTCCGGCGCGTCTCATGCTCGAACATTGCCCTGTTATTTCATCTCCGTATTACGAATGTCATGATGCGTTGATCGACAGTGTGCAGCATAGATCGAATGCGATTATCTTCTCATACTGACCCGTGTCTATTTATAGTCACAATTACAATTCGATTCTGTCGCATCTGGAATTAACGATTATCGAGTAACGCTGCACCGTATTTACCGTTTATATATAAACTTGTCAACTGGCTCATTCTTCACACATTCGTCCACACATTCTCTACGAATTTAATTTTTCTACTTTAGTGCAACTAAGAACTCGTGCTCTCTTCGTAATCGAAACCCATCGCACACATCACGGTCTTAATTTTGTAACTGTAAGTGCCAGCAATCTCTGCCGTGAACTTAACTTATCCCGTGACTATGTACATCTAGCCTCGATATAGTATATTTAATATAGTAGCAACTCTTAAAGTCATTTGCGCGATCTCGTGTAAACTAGTCTTTTCTCTTCCTGTCTCGTTTGCATTATATATTATTTTATTTACATTTACATTTACATTTCTGTTACGTTGTGTTACGTTACTTACACCAGCTGTGACAGGCACTTCAAAGATAGTAATAAAAGACAACGTCGGTAAGTTCCGTGACAGTTAAATATCGACTCGACCTGCAATCCTGCTAGGATAAGGTAGGGTTACGACATGTGACTCGAGGTCTTTCGTAATCCTGTTCAGTAGCTCCTCCAATCGGAAATGAAGCTTGTTCGATTAGGGACAGTTAGATATAACAGGGCTGTATGCTCGATCCTTGGCTGAACAACCGCGATATCATCGGTTCGATGGCTTCGACCGTGGCTCCTGTAAGTTTCGAACGGACGGAAGGTCGGTAATAAACCTGCCGCTGAAAGTTGATGCTATATCGTGCATGGAAATGCATCGCGTAGGTTCGTTGCTTCTTTTTACCTTCCTAGTTTTAAAAGCGGTTTACTTAAGTCACGTCAGAGTGATAAGATAATTTTCCGATATTCTAAAAGATATTAATATCAAGGAAGTAGCATTGAAGGAGCGTTCAATCGATCGCTATTACTGTCGATATTATCGTCGATAT
Source organism: Bombus breviceps (assembly GCA_014825925.1). Classification (NCBI taxonomy): domain Eukaryota; kingdom Metazoa; phylum Arthropoda; class Insecta; order Hymenoptera; family Apidae; genus Bombus; species Bombus breviceps. The sequence goes on along the minus strand of CM026194.1, from coordinate 6,478,448 downwards.
TATCGTCGATATTTAAGATTCTTAACATTACCGTACATAAAAGACTCTCTAAACGATCGATCTTATGCTCGATCGGTACAATGTTGGGAACCTTCACTATCGACGATAATATCGACGATCGTATCGATCGTCTAAACGCTTCTTTATCCATATACCGATCGGAATATTCCTTTGCAAGACACGAAATTACGAATAAAACGTCGGTTGGACAAACGCGCCTACCTTTGATACTAACTGTTGCCAGTAGGGTTGCATATTATTGAGTATACGGCGTTTGTAAAGATTCATGCGAACGTTGCGTAAGAGATAGACGTTGCGTGGTGTATGCTTCCTTTTAGCTTAGTAAGTGGTGTACGTTTTCCTTTAAGTTCATAAAGAAGTTCCTGCTAATTGGCATAGTTTTAAGAAGATTAATCTTTATATTTATATCACTAAAGTACCTCATCTTTGAAAAACAATGCCAAGCTAAGAACTGCGTTAATATAGTCCAGTTAAGACTATTCAAAATCCTTTTCAAAATAATTAAACGAATCATTTAAGTATCATCATTTCTTTCCTAATTCTACCTTAACCCCCCCCCTCCTCCCTCCCTGGGTACTTAACAGATCGGTATTTTTTTTTTTTATTTATTAAAATTTACAATCAATTCTCGCATTGAGAATTTTCAGTAATTTTTCTGGCGTGGCGCTGTGGCATGGTTAATTATTTATAATAAGTAGATACTTATTATAGATAAATATGATTTATACACGGTATTGTTGATAATAAATGTTGTTTAGTTAAATCTTGAGCTTAGGTCTAGCGGGTAGTGTCTCTTCAGCCTGCGGATCTGATCCGACGTATCAAGTAATCCAGTAACTAGTGGGTTTCGATGTTGGTTGACTCTTATGCTGTATCTGTTGCTATATTTAGTAATTTCCTCTTTACAAACATAGATAGAAGACTGAAAAGGAAACATCCAACAGATCTCACAAAGAATATAACCTAATAAACACGATGATGGAACCTCGCTGGGGGTAAACATCCACATGCTATATTTTATTCACTAAGTTAAAATATTTTACCAAATGTCCTACTGGACAAATTGTAAAATTTTAAAATAAAATAATAAAAAAAAAAAATGTCCTCTTTGATTGTAGGAATCTTGAGGTCTCGATGTATTACTTCGTTGGTAACATACCAGGGTGCGTTTATAAGGGATTAAGAGTTTTTGATTGAAAGGGTTGGAGAATTTCAATGTTGGAATTGTTTGCTGTACCCCCTAGTTGGATTCCGTAGGTCCAGACAGGTTTTATGACGGTCTTGTAAAGGGTAATTCTGTTTTGTGTGCTTAGGTTGGAGTACCCAAGTATCTGACCGTATCCTTGCTAGGAATTGTTGTATTGTTAAGATCGGTATTTAAACTCGAAATAGAATTAGTCTTTGTATATTGTACTTCAATTTACCTTATTCTCCCTGTTTCGCTTGAATTATTATTAATCCAAAAAAAAAAAAAGGCAGAGGTGCTGTCCCAGTCATAAACGGACGGCCACTCCAAGCCCCAAACGATGATATAATTACTATGATTCCTACTTTTCCAACGTAACAGGCAATTAAAGAGTATCGTGCAGAACATTACCAATTTCTTGAAAACTATAAAAAATATTGATTTACTTTATCTATAAATTAAACAAACAGAAAATTAATCATATTAGATACAATAAATTTTAAAGGATAAATTTCCTTTAAAATCTTATTTTTAATTCAATGACAGATTAATTTGTTATTTCGGTAGCTATTTAATAACTTCTTTTTATTTTA
>CM026194.1:6232489-6471209 GCA_014825925.1 Bombus breviceps | reverse complement strand
ATAAATAAATATATATATATGTCGGAGATGAAAGGACATCGAGGTCTTTCTTTTGAAACGTTTGGAAAAGTACTCAATACTTTAGTCCAGATTTTAGTCCAGAGGAAAGTTGCTTATGTTCTAATCCGAGTATGGAAGCCCAAGATTTATGACAGTAGGCTTGGGCTCGAACTGATATAACGGTTCTCTGAACGTAGCCGCGGTCACGGGAGGGACGTGTACCTAACAAAGGTATGGAGTAATTATATAGCTCTCCTTAAAAACAAACATTGACCGGGGAGGTACGGAGAGGAGTATATAAGGGCAGTTTCACTTGGACTGCGGTTTAGTTCATCCAGATGGGTTTTTATTTTATTTTATTTTAAAATTTTACAATTTGTCCAGTAGGATATTTGGTAAAATATTTTAACTTAGTGAATAAAATATAGCATGTGGATGGTTATCTCCAGTGGGGTTCCATCATCGTGTTTATTAGGTTATATCCTTTGTGGAGATAGGTTGTATTTGTACGTTGAGTCATTCCAGAATCGTGTATCACATTGCATTCCTAACCCGGAAACAGCAGTTATTACAAGAACATATCACAAAAATAGAAAAGTGGCTCCAAGATAAACAAATTAAAGCAAACCTCAACAAATGCAACCACATTACATTCACACTGCGAAAACAGAATTCACCAAGCATCCTACTGAACGGCACGCACATAACACAAACAAGGCAAGTTAAATACCTAGGACTCCACATAGATACACAACTCACAAGGAAACAGCATATTAAATCAATAGTAGACAAAATTCAGGCTACAAATAGACAAATGTACTGGCTAACAAGCCGAAAATCCAAACTAAATCCAGAAAACAAAGTAAAAGTATACAAAACAATCTTAAAACCAATATGGACATACGGAATACCATTATGGGGGACAGCAGCAATGAGCCATATAAACAAAATAGAAACGATTCAAACGAAGCAAAAATTTTAAGAACAATAGTAAATGCCCCATGGTACGTCAGAAACGAGGAAATTCGGAAGCACCTGGGAATATCAACGGTCAAGGAGGATATTAGCAGGTACGCGGGAAGGTACAGAGAAAGAATAGCAACACACCCGAACCGACTGGCCCTGGAAACGGCCAACACAGCAAACATGGATAGAAGACTGAAAAGGAAACACCCAACAGATCTCACAAAGGATATAACCTAGTAAACACGATGATGGAACCCCGCTGGGGGTAACCATCTACATGCTATATCTTATTCACTAAGTTAAAACATTTTACCAAATGTCCTACTGAACAAATTGTAAAATTCAAAATAAAATAATAAAAAAAAAAAAAAAAAATCGCATTCGTCCTAACCTAACCCCGTTGACAGTGGATTCGTTATTGAACCTAAATTCATTGTCAATCGACATCTCGATCATCCAATCGCCGTTATTACTTGTTACATTCTGTAATAATCACATTAGTATCAGTAAATATCTATAGTACATCACAACGATGGCCAATTCACGTGAAGATTTATTATGCGCCCCTAACTCTAATGATAACCCGACATCAGAAGTGGGATCAGTGCCGGTTATAACAGTGCAAGAGCTTACGACCATCGTGCGTGAGTTAATTCAATCGCTTGTACGAAAATCGAGTACGAAACCTAAAAATCTTTCGCTACCGCGTTTTATCTTTTATTCAACGTACATCTCAAATTTTGTCCATTGCATTGATGGGTTTACGTTGGAGATAATTTTCAGATCCCTTAAAATATGATATTATGATTGGTTGCAAAATTTTAAGTCAAGGTTTTGATATTATATTATTAATATTACGCAAAATAGCCTCGCTATGTATAAAACAAAAACAATTAATATCTGTAATAAAACCGCTGAAAACGAAAGCGACATTAATGAAGTTGACATTAGTAATAATATCAATTACAAGAAGTTGTAATTAGTAATAATAAACGTTGTTACGTCGCGTGAAACGGTCCGTGCGACGTCTCTAGCTGCCTGACCGCCAAGGGTCTGCACCGCTATTCAGACCTCCAATAAACCTAAGGACCCACCATAAACTTAGACTTTTAGTTTATCTTTCTACTTGTCCTTGGTATTCATATCTAACTCCTAATAACCTTAAAGGAATCATTGTTCCTGTAAGTGTTATCGGTTTATGGATGATCCCTGGAACAGCCCTTAGGTTTATTATGTGTTCGTACTAATTACGGAGAAAAGCGAATATTTCCCTAACGAGAAAGGTGGTTTTTCCCATGAACAAGGTCACCCTCGAGCCACGTTGATCGGAGGCCCCTTCCTCCTATTTTTAGTTATTAATTTTGACTATAACCGATGGGCATCGCGGATCGCTATCCTCACTTTCCTAACGAAAACAACGTGAACAACGAATCCGCGTCCTTAGTTCAAAAGGAATACCCATACCGAGCTTTCTTCCGTAATGCTACGAAAACGCACTTCACTGTTTTATGTTTTTGTCAATCACTCTGTATCTTATATAGAGTCTTATCCATATTGTATACAAAATTGTTGGAAATATACATATTTTATATTCTGTTAACGCGGTGTCAAATCAAAACAATCACCCCTATTATCTTAACGGAAATCAGGGAAACGGTCAACTCGTGGTGTCGATTATTCTAATCGTAGCGGGAATTTACGACTCCCGTTGACGTGATATCTCGCAAACGCGATTGGTTGAAAAAACAAAAGTCGATTAATTTCTGTTCTTGAAAATCCAGGGATTCATTCATTACGGGTTTCCCACGTACTCGCGTAAATACAGACTAGTTAGAAACACGTCACCGTACAAAGAAGTCCTCATAGACTTAGCGAGGAGGAGCGAACGTGGAAGAATAAGCGAATTAATTAAAGCAAAAATCATAAGGCCTAGTAATTCACCATTCGCGAGCCCTATGTTACTCATGAAGAAAAAAGACAGTTCAGATAGATTATGTGTAAATTTTCGAGAGCTAAATAAAAAATATGGTTGCGGATCGGTATCCTTTACCTCTTATTGCCGATCCAATCGCGAGATTGCAAGAAGCGAGATACTTTATTAGGCTGGACGTGACCAGCGGATTTCATCAAATCCCTATTCATTATAATACTACGGAATATACAGCATTTGTTACCCCGATGGACGGTACGAGTGTATAACGATGTGGTTTGGAGCGACAATGTAAGGAAACTCAATGTGACCGTGTGATAGATTTCACATGTGTTCGGAGCGACAATGTAAGGAAACTCAGTGACCATGGAACTAAGCTCTGTGTGCTCGTGCGATCTCCTCTCCTTAAAAACAAACATTGACCGGAGAGGTATGGAGAGGAGTATATAATGGCAGTTCCACTTGGACTGCGGGTCAGTTCATTCAGATAAGTTCTACTTGTACGTTGAGTTCAGAATCATGTATCACATCCCATTCGTCATTCCGTTGACCGTGGATTCGTTATGGAACCTAAAGTCATTGTCATCGATATCTCGATTATCCGATCGCCGCTTTTACTTGTTAACTTCTGTAATAATTACATCTGTACCAATAAAGATCAGCTAGAATACATAACAACGATGGCCAATTCAAGTGAAGATTCGTCAACCGCCCCTAACTCCAATGAGAACCTGACATATATATATACATTTCAATAATCAGTGACAGTTCTTTGTTATTTTATTGCTTCTATTAAATATAAATTATTTCAAAAGTTTATTAGTTATTTTTGCGATAAAATCTTCTATCTATTATCAGATAGAAAATAATTCCTCTCTGCTGTTATGAAATTAAGAAATAAACAAATACTATGCCTGTTGAAAATAAAGTCCCTAGACAAGTTCCTAAGAACTAGTGACTTTCGTGGATGTCAAATCTTACGTGCGTTTTGTTATATATCTACTGTATGTACACTGTTTGTCTATTTCTTACAAACTTGATAAAGTATCTTTTGTTTACCTGTTTGCCTAGGAATTTATAATGAGTGACGATGATCGAGACATCGACATTGAGAGCGATGTAAGCCCTTAAAACTGTTCTTTCAATGGACCTTGTTAAAGAGATCGTTTTTTAGGAAGGTGACGATTCCGATTCTAGGCAGAGGCATTCAAACAATACCCAATATTATTCTCAAGTAAGTTCATTATCCACTCTAATTTTCTTTCTTTTTTTTCTAATTCTATTCATTTATTCAACATCTTTTATTTAATTAACGATATAAACAAGTTTTATTTTCAAAATATAAAATGTAAATATTGTTGAGGTTAAATAGACACTTTCCGTGTGATTTAACCAATTTATTCTTGTAAATAATTTATCATTGAATATCTTATAAAATGAAGATACTCGACTAATATGTATATTGATCTATAGATTTAATTTTATAATTAAGATTAAGATATGCACACACATGTTTATTTTTAATAATAAAGTTAAGATTGGCATTGATTATAAGGCAAGAATTTAGATGTAAGATTTTTGTACAACTTATATATAGTGTAGTTTGATTTGATATGAAAAAGGCAGAAAAACGGGCACACCATAATGCGCTAGAACGAAAACGTCGGGATCACATTAAGGATAGTTTCTCCAGTCTTAGAGACTCTGTACCTGCGTTGCAAGGAGAAAAGGTTGCAAGTAGGGCACAAATATTGAAGAAAGCTGCTGAGTATATACAGTTTATGCGACGCAAGAATTCCTCTCATCAACAGGATATTGATGACTTGAAACGCCAGAATAATCTCTTGGAGTCTCAAAGTAAATATTAATCAGAAAATTAATTAGATTTTATTCTAACATTCTTTGGAAATTCAAAATACAGTTTAAATAGAAGAATATTACAATTATTCTCCATTAAGTATATTTTGTCATGATTGTAGCTTAGGTAAATGTTTATATATGTTACTTTTATATTTAAAAAATATATTGAAATATGTTCGCTACACTATAAAGTATATATAATATTGTACTCTAAAATTTTTCTGCGCCATAAATGTATTTTTGTACTATTTATAGTTAGGGCACTTGAGAAAGCAAAGATAACAGGCAATTTCGCTGCTGAAACTTGTGAAGTCACAAAGTCAGAAGGTGTACCAATGCCTGGATACAATGACACAGAGTCTGAATCATCAGATAGTGAAACTAGCAGAACAGTTCGTCAATCAAAAAAACTGAAAGTCGGAGGCCTCCACCATTGACCAATGGTTTGATCTAATTTTTGTTTTGACAAAAATTTATTTTTTCGTTACTACTGACGAATATACTCCATATGTATATTTATTTACATAAGATGAAGACACTCACTATATGGAGTCTTTAAGTGAAATCTTGAATGTCTTAAAACCGGTGTACAAAATATTGTTCAAATTATAAGTAATGCTATTGCTTCATTTAATACGTTGACGCGGCGTGCGCCATCGGCGGGTCACACATTTGTCCCGAGGGGCGGCAATGGGTCACACATGTATTTCACAAAATAGGTAGTGACCCAGCGCCGTCCCACGAAACAGACAGTGAATTCGGGCGCCGGCGTCAACGTGTTAAAGATTAATGAAATAATACGTTACGAACACTTTGGAGTAGATTCTTAAAATTTGTTAAAAAATTGGAATTGTTTTATTTATGAAAATAGTTGTTTAATATAAAGGAAATAATGTATTGTGAGGTGTTTTGGTTTATACTTCTAAATTCTTATACTGATAAACTAATTGAATTTAATTAAGGTTGTGCTATTAGTAACCACTTTGTCAATACTAATTCAAGCAATACATTTCCTTAAATATATAATCTCTTTCTAAAAGAGGATTTCAATTTCAAATCTTTCTTTTATTTTTTTATAATTCTTAATTTATTTATCCAAGATTATTGTATAATTATTGTATTGTTGATTTATCAAAGAATCTGAAAATACTAGATATATGCTCAATTGTAAAATTTATGAAAGTTTTGGAATTATTTTTTCGTTTGGAGAAGAATTTAATAATTATATGGACAAAATTTTTATTACTAGAAGAAAATATATTGAAATATATAGAAATAAATATATTAGACAATGTATTATAATAAGAATTAATCAATTTTAATCACTTTTTAACCTTTTACATATATGTCTATATGATAGAAAGTAAGTATTGATAATGGTATATGTTTAATTAGAGTATTTTTTTAAGAAAAATGTTTCTTCCTTTTGAACTTCATAGAAATCTTTGTAAATAAATGGAAAGTATTATATTAAATCAATTAGTTATAGAGTGATATTCTTTTAGCAGGAAATATTGTACTCTATAATATTAAGAAATACGAAATTTATTTTATAAATTATGAAGAATTTATTAAAATCGAATGTAAAATTATTAGATACTTATAATTAGTAGAAATAAAGATCATTTGTGAAATATCGTTCTAAAAGATATAGATGTATACAAAGTGACCAAACAAAATCCAATCATCTAAATATCTGCTTTATTTATTATTGTATGATAAAGCTTCTCAGGACAACAGTGGAAATAGTTTCTTTTCGTGATCATTTTTTTTTTTTTTACAAGATTTCAAGGTCATCGCCATTTCTTTTAAATAAGATATAAGATAATAAAAAATATATTTATTTTGTGGTATCCTTATAGAGTGGTAAATCTTAATAGCTATACTATTCCCATCATTTAATCTCGAGATATTTACGCCTGATGTATCCGTATGTAATAATTACTTATGTTTAATCGATAGGTGACAAAATTAAAAAGTCGAAATTTTATTGGTCCTTGGACAGGAAGAATTTTTTAACATTTAATAGTTCGAAAGAAAGTTTTGAATGTAAGGAATTAATTAAGATTAGTTTTATCTAAGTATTAATTAAATGCGATTAGTGTAGTGTTCTATCTTGGACTTGGTGACAACACTATATGAAAATTTTGCTTATACTTAGTACCATTGATTTACCATAAGATGACACCACCATATACAAAATAAGGCACTACACTCATTGCATGTAATTAATTAATTCTGTAGTAAATTGGAATAATGACACAGAGATGATTTATGAGAGTTAAAACTTTAATTTAATCCCTGAATAGTTTAAGAATTTGCCCTGCAGATCGAGAAATTTCATTTTTTAGTTTAAGCATGGTGGCGCCTTCATTCGGGAGTTAGTAGTACTAACAAGAAGTAAAATTTTGCATATATTCACACTTGGAAAACTGTCAAAATAGACGTAGTTAGACCAAATTTAGGACATTGTATGAATTATCATTTATGAATATATTAAACCAATAACATTACCAACATCAAATTAGAGTAACTAGAAACAACAATCATATATAATGAAATGATTTAAAAATATGTACGTTTATTAGCAAATATACAGATAAGATATAATTTAATCACTTAATTGAAATATGTTTATTTAATCACGGAAGTTTTCTCTTGTAAAATTGAATCTTTACATCACTATGTCCTTCAACTTGTACTATAATATTAAAAGTAATTATAAGTGTATTGCATTTAAAACATAGGCTACCCTGATAGTTCTTTATATATATATATATATATGTATGTATGTATGTATGTATGTATGTATGTCCATACAAAGGAATTTAATTTTATGATGTATATGATATATTACAGAAATAGTTTCTTTTTCAAGTATTGTCAAAGTTTGATGAGAATATTTAAAAAGATATTCTACAAAATGTAATAATTATAACAATTGAATTATTAATCTAGGAGACAGACATGAATCATTAAAAATAAAAATATGCAATGCATTATATCATATTCTTTAATTATACAATAATCATAGTTACAAATATACAAAATAAATTACTACATATGCTGGCAGAGTTTTTGAAATAATTTTAACATAAATATCCAAGAAGCTAGATAAACATATGTTCTACTTAACCTTGTTTCAAAATTCCGATCATCTTTTTTATATCTTCCTAAACATATTAGGCAAATATAATTGATTTTCTACAATTATTTACGAACAATATACATAAATAAATAGTGAAAACATGATATTTTATATTATAAAAAAATTTATTGAATGAGTAATCATCTTTTACTGTAACAAAGTATAATATGTAACACTAATGTTACGTATTATATTAAAGATCTCAAATTACCTATAAAATATTATGAAATAATTCGTTTAGAATTTTATAGAAATACATACTTGTAGGATATAAAAAATTATCTGTAATTAATACTTTCGTGATATATTGATACAACAAATTACTGAAGTAGCAAAATTACATTTTTATGTTTTCAAGTTTTGCACACTTATTCAAACTATATCATTAAGTGTAATTTTTGCAAATTATTTTGATAAAATATATTTACCATACAATAAGTATGCACTTGATCAAGATAATGCATGCGCGAACTTATTCAGATGTATCACATATTCAACAGCTTCTTTATACTCAACATAACACAAAATATATATTTGCAGTTTCTTGCAGTTTCAAAATTTAATTTTAGACAAAAAATGAAAATATAATTTTAAACACGTAGGAGAGAAAATACGCGAATAATTTGAAACTTTAGACAGGTATGATCACAAAATATTTTTCCATTGTTCCGTCAAAACCTTAGCATTAAGCATTTTACATATTTGTACTTGTTAAACAATTTTTTTCGTGAATTTAAATATGATGAAGGTAATAAATGTGATGAAGGTGTGCTGTTCATCTAAAGATAAGAATTGATGAAGAAGATTGTTCTGAATAATTTGATACTTATAGGTTATGGGTGCCACATACGAGAAACTGTTAATTATCAACCACATATACCACTCCAATAAAGAATAATAGTATGCAACGACAATGAAACGGAAGATTCTTGATCTCTGATAGTAGAAAGTTGCTGTTAATCTGCACAAAATTTCTCCTATTAAGCACACATTACACAGACCGTGATAATTAATACAAAAAATAATGAACATAATGAACGATACAATTAATAAACTTCCATTTAAATAATCAACATTTTTAACATTATTATCATTTTAAATGTTCGTATATTTTTACACAACTAAGCAAAAATACTAATATAACTGTATATATGTATATATATATATATATATATATACATATATTTTTATGTAAATTCGTTGTATGTTGCAAATAAAGAACTAGATAGTTACTTCACGTTTTTTATATTGGTACTATAAGCTCAGCATTCGTGTAGGTAACTTCAGAGCGTCTACAATGTTACAAATTTGATTATTAAAAGCAAACACAATTTTTATTATTGAAATTGTATATGTTTTAGATGTGAAAATTATATTTTATTTATAGTGATCAGCCAATAATGAACTATTTTCAACAATTATATCCTAAATTTGATAAAATATTTGTTGAAACATAAAATATAGTGACTATATAATTTAAAATTTTCCTCTAAATCTGGTAATAAGTCAAAGTTACTAGACATAATAAGTTAGAATGAAACATACAAGTGCCTATTTATACGATCAAATTTTTACGGAAGAGTTAAGCAATTCAAAATCGAAGACAAATTAATAAGAAGGGAATTAACCCTACTGCATTTTTCAGGACACTTTTAACCCAATTGAATTTTTCTAATGTTTAAAGTATCTCAAATTTGAATATAGTAAAAATATAAGAAAAATTACTATTGGTTTATATGGATTTCTGGTTTGAATTTTATGTCAAACGTTTTTCTAGAATATTAAAATTCTTTCTATTCGCTGAAACAAAATCATGATTGAAATACAAGAATTAAACGATCGCATCAGGGTTAAACGCGAGTGGACGAGAGCAGCAGTTTGAAGTTAGCTGTGTAAAGTTGGCAACCGATTGGAGCGCTATCGGTACGGTAGTGGGGATAGAAGGGAGGTGTGGTAACGGTTAGGAGTCTCGTCCAACCACGAGAGGAGCTAGTAGCGTTCGTCTGGCAGTATGAGGCGGCGTGGGGCTAGGGACGATGCATGGGCTGCGACTAGGAGGCACTTGGGAGGTAGGGAGGGCATGCGAGCAGAGCACAGTTCAGTAGTCGCCATTGCAAGTCCCCCCGTGCTCTCGTATTCGTGACACTCGGACGCGTGGAGACGATTTTGCGCTAACCTAATCTCCCCGCGAGGGCCCTAAGTGTGCCCCCCCGATGCAGAGATATTGCACCGAGCTCACCGATAGATTGTTGAAATCACTTGATAAGGAATACAATGTAAGTAGCGGAATGAATCCGCGATGCGCCGTCCGTCCGTTCACGCAAACGGCTATCGGGCCACTCTCGATCCCCCGTGCGCCGTGTGCCTGTACCAGTAGCGTGCGCGAGAGTCACTGAGAGTGTAGTGTGGTGGCGGTTCCGCGTGTGAGTGAGTAATGCGTTTCTTCTGTGTACGTTCGATTCCAGTCAGCCAATTTTCCTTTTGCACGAGTGTATACATTCAACGTAAAACGCGTTTTTCGGCTACCTGGAGCATAACCTTAACATTCCTCCAGCGAATTGTCCAAAGTCGAGAGGAACTTACAAAGAAATCACCGTTCCCTTCCTTTCTAGCTATCTCCCGCTGTTTAGACTCTAGTTACACTCGATTGCAGTACTTTCGCAAATTATCATTTTTTACCGTATTTATATCTTTTAGAATTTTATGTAGAGAATGAAGATTCAAGGATAATTGAGAAAATCTCGCGGCTCGGGTCCGATCGCCGTTTTCGAACAATTTTTATGATAAACGTTAACATTACCATAAGTCTACTTTCATTTCGCTATAGATTAAGGAAATGTATATAGACACGTGTTGATTATTTGTATTTTACGTTCGTTCATGTTTTATATCACGTATTAAATGTATCAATGATCGAATCGTACTATTATTTGCATTTGTAGTTACAGTAGTTTGAGCTTTATATCAAAGTATGGTTCGATTTTACTATTGTAAAATCGAATTTATCAGGCAATGAAATATCTTTTGTTACGTGTTGCTAGGAATATAATTATCAAATTATTATTAACAATGTAGTAATTAATTAAAAACACAGATGTAAATTTATCAGAATTTTAAAACTTTCTGTATATTAATAAAGCATTAAAATATTTTAAGTATTAAATTTATTATCTTTTAATTAATTTGCATTCTTTCAAATAATAATAAAGTTTTGAAAACAATGCAAAAGTATTTTCTTTTTAAGTAAAGTTAATATAGGTTGATCATCTATTTTTATTTTCAATAATAAATGATTTAATCGTTGTGTGCATTAAATATTTTGTGTATTAAATATTTAATAAGACAAGTACAATGAAATGTCATTAATTATTTATATGTTATGTAAAAATATGTACTTTATTAGTAATTTATATAAATATCTATTTCCCCAAATATTTAGGAAATTGGAATAGCATATATATTGAAAGGTACTTTCAAATATACAAAATATAATTATTTTATTAATTCTAGCAATTTAATATAAGTGGTACATTTGCATAGAAATATAATACATTTAATTTACAAAATCAATACTTCATAATGACATAATTATCAAATTTCATTAGGTCATCGACATGGGAGCTGTTGTGGATGTCATTACGGCCCTGGAAAAGACGACGATCACTAAAGAAGTGCTTGAGGTAAAAATGCTGCAAATATATTATATTAAACAAGTTTTATATTAGAATGATAAATTGCATCTCATGATAATTTGATGAAATTGGATCACGTTCATTTGGTCTTATTTCTATTTGTTTTCTGGTTAATCATATAAGTATAAAAATGATCTGTTGAATTATTTTAGAGTACAAGACTTGGAAAATACATCAATGAACTTCGACGAAAAACAAACAATGATGCCTTGGCAAAGCGTGCAAAGGATTTGGTACGGAGATGGCGTGATATGGTTTTACCTTCTGCTCATTCTACTCCACAGCCTACACCAGCAGACACAGCACCACCTGCTCTTAATGGAGCAAAACCACATAGCCCTGCACTAAGATGTTTTAAACCACAAAGTCCGGCATTAAGAAGTATAATGCGGTCTCAAAGTCCATTGTTAAGGGATACGCTTGCACTCAGAGTAAGTCATTCAAATATTCATTTTTTTATTTACATAATATACATTAAATATAAAACATATACATATGTACTGTGTAACTATAATATCTTTCTAAATTGATTATATTCAGTTATTGATGTTCTTCATTTTAATGTGATTAAACTTTCAATGAATTAAAGAAAAAATTTTATATAAATATAGATTCAGAAATGCTTTGTTACAAATTCATAAGCAAGATAAGCAATAAGTAGGTAATATATCTAAACTGTTTCTTGAAATCAAGGAGAACATATTGAAGGATGAACCACACTTAATAAAGATGAACAGAGTAAAAGAACAATTAATCATTGAAAGTAACATGATTGACAAGAAATTTATAATTTGTTAAGTTCAAAAGTATTAAATGTATTTATATTTGTTATTTTTATCAGATCACATTTTAATTCATTTGTTCACTATTATATTAACTTTTAATCTACTTGTATATAACATTTTCTTTTATTTTCATAGAACATAATACAACTATTATATTGTTCCAATTGCAGGTGCTTAGTCCAGTTCTATCTGTGAATTGCGATCATTTACATTCTCCAAATGCGTCATCAAATAAGCAGTCAATTACAGTAACCAGCAACCACAGAACAAGTTCTGATGTGCCACCTACGCTTGGTTCTTCGAGCCAACATCATTCGATGGAAGCAGTGCCACGAACTCACAGTTCAAATAAACGTCTTCGAAAAGATGATCCCAAGGACCAACATAATTATCAGCATCATGATTCAGTCTCAATCACCGAAAGTGAAACCTTTGTTAAAAAACAACGTCTAAATGGCGAAAATGTGTGTGGTAATTCAAATATGCAAGTGCCTAGCCCCACATTTAGAGAAAGAATCTCTGATCATTTTACGGAGTCTTCCACTAAACCTGATGAATCAGGGCCAAAGAAACGTGGTAGAAAGAAAGGCAGTAAATCTATGAAGAAGCAACCAGTCTTAGAAGATTGTGTAAAGGAAAAACTAGCTAGTATCTCAAGGAATCCTAAATTAAAGACAACACAAGAATTGCTGGCTGATCTACGGGCACGCGGCACCAATTCTAGCATTAATTCAAGTGCTCTACCTAGTCAAAGTGTAGAATCATCCGGCATGGAAAATATTCTGAGGAGTAGCAACGAACAAGTATCAAAGTTCCTTCGTGGTCCTCAGAATAATTTGTCCCATAGAAATACAGTTTCTGAAGCCTCACCAGAAAGTCGGTTAAAGCCCACAGAAAACTGTCTCGATGTACCATCTAAGTGTGAAGAATCAGGTGTAGTGTACAAAGAAAAATCAGTTACAAATGTTCAAAATAATCAACTAGAACAATATCAAGATTTAACGGTTGAAGAAATATTGGCCAAGTTACCACCAATAGATCCGAGTTCAATAGATTGGAGTGAGTGTGAAACTGAACCAACAGAAGATCAAAATAGTACTGAGTATCCACCTAGACAAATTACTGCAGAGGATATAGAAAGGTTACATACACAATGTGTTGAAGGACTGAATGGAAACTTCCAACCAAAATTATCGTTTTTAACTTCGACTTGTAATGAAAAACCAGAGGTAAAGGAAGATGTGTCAGAAATCAATAGTGTAAACAATGTGTATAGCCAGCCTGATGAAGAATTTCGAGAATGGCATCAGATGCTAGCAAGGTCCAGTTATAATGGCCAGGTTTTCCACATATTGCCTTATGTTATTATTGATTAGTAATTTTATTATCTTATTCTATTATTATCCTGAAATTTGTGAAAAATCCCTATAAATATTAAAGAGATTGATCAGTCATCAATCTATTAAACCAATTTCTATTGCAATTTATGATTGCCTTTATTTCTATAAATGCTCTTTATACTACCACCTTTATCATCATTATCGTTCCCTAATTATTCAAATTAAAACTGATACTTTGAATGTGTAAATCAATCACGCTAGAAATATGTAACTGGCAATCATTTTTCGCGTGAATATCATTATCGACGATATTCGTTGTCGTCACAAACCTTAATTTTACTTTATTCGTAAAAATCATTTACTATTGTAATCAGCACTATTAGTGTCGTCTTCTTCATCATCGTTATCATCTTCACCATCAACGTCATCAACAATACAAGAGTATCTTTATTATTATTGTTATTGTTGTTACTATTACTACTACTATTATTAATATTATCATCATTCTCGTCAATATTATTCATTATTGACTTATCAAAGCAAGTTTTATACAGAACAAGGCATAAAGAAGATATTTAGGAAATGAAAAAACATAATGTTTGGAGCTTCTAATGTATTATTTAGCTCCATTGTCTGTGACTATGTATTTGAGTCCAAAAGGTACTCTTTGAATGCTTGTCTTTCATTGTGTATATTATATCATTATTCTCATTAACATTGACATTATTGCTTAAATTATCATTGTATTAAGAAAATGCTAACAAAAATCAGATTCGGACTATAAAAGCGATTTAAAATATGCAAATTACTTTTTTCAAATTTATTATAATTAAATTTGTTATAAGAACAATAATGTTTCATTTTCTTAAAGAATGGATTTTTCTTTGACAAAAGATTTATATAGCATTGTAGTATGATTGATCACTTTTCAGAAATTGTACAAACCATTTTATTCACTTGCTAAGAAAAGAGAGGCACACAGATTGAATCAAATAGTGCATTTTGGCCTATGCATAAAGGAAAAAAGAATTATTTTCGAATATTTAAAAAGAATATATGAGAAATTATGGGTAGTTACATTTCATTTGCTGTAACATACCCTTTGGTTCATTCTATTATTTTTACGATATGTTTGAAGAATGATGTTACACAAAAAGTATAAGGAATGATTATGGCAAAATGTATACTTGTACCACGCAAAAAGATAACGCTATAATATTTCAAAT
The DNA here is from genome assembly GCA_014825925.1 of Bombus breviceps. Lineage (NCBI taxonomy): Eukaryota > Metazoa > Arthropoda > Insecta > Hymenoptera > Apidae > Bombus > Bombus breviceps. Next base: position 6,456,262 of record CM026194.1, on the reverse strand, counting down.
GCTTTTTGACACAATATTCTGTTTATAAATTTAAAGTATTTATTGAAATGTACAGATGCCACTTAAATATAATATGAAAAATAATTTTTTGCGCGTGGTAAAAAGTAGTCGAACCGAATATAACGAGGCCTTAATTAAAGTTTAAAAGTAAAAAAAAAATATTTGTCTAATAAAGTATTATGTTGCATATACTTCTAGCAAAGGTAATACAATCCGAGTAAGTTTTAAATTTTTCTATCTCAATTTTATTTCATATATTATTAGTACAATATAGTAAAATGAAAGTAAAAGTCTAAATGAAAAGAAAAAAGAAATTCTTGTTTTTAGAACAATTGCAGCAAAAATCCACACATACATAATTATATTGCTGGAAGGAAAACATGTTACGTGCAATGTTCAAATGTTCCAGTGTAATGCAACAAATATTTCAAAGCTATGTAATTTTTTTAAACAAAAAGAAAGATTGAAATTATTTGAAAGATGTAAATACGTCGTTCAAAATCATGAAAACACTGGAACCAAAATATATTAATATTTTCTGTAATAACCAAATAATACTATGTGTTATGTAAAAAAGAAAATAGAAAAAAAGAAAAAAAACAGGAGAAAGATTGTACATATTATGCCACTATATCATGTATAATGAAAGCTTTGTGAAACATTATGAATTAGAAAAAGAAAATGTCTGATTTTATATGTGTTCATTTTTTGATGATAACAGTTACCTTTTTATTTACTTTCGCCTATGATCGATTGTTTTTTAAATGTTTGAAGTGAACATCAATTATTGACAAAAGAATGAGAGATCACTCGCTGAAATAGTTTTTCCTTTTGAATTAAGCATCACAATAATAACAGTTGAATATAGTGAAATATTTCCAAAACGATGTATATATAATATAAATTTTTATAGTTTCTCGTGTTACATTTATATTAATTACAATGTCTTGTTTTACAAGTATATGATAAGTATTTTATTTATACCGACATTTGTGTATATCTTTGTATTTAAGATTAAAGACACAAGTTAATATAATTAAATACTATAATACACATAGTAGTTTCAAGATTGTTTAAGCGATTGTTTATGATAATTTCGATCTATATATGTATGTCATTTCATTTATTATAATTCATTTCTGGATATAATTTATTTTACTTTTAATTATATTAATTTTCTGCTTTAGTTAGTTACATCCCCATCAAATTTGAGAATAATGTTCACTCTTGTTATTTAATACAATTTCATTTTATCAAACAATGTATAGATATCGTTCACTATGAAGATCCATGAGATTATTGGATGAATTTTAAACAAACCCTGGTTCCCATCGATCTAAGTACATGCTGTGCTATCGTTATGATTGCAGAGTATATGATGCGCTTATTACGTAATATACACCGATAGCAGCTTTATTTCAGAGTAACGAAATATAAAATTCAGTGAATGAAAGACGATATATCCGTCGAATAAAAGTTTATGATAACAATAACCTATGATAAACAGAATTGTATATTTCTATTAAGATTTTAAGATATGGCTTTTTGATCACGTTATTTTCATTTAAATATGTTAGTAACCATGGCATGTGTCCTTTTTTTTATAAAAGAAAAAGATCAGTATAATTTTATATGAAAAGCGCTTATCTTCGAAACGAAATCCCGTGCCTTTTTTACCACTGCAATTCTATCATAATACAGAATCTGTTGAAAAAAGTGATATACTATGAAATAATGATTAAATAAAGTGAAACAACCCCTTAATAAAATAATATCGGTCAATGTGATTTGAGGATGAAATATTTTATTTTATTCGGTTTCGTATGATTGAATCATTGTTAAATAATAACAGAGCTTAAATATCTATACTTGAAGTCAAACAGCAATGCTATTTAAGAGAGTTCAGTAATAAACCAGATGTAAAAAATATCGATATTAATGATTTATTCCTGTTTAATCAAACTTTTGGTATAAGTCTATATTGGATTGATTGACAATTGGATTAACAATAACAATTTAATATTAATGCTTTTACAATATAATATTATATCTTTTGGTATGTCTTTTATGTTACAATTATTGAAAAATATTATATTATTTTGATATACATTTATTGAATAATTTTGATTTATGTTTTTTGTTTATTATAACTGTTTAGTTGATTATGAATTACTTTTTTTTCGAACATATGGAAATAAGTATCAAGACGTGCAACAGAAAGAATGTTTATGGATGAAGGAGGAATTAAATTGAACAACGGTGGCGTAATTTTTTTTTATTAATTCAAAATCTTATAAATTATGATTCATGTAAAATAATTAGTAAAATTTTTAAATAGAAGATGGTAAATATTTTGTTGTGATAATAATATATTACATCAAGAGAACAAATTAAATTTCTTTACAGATAAAGATTTTTTCTTATATCTCGAGCTAAGCAATTAAAACAAAGTCGATTGTTCTTAGAAACAATGTAGCACAGTGAGATTATCATGCATTCGATATCGCGTAAAAACCGAGTGATTTTGAAATCGTTTACTTTACAACATCAGGTAGGCATAAGCGCATAAGAGGGCGGTATTGTAATAGCGACTGCGCAATCAATCGAAATAGCACGATATGGTATAACGTATGCATGTGTAAGTACAAATACACAAGGTGGGGGATACTTTTTTTAGTGTCTCTCTCGTTTCATTCGTTAGCTCGGGTTTTTAGTAAATTCGCGTTTGTAGGAGCGACTTATGATGTTTAGTCACGTTTAAGTTCTCGACTATACACTACTAGTAAGGAAATGTCCAGGATCCGCTATACTAGGCTCTTCTCGTAGTAAAAAGAACGCAGTAGTACGTGCTTGCATGTGAATGCGCCTCGATTTTGTATTTTTCTACGTTTCGCTGTGCCGTTTTCAATATGTGTTCAGTATTCCTCTGAAATTTTCACAACTCGTCGATCATATGAAAAATGTCGAAGCTCGGTGACAAACAAAGCTATGCGCAGACATACAAGCTCGTCGTCGTTGGCGCGGGTGGCGTCGGAAAATCTGCGATCACGATACAATTCATTCAAGTGAGTACTTTTTATGGCCAATAGGTGTAGCAAATACGTACGTGGGTGTACGTATAGACGTATATATAGCCGTGCGTATCATTTGTGCTTGTGTACTCTATCATACATACAGTGGATCACGAAAGTAACGGATCACTCCTACCTAGAAACCTTGCATGTATATGTTATACAAAATATTTTGAAATCTCAACACTGTAACGAGATGCGATTATCGTGATTATATTGCTAAAATTTGAAACGGATTTGAAAATGTATATAAAAGTTACATTAATACTTATTGGGAATATATATTTCGTAAATATTGCCAAAGTATTAATTACTCAATTCAAAATCAATTACTCAATACATTAATAAGTTACAATATTTAGTGAGACAATTTTTAGCACTAATTGTATGTATAAGACTACATCCATGCTGTATTCTAATTTTTCACCAACGATAAGTGTATACTTGCAATAAATGCCTTGGAACTTCTATATACATTTTCGGATTGGTTTCAAATGTGACTATTATAACCACAATAGTCTCATTACAGTTCTAATGCACATAATACATTCATAAAATAAATTTTCGAACACTTTCGATACTTTCGTACATGTATGTATAAATGGAATATATGACGTATATACAGGGTGTCGCAGTAGTCATCGACAAAATGGCGATTTTATGTGAAAAAACAAGTCGAAAATATATAATAAAAGTTTTCCATATGACATTTCGTTTTCAAGAAAAGAGAGTTTAAAAGTTTGCCAGTTATACTTAAACTTGACCAATACCGGACTGGACAAGAGCAAATAATTGACAGAAGGTTATTTTACGTATGAAAATAAGTTGAAAATAAAATTTTAGAATAAAATTTTTTCATAGGACACTGCGTTTCCGGAAAAATGAAATTCGGAAATTTCTATGTACCATAATTACCGTAACATCTTGTATTTATGACATTTATTTGTGTACATTGTGCATATTAGATTTGTCAATCGGATTCGTTTTCATGCGTCCTACGTCCTACGTCATTCGCGATCAATTCAAATAAAGGAATAATGAAGCGAATAATAAATTATAATAAATTATATTGGAAATATTTCATAAATAATGTTGATATGTCGAGGTAAACAATTGGGCTGTTATATTTCGCTTATGAACATTTTCGTAATTACGTTTGCACTGGATACTAAAAAAAGGAACAAGCCTACTTTTATCATCGATTATGTCATATATAACTGGGGATAAGATTGTTGATATAGCCACGTAATATTATAATATTCGCATAATATATTACTTTGATATACACATATAGTAATACACAACAGAGATTGTTTTGTACGTACTTTAAAATAATAATTTAAGATATTATATATTTAAATTTGTATAAATTATACTTTTTTAAGTTATACTCTTTATAGTCACAATGAATTATTTTATATATATACGATAGATTTACTTGCACGATAATTTTTTATTATTGTTTATAATGAGGTTTTGATTATTATTTTGTACTAATTTCACTAATATTTTTCAGAGCTATTTTGTAACCGATTATGATCCAACAATTGAAGATTCTTATACCAAACAGTGCGTTATCGACGATATACCTGCGAAACTCGATAGTGAGTAAACTGATAACAGTGAGACGCTATATATTAATTATCGTTTCATATTTATTTGTATAATATAATTGTAATATCTTCTATAACTTATTTTATATTAATTTTCATGCAGTTCCATAATGAATCATGGGTTTGTTATTGTAAGAGTATAATTCCTTATTTATTCAATTTTAGAATGAATATTTTATGAAAAAGTTAGAATGGTCAGTTTATAAACATTAAAAATAATACTACATATATATTGTAGAATGTTTTGAATAATAAAATTAGTAATATTTATGTAATTTTAGTATTAGATACAGCAGGTCAAGAAGAGTTTAGTGCAATGCGAGAACAGTATATGAGAAGTGGCGAAGGGTTTCTACTTGTATTTTCGATAACTGAGCTTTCATCTTTTGATGAAATATTAAAATTCCATAGGCAGATACTTAGAGTAAAGGATAGAGAAGAATTTCCTATGCTTATGGTTGGCAACAAAGCTGATTTGGATTATCATAGAGTTGTAAGTAAATAAAATATAAAAAATCTAATATAAAGAACATTATATTAATATATTAATATGTTAATATTCACTGTTTTACATGCATAGGTTCAAGTTGAAGAGGCACAAAATAGAGCTCGTCGATTGAAAATTCCATATATTGAATGTAGTGCAAAATTAAGAATGAATGTTGACCAAGCCTTTCACGAATTAGTAAGAATTGTCAGAAAGTTTCAGTTATCTGAAAGACCACCGCTTGAATTAAACTATAAAAAAAACAAAAAGAAATGTTGTATGTTGTAATGCCTAATGTGTTCTTAATCAACTTATTTTTGTACTAATAAAATGGTACAAAAGGGTTGAATCAAAATCGAAATTGTGGAATCAATCGAATCATAAGGATTATTATCTATAATTAAGTTGAAATAGGAATTTGAAATCTGAAACAAGGGATTGTTGAAGTGCTTTTGAAAATAACATTTAGATTACTTTAACTTGAAATTTATACACTCAACTTGAATCAAAGAGTGCTTTAAGCAAATATAATATTTTTGAGTATGCTACAAATACTTTGTACTCACTTCTAAAACGAATTAATACAATGGTATTTATGAAATGTGTAGTGTAATAACAAAGTTCACAAATCGTGTAATTTTAATTGTATAAGAAATAAAAATAACTTGACATATTTTATTAGAAGTATATTAGTAGCAATGTAAGTTTTATATTAAATATATTAATATATTTAATACTATCATGGATCACATATATCCCTATATATTGAATTTATATGACGGTTTTCAAAACAAATTATAATATTATTTAAAATATTTATTTGTAAATATGCATGTATATATTTATTATATGTATTAATTATCATTTAATATAGTGTAGTAAGATTCTAACAAAGAGTGATACCAATAACAACTCTAATGTGAAATTTTTAATGATTTCTTTAACACAATTTTAGTTATTTTATAGTTATTATTTAATTTTTCTATCATGATTGCAGCAAGTAAAGTTTAAGAAAGTTTATGATATTTTGATGTGTTCATAAAGCAGTTCGTTAAATTAATCGAACTTGTTTATTTATATACAATAACATTTTATGTTTATTTTTGCCATAATTTTTCTAGTGTTATGTAAAAAATTGTTTTTACTCTTAAAATAATAGAAATTAAGTTATTATAAACAATTTCGTGTTTGCTCTTATGATTATTAAGTGTGTACTCAATATATCTATATTTTTTTATATTAAATACATGTACGATTAAAATATATTTATATGCCATTAATCACTATATTGTAATAATATATCAAAGTTAATTATTTTATACAAATATAAGAATTCCAAGGCTAATATAAAATACAAAAATTATATTTATTTTTGTAAATTGTAATGTATTTGTAACAAACTTTTACACGTAACTGATATATAAGTTTAGTATGTGTTCATTAACATCTAATAAATAGTAATACGAAAATAGATAATTGTATTCATTCTTACAACGAAATTGTAACAAAAAATTAATAAAAACGTTATAAACCAAGTAATTATAATTTGTTGGATATCTACAGTTGAATATAGTAAATAATAAATTTCATTAATCATTTTATAAATCTACTATTATTATTATGAATTGATTATATAATAATTATAAAATATATTAGCATTCAAATAATTTCTTTTTAAGGGTACAAATACAACTAAAAAATAAATTATTTATTAGTCAACTGAAATCAACTTCGATCACATTCGAACGAGTTTTTACAAGACTTTTATTCCTTAACCTTCTCTGATAATAATAGCGTTCTACGAATTATTATTTTTGTAAAATATATTTTGCAAGAATATTTTAACTTAAAAACAATTTCTATACAGAAAATATGGAAAAAATTAGATATATAGGGAAAAGGAAATTAAACAATTGCATATATGTACCAGGTATTTATAGATTGCAATTTTATTACTCGATTAGGTTATATTTCACGTTCACGTTATTAATACAGCTCTATTATCAATACAATAAAATCGGACAATTTAATATTGTTATTTGATAAAAGAAATAATAACGATAAGTTTTACACAACGGAACATTCACCCTAATTTAGTCAGTAAGCAACTGGCACGCAAGGTGGTCAAACGGGATTCCCATCGTGGCTATTCTTAACCAGACCAGGCTAATATTGAATCCGCTCAATTACTTCCAGCTACACTAACATCAGCAATAAATATAACTGTTATTACGAATTTTTAATTTCTTTTCGCATCCCATTACACACTCACATGAATGAACGGCGCTATATAGAATACATTTATTTTTATTTTGTTTCGTTAAATGACGTTACGTGTACAACTTTCATTTTACAAAAAACACCTGAAGCGAAAACAGATTTTACGTTTAGACGCTAATAAGTTTCTTACACGTCAATGTACGTCTATGGACAGCGTACAACGGGAAATATATACAGACAAGAAAAAAAACCCGGCAATTATTGTAATAATTATGTAAACAATTTCGTTTTACACGATAACATTAAAACAGTAGCTCATGAAAGAAATTTTTTATAAAACATTTTGAAATTTTATCAGTACTATAATGAGACTCAACTGTCATGATTATATAGATAGCATCCGAAAAAAATTTGAAAAGATTACAAAACCTTTAGTTTAAGTGTATATATTTCGTACAAGTCGCACAAATCACAAACGTATGTAATCGATTATCCATTATATTAATAAGCTCTAACATTCACTGGAACCATCTTTACGATTTATTATTTGTTTAAGATGGCTCAAATTTGATCAATATAACTCAATACAGTGTTAATGAAATCTTAAAATACTATATAAAGTTACATGTTACGCATATATACATAAAAGTTTTTTACGATAAGTGTTCATATACTTTCGTGAATCATTGTATGTAATATCTTGCAAAAAACGATATTTGCGGTATTTAAGTCAAACAACATTTTTTTATGGTTCGTAAAAATTATTATAGTACCGTATCGTTATTAAGAAGTAAAAATAAAACGAAGTACAACGGCTACAAAAAAAAAAAAAAAAGAAGAAAGAAAAAGATTAGCAAATAACCTTATTTTCCAATGAATCATTTTTTTATCAGAATGTTCATATGTTCATTCAATTTTCATAATCATCAAATTTTCGCTGTCACATGAAACGTACCACTAAATAATACAAAATGTAATTCGCTTGTACCTAATTAATTAATTGATAAATTTAAAAAGATATGCAAATACTTTTTGTAACCACTGTATAAAATGAAAAGAAAGATTTATATACAAGGATCTCGGCAGTACATTTTTATTTGCCCAAAGAGAAGAGAACAGCGTCGGGATTTCTCGGTAAGAAGAAAGACGAGCTGGGAAGAAACAAGATTGCGAGGAAGAAGAATGCCCAGGTTAAAAATAGCAGCGCGCATTTTCAAATAAAAAGTGATAAGCAACCTGCAGGATAACGATTAAGGAGGAGGGTAAAGAAGGGAGCGCGAGAGGGAAAAAAAGGAGTAATACCGACCGAGCAAAAGGAGATGACCAGTAAAAACGGACTGAAAGAACGTTCGTTGGTAGAAAGAAGATGTACAAAAGCAACCACATCTGTACAGTAGGTGGAGAGAGCAGAGAGAAGAAAGAATCTCCCCGATATCTTAGCTTGGCCCACTGGAATAATATATTGGCTATAACGTATGGTGGTCAAGCTTGGCTCGGTGTTGGTTCGAATAAAGGTGAGAACCGGTGGTGCGTACAGGGTCTGGAAGGAGGAATCTCCCACCCTGTGTAACTTTTACCCGTGTATTTCGCATGGTTTACTGGGTATACGATCAAGTGCATCTAGCACCAAACCGCTAAGTAAACCTGCTCTATCTCCCGCCACGAGACTGCAGCATGATCGAAATACACATTTGATCGAAATTATCGTACGTAATCGGTGAATATTTTTTGATAAGGATAATAACAAGATCGTGGTTGCAACCTGGAGAGAATTTCGCGATAATCGCGTTTCAGGATCCGTACCTACACTTACGATACGCACGCGATACGCGTATGTTGTGTGTAACGTCGCAGCAGTAAGCAAATTGTGATGTAATGGAAACGCGACCGATTCCTATGAAAATGTACGAGTTTTACCGAGTTTCACTAGTCGCGCGTCTATATAAAATCTCTACATTTATATAAGCAAATGTATGTATTTATATAAGCAATGCAAATCGTTATTGTTCATATTTAGTGTTTAAACCAGTTATTCGATACAAGGTCTTTCTTTCTATTTCTAAATTTCATTCAAATCCTCAGTACTTTTGATAGAAACGATTCCGTATAGTATATCTAAAATAGTAAAACGTTATCATGCGCAAAGAGAAACGTGCATCCATTCACCACCATCTGCTTTCCTCTAGGCATTATATAAACGTACGTATCAATGTAAAAACGTTGTTTTCGCGTGTTACACTTTGAATAATGTATAATGTAGTTTCTCATTCTTTTTATGTCACAGATACGATCGTTTTCAATAGATCTTCGTTTTGTTCGATACTATCGATTGTACATACAATAGTTCACGAAGTATTTATGTATAGATTATGCATGTTACATAAAAATGAAACACTTTGAAATTCGATTAGCATTGTAACGAGAGTCGACTATTTACGTATTATATGTTTAAGATGATTAATCATGATCTATATCTATCTAGTCTCGAATTAAATATACGTTAGCAGTAACTATATTGTAACTATCTTCAGATTGGTTTCAAAGACCAATATAATCATCGTCGTGTCTCGTTACAGTGCTAATGAGATTTCAGTGTTTTATATTATACACACAGTTTCTGTATCGTTCAAATACTTTCGTGAACCATTGTATATTGATAAAATATGGAATCACTCTTAAAATAAATACGTATAAAGGTAAATATTAGAATACATTTATTACAAATACACATTTAGAAAAATATTCGTTTGAGTATAAATAGTTTTAATCATATAATTAATGTTAAAGATGGCCTAACTAATATAACAATTGATTATTCAAATAGTTAAATAATGTCTGTGAAGTGTATGCTTGCAATAAATATCAAATGAATTCGAATGAAATCTTTATGAAACAAAATATTATATACGTATATTGATAAAAAAGTTTATAGAAGCGTTGAAATGCTTTAGTGATACACAATATATGAAACATTGTATCGAGATAGAGAAATGAGATATTCTATTGCTAAACGGTTGTCAGTGGCTGATGAAAGATATTACGGAGGACACCGACGGTGATCTATTAGTTCGGTGGTTGAAAGCTGTTGCACGAATGAAGACGCTTCGATTTATGATGCTGCGATATGCTAACCATTTTGGTTTGGTTAAAGTCGAGGGCAACCTTCGGGTGTCCCTCCGCCTCCAGCTTGAGCTGGACTGAAAGAAAAGGAAGAGGGAAAGGAACGAGTTCTTCAGTGCCTGTGCACAGTCTAGTTCAAGACTCACGATGATAGTGAACGTCCCGTGAAGATTCCTCCGGCCGGGCTGCCCTTCTCTGCCTAAACAAGAAAACTAGTGTCACCGAGCGTTGTGGACCGACCACCGTTTGCACAGGTCGCGGAACCTCTACAGGTCAGTGCACGTTTATCTTTCGGATGTGACTATAATCTCGACATCGCCTTCGCGAAATCGTTAAATCGCGAATTGATTTTTTCTACGCGGTTGACATTCGATCGCTTGACAGATTCGGATAGTTTGTTAAGACGTCGGAAACGTCTATCATCCGTCATTGATGCTTCTTATCTAACTTAAATAATGTGTTAATTTAATCATTTCTTTCGTACGATTTTAAGAAGTTTCAGAATAATAGAAATTGGTATTTTTTTTTTCTTAATTTTAGATATTTTATATAACTGACTGGTAACAACGATAATTAATAAGGATAGTATTTAGTATATTTCACGATTTTAGGAATTTTGTTAAAAGTCATAGTATTTGATATTTTTTTACGACTGAAAAATTTCGTCGATAATATTTGATAATTTTTATAATTCCCAAAATTTCATTAATATGGTATTTCATATTTGTTACTATTTGAAAAGTTTGATTAATAACTATAGTATGCAATACCTTGTATAATTTAATAAATTTTGGCACGATAACGATCACCCATTATGTATTTTCGATCGTATTTTAATTTTTAAGCGAATTTAATTTATTTAAGCGAATGGAATTAGATTGGCCATTGCAATTATTCGTGTCAAACTTACGTGAAACGAATGTTACACGTAAAAAATACGTAAAATCCTGCTTTTCAGGTTTCGCTGCGTTTTCCCGATCGTGTAAATATTGTTACGTTTTAAATCATCTCGCTAGGCTCATAAAATTTTGAACGGCTCGACAAAGTTACGATTCTGTGATGAATGTCGATACGTGACATTTTTGCTTTTCTTGAATTACGTGTTGTGTTTTGAAAATACTGAAAATGGTGCACGACCATTGTTATACGTATACAGATATGCTAAATATTTCAAGATCATTTTATCTGGCACAAAGTTACTTTGAAATAATTATAGGCTAGTTTGTTTGAATCAAAGAATTATCTTCATTTAAATTATTTCATTATTTCGCTAGCAAAAGTGAAATAAATCTTTATTTTGTTTTTATTTGAATAAAATGGAATATAAGTTTCCAAGTAATAATATCTGATTCTATTATGCCAAGAGAGTTAAAAACACAAATTTCCTCGCGCCTATACACAGGCTAGTGCAATTAATATCCAAGACTAATTGAAAGGAGAACAATTCTGAGAGCAAATGCTGTTGCGTTCTAAAATAATTGGGTTTTATTGTTTATGATTGAGATGGATGCAATATATATAGCATTAAAAACTCTACCTTTATACGTTGCACCGTTTCAATATTAATTTTAATTTTTTAGATCTAAAATAAAATTATTTGTTGAAATACATTAATTATGATTCGTTGTTTGAAATTATCCTCTATTCTTATTTAAAACTTCACGTTTATTTGTTATTTTGCTTTAAAAAATTCATTAATTAAGGTAATAAAAATTGTTTGAGAGAATAATTGATTTGATTTCGGCATATAATGAAATAGAGTTACATTCTGAAAAAATCACAAATCGGCTGAATTATGTTTCGTTAGTTGAAGTTGTTATCTTTCAGTTTTATTTCCAATAAAATTTGCTCCGGGTCCTGGTTGTAGCGTGCGAGAGACGTAAGTCATTGAGACCCGAGTACTCACTTTTCTTTGGCTGCACGTAACGTGAATTCTACAATCTACTACAGCTGCACGTGAAACTAATCTTGTTCGAAAGAACTCAGTTAAAAATCTCGTACGAGCTGTTTGTCAGCATATATGTAATTACGATTGCTTGAAATTATACAGTTGAAGTATAAAAAGTGGGATCGCCAATTATTCGAAGAACGACTGGATGTGCATAAAGCTATTTTAAATTGATTAAATCTTTGACTAATGACAGTATTTTTACATATCTTAGATTTCGAATCGAATTACTACAAATTACGACTTTTATTTTTATTTTACAAATTGTAAAAATTTTGCAACTTTTAATTGTGTTTGAAGGAAATAAAAAATGAAATGATAAATTTGTATTTTATAATTTAATTTAATATTATATTTTATAATTTCGGCTTATTTATGATAAAGATTAATAAATCGAAAATACGTCTTTAGTAAAAGAAGATTCTCGTAAAAATGTTACAACTTTTGTAATTGTATAATTTTTAATTTTTGCAAATAGAAATCGAAGAAGTGTTCAATTTAAACGATTGAAATAGTAAATTACAGTCTTTGGTCTTCCCACGGTAAAAGTTAATAAATCACTAAAGATTGTGAAAAGTCGATAATTTGCTTATTAATTATTTGTACAAAAAAAAAAAAAATGCAAGAATTGTAATTTAGCTTCCAAGAAAAAAAGAAACTACCAAACAAATTATGTAATTAAGTGAACACGTTATTTGAGATTTCACGGTAAGATACTGTGTCGCAGTCGATATTGTTTTCTCGCAAATGATTGATTGGCCGGCTTTCTCGTCAGCATCGATATTTTTACGCGAAAGTGATGTCTAAATCATTTTCTAGAATAATATTCAGAAATAACGATATTCTCATATATTTAAAATATTTCTTAGTGAGAAATCAACAAATAAAAATATTACAAGTAATATAGTTAAATTACAGTTAATATCAACGTTACAATGGTATTACGATCAGTATTGCAACGCTATTCCTATTATTTGATAATGTTTATTTGGTAATAATCGTATTATGAAAATATCGTTCACTTCGTTCCAAACATTTATGTGGTATGAATAAACAAGAAAATTTTACGTTTAACTTATTAGTCACACACAGTACTTGTTATTATAATCATCCAATAACTCAAGTCAGCCAACAATTTGCATTAAAATTTTCCTCGTGCAGAAATGATTTTTTCAGCAGGACGCGACACGTATCCGCGCGAGGAAAAGATGCGTCATCAGAATTTCTATTATCATAAATTGTTAACATTATTATATTTTCATGTTTAGTTATAACGAAAATTTCCATTAATTCTCGACTGTAACAAGCAACGAAGACCATCATTGTAGAATAACATTTCGTGGAAGAGATTATTTTTAGCGGGAGAGGATCTTCGAATTTTACTGTTTATAGAAGCAATTTAATCGACGACTATCTTCGACATAGTTCATGTTGTTACGAAGGTTTTTTTCGAAGCAAATCATAGTCATTAATACAGAATCCCTTGATAGCTCTGCAAGAATGTTCTTCGTTCTTTTGTCAGATAAGGATAAAAAAGGTATACAATTGCAAAAATTGCAATGTTTTTATAAGGTTTTCTCCTACTAAAGCATACACATTTTTAATTCATTAACTTTTATCGCGAGGAAATTGGAAAGTATAAAATAAACATTTATTATTTCCTTTTCCCATTATTCAACCGTTTATGATCCTTTGATTTTCTTTGCAAAAGAATTGGAAATTATACAATTACAAAAATTATGAAAATATAATTTCCACGAGAATATTTTCTATTGACATCATATTTTTAATTCATCAATTTCTATCATTTGTTTATTGCGCCAAAGTATTGTCAAAGAAGTTTTTCCTTGCCATTTAGTACCACCTTTGCTATTGCGGTACTTTCATCTTTTATTCGGTGTTATTTTTCCATTCATTACCATTTTTGTTGTGGCAATGAATCATTGTTTCTGATCAATCAATGTAATATATTTTTTTTAATTGCTTGATACCATTTCTCAGAATTGCCATATTCTTTCCTTGAGTATTAAGGCATCATTTCTTATGATTGCAATATAAGGTACTATTTTTTTTTTTTTTTTGTTATCCAATACCATTTTTGGTATCAAATATATTATCACTGTATTTATATAATTTTGTTATCATTTAGTGTTATTTTTGTTACTGCAATATTTCATTGATTTGTGATTTTCAAACAAGCGATTGCCTCTTTATTTTTTTTACCACATTGCTTAAACTAATTAAAGAATCGTTTTTCACGTCACTTTGGCTTTTATAGCAATTACCTGTGTCTTTTATTTTTTCTTAATGCCTGTCTTAAAGTTGATATTTATTACACTATCGCAGGAATAACAAGTCAAATTAACTAGCCACTATAGTACTCCTTTATTTCTGTTTACCTGATTGATGCTATAAAACGATTCATACTAATGATTCCCCGGTTGTTTTAGTGAGTAGAGCTATTTTTATTATCAAACTGGAATATTCTTATGCATTCACGACGGCTCTAAGTGTGCAAAAAATATGCAAGGAGATGCACAAATGCTAAAAATATATAAAATATCAAAAGTGAAATGCACATTATTATATTCAGAAAATAAAACATTCTTTTATTCGATCTATAATACTTTATCTGTGTGTTGAAAGAAAAAGGATTTGTATAAATATCATATCGTACCACTTTTTATTATTTAATATTATTTCATATAAATTATTTTTTTATTATATAGTACAATTTGTTATTGCAACGTCTTTTTTATTGTAATACTTTCTCGATTTGCTATCAATGTCTGTAGCATTTATTGCCACTCCTTTACAGCAATATTTCTTCCTTCTGTTCTCAATTTTTGTATCATTTATTGCCAATTTTTTTCTGTTCCACGTTTGACATTAATGCATATGGAATTGACATTCGATGCCACTTTTATCGTAAAGTTATTTACAATTTAACATCACTTTTTTATTGTTCTCAGTATCGTTATTGTTATTGAAATTTTGTTTTACTGTAATATACTGTTTCATAAATTCTAGGCGAAATAGTCTCGGTCCCTTATAACGGTTATACAGCGTCAAGGTTTTACGTAATCACTTTAAGATACGAAATAGGTATCATAATTCTTTCCAAGGTCGTATTATACAAAAATATTCTACGAAAGATCAAACTTTCTGCAAATTCACAAAATTCGTAGAATATAAATATTCATTTAATTAATTCATTTAGGAATATGTACTTTGGAATACAAATTTAAAAACATGAATTTATTATATTTATATCGATTCTAGCGTTGATATCAATAAATTAACTGTTAATAATTCAAAAGAATCCTAGATTCTAATACGACAAGAAGGAAACAATTGAAAATCAGTAGAATAGAAGAAGTACCATAACATTATACAGATGAAGGTATTTGGCTCTATGCCAAATATGTGACAGGAAAACGTCAGAATCAATCGAACATAACCTTAAAGGCTGCTCAATATATAGTCAATTTAGACCAGAAACACGCATAAATAAAAACACTAGTCATATTATGAAAGCGAACACCGAAGAACATCTATGAAGACTGTACTATTTCGTATAGATAGCAATGAGAATTAGTGTAATTTGCCCCGAGTACTAAGATAGCATATCTTCATTTAGGGTAATGTGTTATTATTAATTGTTACTAATAAGAATAGGAATAAGATTCACAGAGATAGTACAAATCATCACTATACCAAAGTAAGATTCTTACTTATACGTATGTCTTATACTCATATACTTTGGTAATATTATTACTTGTTTATTTACATATATTTGTAACCCGTTTATTATCGAAGCTTGTAACAGGCGAAATCCTAACGCAATAATAATAATAATAATAAAATAAATAAATATTAGCTGTTGATTGTGCTATTAATATCGATAAATTAGCCGAGGAAAAATGGTACTATTCGTGGAAAAACGTGAGAAAGAAAACGATGGCAATAAGATTGTCTGAGTAGCGTAAGCTTTTATTTATTTGTCTCGTTACACGAGGTTCTTGAATCGTTTTCATAAAGGTCAAATAACGTTAGAGGAGGAAATACCACCGTAGTTAAAGTTAGCGGCAATGCCTCGGGCAATACGACGATTCTAAAATGACCGACGTTAAGTGACGCTGAAACAGACCTCTAAGAATGTAAAGAACTTCTTAAATATCCCGACTTTGCACCTCTTACAGCTTATGGCTCTTTATGCAAAAACAAGTCCTGCAGGTTATACCGTATTTGTGCTGATATTGCTCAATACGGATATCTATAAATACCATCGTCTTCACCCGGGTTCATTTTGGTAAAAATTCGTAGACTTTAAACTTTTCGCTTCCGCTTCCATGTTTTGCCAACTAGAATTTCTACACATTATGTCACGTTATTACAGTAATAATTAATGGGATTTTCTTTCTTTCTTTTTTTTTTTTTTTTTTCCTTTGACGAAATCGATGACATGACGCGTGACGAGCGAGGCAGGATAAAAACGCAAATATTGAAAAAGTATTTATTAGGACATCTCTATGCTTGCTCCATTGACGCGCAATTTTAACACGTTCAAGTACGTTTAGCGAAGCGTCAATTGCTTCGTGGTAATTAAAGTCTCGTGTTGCCACTGAAAACTATTTCTCACGCGCGGAAATGGTGACCAATTATTATTTGAATGCCGTCACGTACAGATTCAAATATATATTTTATTTGATCTTCGTCAGCGCAAATTTTGGACAGAAATTTGTTCTCGTCGAATTTCCCTACGAACTTCCTGCATTTAACATGTTAAAACGTTTCGACGAAAATATGTTTGTTCGATAACTTGCCGTTAATTTACTGTGTATTTAAAGGCCTCGTATAACGTGAAACGTGTCGTATTACATCGACACCTGGAAATCTGCATCAGTTTCAGTTTATGGTATGATAACAACGTCGAAACAAGTGTTTCAAAATGCCCGATTATTTTCCAACTACGGTATTATTATCGATAATAGGAGGTAATAATTAAACAGGACTAGGCAGGAAGATAGCAAAGGAGGAAATCGAGAGGAACAAATTTTCTGAATCGTTTTAGCGTTTTATTGCAAGAATCGAAAACGAACGAACCGAATAATTATAAAAATTATTTGCATACGGATGATTCTGATTTTCAACATTTATTGGGTGAAATTATATTTGGTAACGGTGCCACCCTCTGTACGTTGAAACCTGCGCCCCAATTGAACCTTGTTCATCGACTAAGACCGGAATTCTAATTTCTCGCATAATCGATACAAGTCGTTTCTGATGCCGATTTGCCGATACCGAATTACGTAAATTGTAACATGTATCGTGAATCCTAAGTATCTATGCATGCGTCGCAACATGTCTCAACGTGTATAGGGGCCTTCAGGGATGTATGACGCGACTGTCGATGTGATGGAAATTCTCAAGCATTTTATCTCTGAAAAAAGGAAAAGAATGGATTCGTGTTTTAAAAAATTCAAGCATTCTGAGGCTTCTTCCATACTTGTTCCAAGAAAGGTAGCAGTTTTGTAGGATGCTCGAAAATTTTCACGAATGGCTATATTCCTTACATCGAATTTATCCACTTTGAATGTTCTAATGCAATTTAAATATAGTGGTATGACGGTTATTTGAAATGGCATGGAATAAATTTATACTTGTTACGGGTTCGAGTACTGTGTTCGTCACGATTGCATCAAAGTTCATCTATTTTTATTAGGCCGTTGTGCGTTCGTTGCACGTAAATATAGAAATCGTGTCTTTGTTGTTTACTTCACGTAATCATCAATTGTAACCGGAGCACGTTTACCTTACGGTTTCATTGAACGCGTGTTCTAATGAAAATTGCATTTATTCCAGACAGGCAAGTGCGTAAGGCATTCTGCATGCGACATCGCCAACGGATCAATCTAAAATCTAAAGTATGAAACTATGCATAGTATGTTAGAAAATCTCTAATATCTAAATTAACTATCGTGGCGAAATGGGGAATATGTTATAAATGTGCATTTAAAAAAGTATGTATTAAGATATGTATAAATATTAGAGCACTTGCTAAACTTATATAGAACACGACAATTCTAGACAAATAATTAATCGATAAATTAATTAGATCGTATAAGATGATGATCCAAAATACACGACTTGTGACGATCCAAAAGACTTGTGAAAACGATTTGCAAGAATTTTAAAAGAGAATTTTGAATTAATGAATATATGTTTGAACCTATACAATTCTCTTGTCTAGATCTCATTGAAGGAATTTAAATGGAATTAAACAGTGCAAAGTTTAAATCGGATTTCTGAAACTGTTAATAGAGTATAGTTAAATAACGGCGTATAAAACATAATGGAATAGGAACATCAAAATAGGAATAGAAAAATAAAATATTTAATTTATTTATATATGTTATTATGAAAACATTTAACTTATTATATGAGTAATTGGTGAGATATTTGTTGAAACGTTGAACATATTAGTTCTTTATATTCTACCATTTCAAACAAGGTTTAATCATTTTTTAATGGTTTAGTAGGTATACTTCGATTTTCTACAAGTGTTTTCTACAAGTGTAATATTTATGAACGGGGGTGCACATATATTAATCCACTGGAATACTCTGAATATTCTCTGTTATATTCTCTGTTCATTATTAACATGCAACTGAATGATAATCATTTTAATAGATACACAGAAAGGTTCAGAAATTTACAAAAGGCATTGTTACACTGGTAATCATTAAGTATATTCACAATGGGTGCAATACTTCAGAAGATGTACTTTCCATTTTACTAATGGAATCCAGTTACTGTGAAAATCAAAATTTCTAAGGTGTTATAAATCTTATCTTACTTCATCTTAATTGTTAGCATTAAAAATCATTACCGCAGATAAAAGTAATTGTTATTGAATTTGGAAAATATCTAATATTCTGTAAAAGATGGGGCACATATCATAAACTTGACAACGTTAATAATTACAAAAATAAAAATAAAATACCTTTACAAAAATAAAATACTTGACATAATACACTTACGTGATATTTCTTGTTCAAATCATTTTTCTAATACCATAAGATTTCTTTATTTTTAATAGTAATACGTTTATCATATAGTGATATGATCTCGAAACTGTGTTCCATGAAATTATTGATGTTATCTGTGTAATAATTTGTATAACTGCATATAATGAATGTCGAATGTTCTACAATAAATTTATATCTATGAAAGTATAAAAGTTAAATTATCAATCTAATTTAAAAATTGAATTTTTTAATTTTCATTGTGAAATTATGTTACAGAAACCAGTCAAAAGTTCCTCATGTTTTCTTCCTTTTTTTAATTTCGTTGAATACACAAATTATATCCTTCAACAGAAACAATATTTATCACGAATATTTTTCCTAATCAGATTATAATAAATTTCAAAGATAATTCTAACTTCCTCGAATTAATCAATTCTTTGAAAGCTTCGATCATCATACTACTTACAATAATGTATGCCTGCTATTTACAAGACAAGTCAGCAAAACGTTTCAACTGAATTAATCTTTGTGCGATAGTATTAATCGATAGTAGTTTGTATAGAACTACAATGTACACTATACTATAATCGGGGATAATTAGTACAATAATTGAAAATAACCAATAACTGTATTTACAATTTAATGACTCATTTATTGCACACCTGGTTATTAGTTTAGAAATACCACACCAATTAACTAATATATAGATACCTACAGTATACCTATGAGCTATTGTATTTGGTACAGGAGACACATCAATGTCTTTTATTGAATTATCTTCATATAAATTCAAATAACAATCTATTATATAAATTACACATAGTGTAATTATCATGTCATTTCATAAAATTTTCGTGAAATGGGAAAAAAATAGCTGAAAAGATCTATCGGAATATTTCTTACGTGACTTACGAAAGATAAAATAAGTTATGTAATTGGGATAGTATGCGTTCGTATGACAAATGCAATTGCACAATGCGAAATTTGTTTGAAAAGTTCGAGTAAAATCTGTCATTCTCTTTTTTTAGTGCGCATGCGCAGACGTATACGCAGATGCGTGCGCGCCGCCACGTGACTATTCCATTCAATTGCATATGGATCTGTGGATATGTGTCGTGTAATTATGGCATTACGTATAAACTATTTTTGCTACCGTTTAGTATGACTAATTTCACGAAAAATTATAAAGAATTACATGAACCTATCACCATATTCCTTTTGCAAATAAAATAACTTGAAAGATGGAAGGGAGTATAGTACTAATATATGTACGTATATAAATAATGCAAGAAATAACGCGATATGTTTTGTTTTCCTAGAGAAACATAGCTATATCACGTTCACTTCATACTTCAGCCTTGTCCTACATACCAGAACGTAGAAATTTTGTTTATACTTATATTCTGAAATTTCATGGTGTATTATGGTAAATGTTACATTTCGTATTAACTACTTTTATCTTCATAAGACAGAATACGTATATACTTCGTGAAACACAATTTAAAACACGAATTATTTAATTATTTGTTAACCGATGTAAGAAATACAATGAAGACAAATTTTTTAATATGGTTATATTTATGATATTCATATATTATTAGTTTAGTATACATAGCTCATTTTTTATGTGAAGTATTACATTCGTACCAATTATTTCAAGAAATTTATTCGATATCACAGAAAACGGACGGTTTGCGTTACGTATGATGTATGGGACAATTGAACGTGTTAAACATGTTATTAGTTTTACGACACAAGGAGAAAAACTAAATTACTATTTTAAGCGTTTGGTATTTTCTGTTTTATAGTAATTGAAGTACTGTAGTTTTATCGTTTAGGCTGGATATTAAAGGAACATTGAAAACAATGGACACTTTCGACCAGAAGACTTCCCAGTTATTGTAGACAGGCATTTGTATCACGTGGACTATTGTAATAGTAATGGATTCCGATTATAAAATAGAATTTTCTCATTGCGCAGAGCTCTATATTTACTGACTATTATCTAGGAAATTATATTATTTTTCTGTATTCTATTGATTATTTAACAGCTATATTTATTAATTCTAAAATCTTATTCATGGTTTTATTGACTACAAATTTGACAACAAAAAGGATTATTCCTTTCTTCGCGTTTACTACAAGTATTCCACCTCCGCATTGTAAAATGGAGCAAATGAATGGAGAAAATCTTACAATGAGTTAAAAACTTAGTGAATTTCTTCTAGCGAAATCTATAAAGTTTAAATATGGTTTTTTTTTATATTTCTTACCCTAACTTTTTAAACATTTTTGTAAAAATATAATAACGAAGATTGTTGGACTCATTTAATAGAAGCGAGTAAAATATTTTTTGTATAGTCTTTTAAATAATTTTTCACTTTTCCTGAGAAGCTTGCTTGAATCGCGTCATTTTCGAAATACATTTTTCGTTAATAATTTAAAAATATCGAATTATCACTGTCGGTAAAATAGGGCACGCTACTATTCTTAACTCCAATAAGAGAGCGCTACCTTTACCTGCTTAATTGATCAGGTCTGGACCATTTATACAAGGACCATTGTTTAATATACTTTATATCTGTAACTATCTAATGTCATGTTTCGTATAATTACAGATCAATCTAACTGAGTGCTTTTCACCACGTTCTCCACGCTAGCATGACGACGAAGAGTGTAAAAACGAAATTAGTCCCGCCGGATGGAGGATGGGGATGGGTCGTCCTTTCTTCAGCTCTTGTTGTGAACCTCCTTATTCCGGGTACCGTGAAATCGTTTGGTGTCCTCTTCGTCGAATTTCTTCACGTTTTCAAATCCACTTCTACCGCCGCCTCATGGATGCCAGCTTTATGCTACTTTTTATACAACTCTTTAGGTAAGCTTAACTCTTTTTACATTCATATATTTTCTCATTGCAAATTAATTGAGATGTTTCATCTTATGTTGCTGTTATAGCTACTAAAATTAATAAACTGCATAATGATTGTTTATGCTATAAATTAAATTAGGTCATTATATTACTGTTAAACACCGTTCTTCTACATTTTTAAAAACTCTCAATGAATAATTTGTTGAAATTTAACGTAAATTTTTGTGGACTTATGAAGGAAAGTCACTGCATTTTTTTCTAACCTATAGATGTTTGTAAATAAAATACTTCCAAGTAAATTCTCAGATATACATGACTCATCATAGTTTTACTATTTAAAATCATATTTTACTCTTTCAATACAATATTAAGATTAGATAAAATAAATGATATCTTATAGGTCCACTATCCAGCATTTTATCAACTAGGTACTCCTACAAAACAGTGACGATCATCGGCGGCGCGTTTGCTGCTAGCGGGATGATGCTGAGTTACTTTGCTAATTCAGTTTCCTATTTATACGTTAGGTATAATAAAATCATCTTAAGAACCTTGACATTTTTATTTTGATAAAATAAAAAAATTATGAAAACAACATTTTTTATTTAATAGATAAATATTCACTCTCGCTTAAATTTCTAGTAAGGAAGCTTTAAAAGTAAAGATTGCGAACGCCTAGTGAATAGCAACCCACTGTACATCAATGTAATTTTTTAAATGAATGCATCCCAAATACATACTTACTACACATGTATTTTGGTATAATAGTAGAAAAATTTTTGTAAAGCATTTATAAGAAAATTTACGAAATAATCAATTTGTTTATTAAAATTTTTTAAAAGAATTTACTCACTTATACACTTTTAAGTGAATAACGTGTGTGACAGATTGCTCATTTACAGGCGCCCACAATTTTTTCTAAAAATTTATTACCAAAAAATAAGGATGGTCGGACATATTATTTATTAAACAAACAAAATGTTTCCTTTATCATTCAAAAATTTGTTCATTATCACTACAATTTATTGTAATAGTAAAATTAGATATCTAGAAAAAAAAGAGCTAATAATTTTATAATTTTATAATTTATGAATACAGCTATGGCTTGATGGTTGGAATTGGTGCTGGACTAACGTTTCCACCAACAGTGTATATTGTAACTTCATATTTTGAAAGGCTTCGAGGTTTCGCAAATGGCTTGTGTATCTCTGGTAGTGCAATTGGAACTATCGTGTTACCACCTTTTCTACAGTATCTTCTTGACTGTTTTGGATATAGGTAATGTATCTTTATATATTGAATAGCATGCGTATAATTTATGTCACTTAAAAAAATCTAATCAAATATGATCAAATATCATTAAGTTAAGTTAAGTCATTAAGTTAAGTTAAAATACATATTTTCAGAAATTTATATTTTCATTACATTTTTAGAGGTGCAGTATTAATCATGGGTGCACTCACACTAAATACATTGGTATGTGGTTTACTATACCATCCTGTTGAACAACACATGATCATGGTACCAGTAGAAGGAGGAATTGATAATCAAGGATTAACCATAGATGAACCAGTCCCCCATAAAAAAAAACCAACAGGTAACTTAGTATTGATTAATTAATACGCTACTAAGGAACATAATAATCTAAATGAATCAGAACTATAAAAACTGAATGGGTATTTAAAAATATATATTATATTGTACATATAATGTCACATTTGAAATATTTTAAATTTGAATATTTTTATGATATTGAAAAGATAATTTTTTGAGATGAGTTGTAAAATTGAATTAAATTTTGCATCTTTTCAAAGCATCCAGCACAATTGAAAATGAAACATCATGCAGCAATACAAGATCAAAGAAAGAAGAAAGTTCTGGAACTGAAAGTATAATGAATAACTCTAAAGTAAATCCTTGTTTGAAAGATAAAAATGAGGATAAAGGCGATGAAGCAAAGAAAAAAAATACTTCCGAAAAAGGCCCTAGTTTGAACAAAGAAAAAGAAGATACTGTAAATTGTCAAAACGTGGATTCTTTACGAAGAGAAAGTAATACTTCTGAAGTTCTTGTAACTTCCAATAAATTAAAAAATGAAAAGTTGGAGTTGAATAACACATCGTTGAGTAAGAATAGAGATGAGAAGTTGTTTGAAAGTTCAAAAAGAGAACTAGGAGAATTGTCAGAAAAATCAATATCTGGAACATCGTTGACTAAGGTTGAAGTAAAAAATAAACGACAATTCTTTGACTTGAGTGTACTTAGAGATCCAATTTATTTAGTAATTCTCATTTCAAACTCTACTTCAGCTATCAGCAATACCAATTTTATGATCTTACTGCCTTCATATGCTATTTCACAAGGATTTGATAAGAATTCCTCAGCGTTACTTTTATCAATTGTTTCTGCTCTTGATTTAGTTGGACGAATCAGTGGTGCTTCATTATCAGATATTGACTTTGTGCCAAAGTATTATTATTTCGTTGGTGGTTTGGGTACCAGTGGAATAGCTTTGGCATTATTACCTATGGCAACAAGTTATACAATGCTTTCTTTCTTTTGTGCATTGTTTGGATTGTCTTCAGGCATGTACATTGGTATCACAACAGTAATTTTAGCAGATATGCTTGGCACAGAAAAACTTAGCTCGTCGTATGGGATATCTTTATTTGTTAATGGAGTTCTTCAGTTAATTGGTCCACCTATATGTGGCGTTATATTTGAAACAATAGGATCATATAAACCCATATTTCTAGCTTTTGGTATTATACTTATTCTTGGCACTGCATTATGGGCAGCCGTACCTCTTATAAAGAGGAACAACAAAAAGTCTTTACAAGTTGTATAATATTTTATAATTACTAGTTTCTATAATGAATATTGCACAAGTTTAAAAATTATAAGGTATTATAGACTTGTTAATAACAGCATAATAACTGCCATTTAAACCATACAGTGTTTTTTTAGAAAATTTTTCATTTTTAATCATTTAAAGTCGCAAGTTAGTCCTTTTATTCACAGATCTATAGTAATACATCATTAATATTATTATCATTTCGAATACTGATACTGATCTAATTTTATTTGTGTATATTGCTATACTTAATAACTTATAGTTTAATTATCAGTGAGTTTACTATAGTTTTATTTAGATATAATAAGGAAAGAATATTTAGAAAATAAAATAGTTGAATTATTATGCATAATTCTATTATCATTAAATAACAACAATTAATGATACATAGTGAAAAACTTAATTATTTTACTGTTATGGTTGTAAATGGGCATATATGCAGTCATATTTGATGTTAATAATGAAATTATATGGAGAAGATAAAAGTAAAAATAAGAATATATTAATCCTACGTTTACGTATTAATATAAAATTTATTACATGATTTAAAATTTTAAGTCATGATTACATATCAATCGTACTGTATACAATTCCAAAACAAACAATTATAGCAACAAGAATATTTTAATATAATCGGTATAATAATGCACAAACGTAACTTGATGATATCATTAAAGTTTAACATCTCAAGTTTACCAGCCATTAATAAAATTGAATCATTATGATTTTCTAATAGTTAAATAATGCTTGATAATTTTTGCTAAAATTGACAAAAAGATTAATATTATGTTTAAATAAAAAAAAAAATAAAAATGAATTTACTATTTGTGAGAAAGCTTTTTAGGAATTTATAATTATACCAAAGTATTCTTTTGTATACTATTATCAATTTTCAATGATTTCTTGGTGCTTAAACTTGTTGGTATACTAATTTCGTCCAATATTATAGTACAATCTATATACAACGTATTACTAAGTTACACATGTCTTTCCAGAAATATCATACATTAATACATGTTAAATAGAATTGTTATTGTGCAATACTTTTACTATTACTGAAATTTTTCTAGCTAGTTTCAATATATTTTTATATACTTCATTAACTGTAAGGAGATATTATACTTTAAATAGGCTACTTTAAGGACATTTTTGAAAGTTTCCTGTGAAGAAATGTATATATAGTTATTGATATTTTAGCCACTTAAAAGTAAAAATTATAATCCATTACTATCAATATCATAGATAATCAGAGATTACATATCATAGCTGTATTGTCCATCACACTTGTCTGAAAATTCTTTCAAAATGATGGTACTAATTAAGCACAACTTACAATTAATCAGCAAAAATGATTAAATGTAGATTTATCTTAATCCTTGCACATATAGTTACTTTTTTACACAATATGGTGCTAATTAGTAATATGAAATTTGCTATTTAAGACTTGCGACTTCTATAAGTTGTAAAAGGTAAGACTTGTAATATTTATCCAAGAGTAGTTTTGTCAATTTTTTAAATTTGGCTAAAATTCACTACTTCCAAAATATGTTTTTAAAACACTAAATATGTAAGAAATGTAAAAATTCCAAAGTTGACATTTTTTCGGTCTTTAAAAGTAGAACAGTCTCTTAAATAAATAAGTCACCTTTTATAGATGATCTGAATTTTTGGATAGATCACAGAGACATAAAGGTCTTCAAAATTCGTATGCTGTACAAGTTTTATTTTTCAAGAAATATTAATCCAATATAAACTGTAATAGTTCTAATTCCAATTTTAGTACTAAATATATTAAAGAGACAAAGACAATGATATAAGTAAATTGTTACATTATTTATGTCATTGTTTACATCATGAAAAGTATTGTATTAGTAGACTTATTAGAGAATCTTTTTACTAGGAGAGATTAAAAATTACTAGGTTCTGTTTATTATATGTGCATAGAAAATTTTAATTATATATTTATACCAAATACTCAGCTGTTTCTATTTATATTAGTTATAGATTTTTCCATGTATTACAATATCATTAATCACTGATGATCTGGATTTCTGTGCACATACTCTCTGGTAAAAATTAATTTCTTCATTTTTGTACAAACGTGATGCGTCAATACGCATTAAATTTTTTAGTTCAAGTTTTTATTTGAATACTGGTTAATTGAAGAAGATTTTTGTATTGTAGAGAAAATTTCTGATTTTTATAATGATATTAAGAATGAATACGAATGATTAAGTGTTACAAATGTAATTTTTATATCTGAGTAGCATTTATTTAAAATAATTTGTAAAATAATCAGACATTATGATTACAATTAAGAACAATGGAATGTAGAGAGAAAAAGTAAGAAAAATAAGAAAGTATTATCAAATGTATTTTCTACTAAAAATAAAGAGAATTATGTCTGTATATAATGTTTTTACATACATACTATATGTAAAATATTTCACAGAAATTTTGTTTAACTTTCTGCATGTTTCTTAAAAAATATTTTTTATATTCCTTTTCACATTACTTGAAGAAATCTTAATGTACAATAATTTTAAATAATATAATATTAAATACTATAAAATACTTTAGAAAATTACACTAAAACAATTATCGAAATATTTATTAACTGCAATTATTTTATGTTATCACTGAAATACTATTTTTATTGTCATAGACATTTGCTCTCTTAAAATTTATGTATAAACTGTAATCAAAATTTGTTATTTATTATAGTAAGCAATGAAATTTGAATACTTATTCAACAGTTAAGTATGGTATTTTTATTATTTTTTTAAATAATGTGTAATTATATGATTTAGATTATATTTTAAGTTTATTGATAATTAGAAAATAATTTTAATTACTATTGTTTTACATTACAAGTAGAATTACATGTATTTGATTTCAGGTGCTATTATATAGTCATTGTGATTCCTTACATGAATCATATTTATGTTCCTTCTAGCGTGCCTAATATTGTCTTTTCTGTATTGATATTTAGGAATATCATTGATATCTGCTCAATTTCTTTTTTATTTTTTCTTATATGACATTTTATATTTTCTTTTATGTAAATTACATCTTTGTAATGATCCAAAATAAACTATATTTTACTGAAAATATAATATAAACTGTTATTCACTTTCATTAAAAAAGATAAAATTAAAGTTTTCTAGTTCCATTAAGAAAAAATACTTAACGACAAAAAATTTTATAGAACGAATAGTACATATTTTGAAATTAATTTACTACTAAAAACAACCAAATATTAGAGTCTTTAAAAAATACTTTAAAATACCCTAACAAACTACTTTAAAATACCTTCTAATTGCGATCGCGCAGGAACAATTGATCACTAAACTATACTAAATTTAAATTACGTACATCATAAATAGAAAGACTATAGATAATTTCAGATAATGTTAAAAAATTGGAGATAATCTTACACTATTTACAAATTTTGGGTTAATGAACTACTGCTAGATAAAAGATCATACATCACTGTTCTTTTTTATACTATGTTATATTTATAATTACATTTTGTTCTTCTAATATATACCTGGCTTACAATACGTTTTAATATAATAAATATTACAAGACTACAAATGCTTGATAACTTTTCGTATAATATATTTTCTTCACTACAGGCGTATTTGTCTATTCATGAAAAATATAATTGATACGAAAATAGGTGTGTGGTATCCTATTGTTTCTTTCTTTATTAATCTTAAACAAATACTGTAGATTTTAAACATTGTCAAAGGCATACAAGAGTTATGTGTTACTCAGAAATGTAGGAATTATATTTTTAATATTTAATCTCAATTACTTTACTTAATACAATACTTATTGTATTGACAAACATTTCATTTTTGTAAGATATGAAAGAGTATAGCGGAACATGTGCTTTAGTAAAATTTTATTGTATAATAATTACTAATGTATTATTAATCATTACATGTTAATCATGCATTTTAGTTTCTGACTGTTGTAGCAGTTAATAATCTGAGATGCTTTTTTCTTTTCTTTTAAACATATGCATACCTGAACATAATTAATTTTTGTCGATGGAACTTATCAAAATTTCATATTTGAGAAGTTCTTGATAGTCTCTTTAGAATTCCATGTAGAATTATTATTTTACAATTGTAGTGTTTACTTTAATTTAGACTACCTATACTTGGGAAAAATATATTACAATAATTATAAATAATTAAATATCATTAATGACGTGTAATTTAATAAATAAATGTTTATAGAAATGCTCTATACAGTTATACATTTGTTGCTTGTACTAATGATACGTCTATTGGAATAAATTATTTACAAAACCTATTTCAGGGCTTGGTATGATTTATCACTAAGCTGTTTAAGAATCATTCTGATCAATTCCATAAAATAAAAGGTAGAGGATGATGTTACAAACACCGTTCTTTAAACGTCCTTAGAATTGAACATTTATTAATTGTATACATAGATAATAAAATTAAAAAATTGAAAAAAAATGGAGTTGATCAGTTTGGCTTCCAAGAGACTCAATTATTCTACAAAAAATTGTATGGAAGCAAATGGAAAATTGCGCTAGATGCGGATTTAAAGTATTTTGCATACTTACTCTTTTTTAGCGTAATAGTAATAAAATGAACTGCATTGTCTCCTCTTCGAATGATTCTGAATACGAAAACATAACACGAGACTTGGAAAGATTCCCAAAACCATTTATGAAAAATTTTTAAGCTGGTGATTACGACGTGGCTGTGTCCCTGCGCCCACTGAACGATACAATAGAACGAATACCTTTTACTGAAGTCTGAAATAATTGAACAAAAGATGTAATTTTATTAACAGATGCTACGACTTCTTTTTTAAGCTAATTTTTTAAAATGTTTACAAAACTCTCGAATTTGCAGCGTATTGCTATTTAAGAAGTTTTAAGTATATGCAATATAAGTAAGTGTTATAAAGTATTATAAAGAACTATAAAAATGTTATTAATAATATTGACAGCGATGGTGATGTCGAGGATGATAATAATGATAATAATGTTAATGATATTCATAATGTCTATTATGTAACATTAATATAAAAGCTTTACATTTTGGTTGCATAAACTAATGAAGTTAAACTTTTAACATCGTTGAGTAAAAAATTGTTTCTAGCAAAAAGAACTTAGAAATCTTTAGATACTGTTAAAGATTTGAATGTGATTCTTGAGTATATACATACATAATCTAATTACGATTATTAAGTATTATTTTTGCAATTTGTTTGGGTCATTTTTATCATCTAATTAAATTGAATAAATTGACAAACTTTCTACAAACTGATATTTTATAATTGTTAGTTACCGACTTGTATTATTTTTTGTTTAGAGTTAATATAGATATAGTGTTATAATTTTTCATTTTTTTTCTTGAAGTAGCTAGGTGATACATACATCAGTAGTGAAGCTGTAGTTAAAAACTAAATTAATAAAAGACTGAAGAAAGTCTGAAAAAATATAAAATATATACAAATAATAATCTGCTAAATAAAAACTATTTAAATAAAAAAAACTATCTCCACACAATCTCAAAGTCACAGCGGAAACCAAATATCTCAAAAAGCAGGCTACAAGATTATAATCATTAAAAGATCAAATACTGTGTATGCATATAAAAAATGTTGTATACAAAAATTGTGAAAAAATTGAAATAAATAAATTTAAATAATGTAACAAGAATGCAAATAGTATTGTAGGACAACAAAATTAGTAAATAATATCATAACGATAAGCTATATATTGTAATGAAATATTACACAAAATATCTTATCTAAATGATAATGATAATGCAGACAGAGATGATAGTGACGAAGACGACCATAACGATGGCGATGATGAAGACAAATAACGACGTTAGTGGTAATGATGACGGCAGCAGTAAAGATGATAATAATATATATATATATATTCATAATTGTTTTTATAAATTAAAATAACAGCATTAGAAATATTAAAATAACAGTTACAATAACAATTACAATTATAATAATTGTAACTATATTAATAACTGCGTAACTACTACGTGTCGGGGTGCTACTACTCATAGTAGTGATCTAATATGTCAAAATATAATTTATAAATGATATATTGACCTTTTTCTTCGAGCCACTGAGAAAATCCTTATACATTTCCGAGCGAAGATACCTGGAGTAACTATCGCTTTTCATCAGATGATAAACGTGCGCCTAAAATTGAATATCACAGAAGATTGTTTTATTATTTCCTCCATTATTATTATTATTTCTAAGCTTTTATTACATTTAATTTATTCGATCTTATTATTTCAATGAATTTCTTGAATAAATATCTTTTTTACAAAGTTTCTTAATTTTAACTTGTAAAATCTTGTTTGTAATTTGTACCGCTGTTATGTCGAAACACCATCGATCAGGTTTCTGTAAATGCTTCTTTGTTAGCTCATAGGACTGGCAATCGACGTTAATTGGACAACTAGCATCTGGACCCAAATACTCATTCCAAATTTCGTTCACTTTATTTTGAACTTCTTTTTGAGGTAATGTTTTCAATTCTTGCACAGCTTCCCAAAATCTACGTATATCAACGAGGAATTTGTATTTTTAATCTCTATAATTGTATTTTATTTTATAGAGATATTCTAATCCAAAACTTGAATATGACTATCTAAATTAGAATATCTTCCTACTATTAACTTACTTTAGATTTTCACCACTGAACTCTTTATCCAGAAAGCGTATAAATTGTTCTCTACCAACAGGATCTTGTAGCAATTCTTGAAGACTAAAACCCCATCTTTTTACTCTTCTTATTGATATTTCTTTGCTATTTAAAAAGAATCAAATGTATTATCTTAATAATATGCACATAAATAAGGATAATATAAATTAAGAAATACACGTACGCTAATTTTTCTTGCTCCCACATTTCAGGATTATCTGATATCCATGGATTTGTGAATTCAGGTTGTATGAAAAAAGGATCATACTCTACATACTGCTCAAAATATGCAATCAGACTAAAATAATTAAAATTAAAAATACTTAAAAATAATATATGTAATTTAAACAAATTAATATTGCTTAAAATAAATTAATTATATAACATCATATAGTTTTGGCAAAAATTTACAATAATATTCGATAATATTTAAAGATGATATTTACTTACGCTTCTGAAACTTTCGAGACCTTTATATTCGATCTATCTAGTCTAGATTTCAACATTTCAATCTCCTTATTTAACGATTCTATCGATGATATCGAGAACGATCCTGAATGTGAAGGAATGTCGATACTAGTCATACCTAAATGTTTGTTTAACTTTGAAATTGGTTTATAAGTACGGCATGCTTTCTTAATGTCCATTTCTGTCGTATTAACACATCCAGGCTGAAACATATAATAATTATATAAGTTTCCTATTATATTAAATATGTGATCATTATTCAATAAGAAATAATTTTTCAAAAGATACAAATGAAATTAGATATTATTACCATTGGTCTATATACATCCCAGAAAGCTCTTTCCTGACTATCCAGTACCTTTCTTTCTAATTTATCTCGCTTTTTATCGACTTTGCTTTGTGCTTCTGCTTGCATAAAAATGAACTCCCATTTTCTCGAAAACATTTTTTGCAACTTAGCTAAATTTTCAGCCTCATAATCTGCTAATTCTAAACGTGTTTTATTTTGCATCGTTCTTTTGCATAAATAGACAGCTATAATATTAAAGTTAAATATAAATTCTTTTACAAATAATTTGATATTTATATAATTAGTACAAGAAATATATTTGTGTAATAAATGCTAAATTTAAAAAAAAAAAATAGTTTTCATACCATAATCAGTATTTTCTGGTTCCCAACAATTTGATGGCCAAAAATATGGTGTTTGAAACCTATAGAAAGTATTATCATTTTTTACAGTAAGGCAGTGGTCATCAATAGGGAAGAAATATCCATGAGATGCCATAAGATGTGCCACATGAAGTGCCTCTATCATATTAATACATTTCTAATTAGTTAAAATCAAATAACTTTTTATATGATTTATGAGGGAAAATCAAACAATAAAAGAACATTTTAGAAATTAAATCATTCAATATTATTTATACAATTAAATTATTTGTCATTTTTTTATGTAATCCTCCTCAAATTCCATATCTCTTATTTTGTAGTAATTACATTTTTGAATAATCAATTAATAATTCTAAGACAAGAGCTAAATAAATAACTATTACTTTAAACTACTATTATACTTTGAAGGCTATAATTAATTATAATATAATTAATAGTTGAAAGTAGAAACAAAAACTCTTTTATTTTGTGATTTTTCCCTAATGTTTATGTACTTAATATTTTAATTGTACCTTGATCATCTATAGCCATGGCCTTCATCATCCATGATATTAAATCTGTACCTAAAATAATAAAGAGAATTAAGTACATTAATATTATATTAAAAAATAAAGAAAGAATAATAAAATGTCAAATAAAATTGTAATATATTACCAGTAAAAACAGAAGGTGTTTTTGTCATAAAATTCTTTACCGTTTTCACTGGAACACCTGTAACTTCATCTGACATTTTTTCTACAATATCTTCCATCTACAATACACAGATAAATAAAATTAAAGATAAGAACATTTAAAAATTATAAAAAAAATATTCTCTCTTACTTTCTGATACACAAGATAATTAGGTGTATCTTCGGCACATGAGGCAGTGATATGATATGTGGGACTACTTGGAGATTTGTCAACTGCTTGGCCATTTTGATTGTTACATTGATCTATTTGATTATCTCTACTTCTATATCGATCAGCTGTTCCTCCAATGTCATTATTTTCACCTGGTTTTCGGCGACATGCCGATTGTTCAGAATTCATAGTTACCATATCCAAGCTAAAACAGTATTTTGGAAAGATTTTTATTGCATTCATCTTATTCAAGGTATAAAATAAATATAGAAGGTTCACTAGTGTTTGACCTTATTATTTAAAAAATTTAGTTTTATTAATTAATTTAGTTAGTTAAAAACAGAAATATATTTACCTT
This sequence comes from Bombus breviceps, assembly GCA_014825925.1. Classification (NCBI taxonomy): domain Eukaryota; kingdom Metazoa; phylum Arthropoda; class Insecta; order Hymenoptera; family Apidae; genus Bombus; species Bombus breviceps. The sequence goes on along the minus strand of CM026194.1, from coordinate 6,421,978 downwards.
AAAAAAGTATATTCTCCATGACATGAATAAAAGAAAAGTGTCTTGTTTACATTACATTTATCAAGACCTAAGCCAATATCCAATTAATTGACTATTCACTATCACAAAGCCATGCCAATTATACATTTCACTAAGATGAGGCAGAAACAGCTGGTGAAAAAATATATAAATGAAATATTTCTTTATATTTCAATATATTTTCAGTGTATAAATCAATGTCACAATATATATCATTGTTTTATATATACATTTATAGCACGAAAAATGTAAATTTCAATAAATCAGAAAAATTTAAGCATTCTTAGATTTAAATTGATATTAAAAAGCGAAAAAATTTAATAATAATTACAATATATGAATTTACTAGTTATTATAGTTAACTTCATATTCTAATCAGGCACAATGAAAATCAAATTTTCATACATTCTTAAAAAATGATCATCACATTAAATTTAATTTACAAAGAAAATGTTACTTCAACAAATGATTAGATAGTTAATAATAATATTACCGACTCTCAGGGAACGAAAACTAAATCTTAGAATGATCAACAGTGCCAATCATTCATGTTCTTTCTTGATAGGCAATTTCTCTATCAGAAATAATGATTCGATCTTTCCACATTAAAAAATATGCATCTATAGTATTTCACGATCTATTCGAAAACTTATTTTTGTGAGTCAAACTGTATTTGAAGCACAAATCTTCCTCATTACACGATCAATATTCCAAAATCACAAAACTATGAACACATTCTATTCGTTCGTAGAATTGCATTTAGATAAGATTGTTTCATTTTAAATAAATTATTCGAATTATTTCATTAATGACAATAATTTACAAATAAACCAATAATAAATTGTTTTTGATGGGTGAAATAATAGATCGGTGTTTTTACTATACATATATGTACGTGAGATTCCTTTGTACATTCGAACCACGACTGCGCGTACAATTTCATGTTGCTACGACGATGGTGTAGAAAGCATATCATATCATATTCATATGTATAGCAGAAACGGAAATGATGTAAAAATCTGTGAAAATTAAAAAAATTAATTTTAAATGTTAACTAATTCATAATGTTGGTTAACCGTATTCTTTAGTAATAGAATATTTACATATTTACATGATAAATCAATAAAGATCATTCGTTGATTTGACAATAAGAATTTGTACAAAATAATGTCTATTTTAAACATTTAGCAAAACATAAAAATGTAAAATGCTTACATATGTCTTTAATAAAAATATAACTAATATGTGCAAGTATTAATATCGATGTGTATTAATTAATGAGATTATTGAACTGCAACATGTTAGTAAACCATCTTTATTCTTTCATTTCTTGGTGTGATAAAATTCTTAATAAATTCAATTCCTTCTCAATATATATAAATTGTACATAATTCATTTCACAACGTAAGCGTACGCATTTCATGCGCGCGAATTCTATGCGAACTTAATGTACAGAATCGCGCATGCGTGTACGTACATACATATCTGTAAAATAATTACAATAATTATATTTTTAAGATCGCTAAATCAACACAGTACTATTCATTAATCGACTTTTTATTTTAACTTTAGTTATAGAGCTTCGTAATTGAAGAAATATATGAATATAGCTAACTATAACTGTTGAATATTTCTTTTAATTTTTCGTAATGCTTCGTTAAAATTTAACGAAATATAATTAGATATTATCCATTTACTCATTACTTTGAACTCCATAAAGTCGTTATTAATTATAAAATAATACTTTAGAATTTTATGTTATGTAATATTTCATCGGCTGCTTTTAATGTACGAAAGTAAGTTTCGCGATTACGAATATATATGAAACATAATTTATGAATTACTGATGATTAGTATTAATAAATTCCTGACACAGGCCAATGGCTTAATAAAATTACATTCATATCATGTCAATTTCATTCCTTCTCCCCTAACGAGTTGTATTCTATATATATTTATAGAAATAACATATTAAAGAAAAGCTTTACGAATATACAATGTAACAAGTATACATTCTTCGAATAACAAAGACTCAAATTTCAAGTCTAAGCATTGACTTATGTTGAAGTCAAGAACTTCTTATATATGTGTATATATATATACTCTGTACTTATATATAATAAAAATATATTATGTCAATATTGAAATTGTTTTACAATTCATAAATAAAAATCTGATGTTACATATAACAATTTCTGTAATACTTTTCCCTTAGTGACGCAAACCGCTTTCAAAAGTAACAATTTTTTCATGGTGTGCATCTAATATGAGTGTGTATATAGTGTTTAATTAAGTTGTATATACACGCTCATGTACACACATAGTAGTATAATATTACAATTATATACATCCATCTCTACATTATGCACAACGTTTTCCGATCATGTGCAAATCATATGAAAGCTAAAGTCAGCTATAACACATTTAAATAATTGATTTTGAAATATCAAAATAGCCGCAGTTAGATCTCAAACTTTGTTTTGACAACTATAGCTGTTTTTTTATTCGTACTATAATATGTATTAGATCAATTGTTTTCTAGACTAGAATCAAACACGTACTAACATTATCCCTAATACACATGTGTATATGGGTCTGTATCTTTTTCACCTTTCCTGTTCATAAATTTAAACCTTTGAACTAAAGCTGAACTGAACTAATGTATAAAACACTACAAATTGTCTATATATATACAATAACATTTATAAGATTTACCTATATCTTTTCTTTTGTACAATATAATTTCCTTGGAACGACTCTATGAGCTGAACTTGTGTTCTTACAAAACCATCACGCACTATTAAAGCAGTCAAATAATATGTAGTTTTAGATCCTCCATTTAGCATATTGCTGATACTTTGGTTCAAGATCCATTGTCAATTGCTTGAATTCGTCAATTTCATCGTCAAAATCGTAAAAATTGTTATTTTCCTCCATATATCTTCTCTTTAATTCTGTATCTTCATATTCAACAAGATGCAATTCTTCTTCTTCTTTTTCTTCTTCAATATCATTGATTTTATTTTGTGCTACAAAAATCACGTTAATGATTCTTATAAAGTAATTTTACACCGTCTCATTTTTATGATAAATTAATTCATAGCATACATAATCATTTGATACAGTAAAGTAAAATTTTTACCTCAACTTCTTAAACAGTTCTTAAAAGGTTCAAAACGGTAACTCAAAAATAAATGATACTTCAATAAATATGATAAAAAGTATTGTAACTCTATTCAATGCTTATATCTTATACCTTATATGATAAGGATAATATATAAATATTAATGATGAGGATATAATAAAATAAATAATATATACTTCTTAATTGCTTTAATGTGATCAATATATCATATACATATTATAAAAAAATACAGTAATTGTTTTTTCTAAAATTTTATGTTTAACAATGAATCAAATAAAATGTATATTCAACTTTTAAAAAATAAGATCTGTTTTAATTCAAATATCACTTTTAACTAAATAATGTCAGTTACATAAAATTTACAAAACACATACATATTTGTATCAACAATTTATGTAGATTAAAAGGTTTTCGTAGAACTTTACTGTATCAATATAAATAAATAGTTCTTACAAATATAAAATTCTTAAAAAAGATGCGATAAAGCTTTTAATTTCTGCTTATACAACACTAGTGTTATGTGTTAAGTATTAAATAAGTTAAGTATTATATGGATCAAATTGTTAAGATTTTTTATTAGCATAGGAAATATACAAAAGTGAAATGAATTTTTATAGTATTTTTTAAAAGGAAAATTAATACGATTTCATTAGTCGAATGAAAGTTATTATAATAAGTGCAAGCGAGACATAAGATACTGTTGAAATCAGCATAAATAAAAGAAAAAGCATTACTTCTCAAATAAAATATAAAGTCTCACAAATTTTATAGGTATTATAATTTTCCACCAGATTCAAATCGTTTTTACAAAACAATGCGTTTTATAAATTTTTATGTTTATGGCGGTTGAATCAGTCCACTTTATACATAGATTAATTAAATACAATTCTTAATTTCACATATCAAATATGATGCAGTATAATGAAGAATAAGCAGCATGAAATCATTTAGATAATATTAAGCATTAAAAATCTTTCTTCGTTATAATATACACAAGTATTCAGTTTGACTTGAATTATTTCCATTATTACATTATAATTTTATTTTAATAACATATATAAAGCAATTATTTAATAGTATAATGTGTGTGTATGTGTGTGCGTGTGTGTGTGTTGCTTCAGCTCATATTTAATTCAGAATAAAGAAAATTAAATTTAACTAATAGCTTCAATATAACAGAAGAAAATTATATCATGAGATCAGTCCAGTTAATTATACATGTGTACCATAATACCAATATTATTCCAAATTAAAACTAGCTTGAATATTTCAGATTAAAGGATTTTGTAAAAAATGAGACTGTGTTCAATATATGGAATCTTGTTAATACAAAAAGCTTTATATTCACAATAAAAAGAATTTATTTTAAACTTCTTCTAAACATCAACTATGAAATATATGAAATAGTTCTTTCACATCACTTTTCAATATTTAAGATCAAAATTACAATAAATTATATGTTCTTCAAATTATATATACTGGAGAGAAATAGAATATAAAAATATTAATATCTAACTACAACATTTAATAAATATTTTCTTCTGAAATACCTTTAGTGTAATATAGATTTATAATTTTCATCAATTCTGATAGCTTAATTTACTCACCTGTTTGCACGAATTACTGATGAAGGCTCAGCAATATTAGTATTCTGATCAGAAATAATGTCAACTGTTGTATTGCCCCTTGTGTTCACTACAGCTGTTGAACACATAGTTGTGGCAACTGCACATTTAATTGCATTTAAGTATTGTTGAGTCGTATCATTTATATCAGCTGAATTTGTGCATTTTAAATGTTGAGCAATATTTGATCCAAAGTTACTGAGCATATGAATATTCTCTGGTGAGTTACTGCTTACATCATCATTGTCTTTCAAATAAGATGCATCTTCTTTTGAATGGACAATAGGATCAGCTATTACAGGTACTGAAGAATATTCGGAAACAATTCCAAAAGCCTCGTTTTCTTTGACTTTCTGTTCTTTGTAAAAACTCATACTTTCTTCTGCATTATCCTCCAGTGAAGAATTTTCATCGATTTTTAACGCTTCATTGTTGTTATGAATATTTTCTGGCTTTTCAGTTATAGCATTCATTGATGAATGAGATATCTGAGATAGATCACAAAATAAAGTCTTTACTTTAACGATATTCGGCCAATTATTAGTTGTAATATCTAATGAAAGCTTTTTGATCGGAGTTTCATCAATAGAGATATCAGCTACATGATGTATAAGATTTCTAAGAATTAACATATTGAAGTTTGTCATACAAGAGTACATTCTTGGTATGGGCATAACAATATTCATATCCTTGAACATATGATCCATAATATTTTTCACAATAGAACTATTAATTTTCATTTCAATTATATTACTTATTTCAATATATTTGTTATGTTTTATAACAAATGGCTCTACCACTTCTTGCTTTATTGGTGTATTTACATCTCTATAAAGTACTGAAGTACATGAATGTACACTATCATCGCTAAATTCGGAGTTAGTATCTTTACATGTACAATTTATTTTTGATATCTTTGCTTCTGGTATGTTATTTACAATTGCGCTTTTCCAATTCGTACTATTATTTACACGATATACATTTATTCCTTCTACGTCATTGCTTGTTGGCATATTATGAACATTTATAAAGACATTTCTATCACTATTACTGTCAATACTATACATTCTGGTAACTTCATTATTTAAACAATTCGTTTCTACATTTATCTTCAACGTATTATAACATTCAAGTGGTTTATTATTTACATTACAGACACATTTTTGATTACATACAAAACATGCTGTATTACTTCCTGTACTATTTACATTAAAAGCAGAATTATTTCCAACATTATCTTTTGTACTTATATTTAATATTACTAAATTGTGCATTCTGTCAGACGTATGTACAGTATGCATATCATTGCTTACATCATACATCATACTACACGACAAAGATTTGCTATCACTAGTAAAATTAATACTGTCTGTTAAAGTTTCATTATTCGTTTCTTTTATTAGTATAGGATCTACTTTATCTAGTATTCCCGCTATATTTCGTTTCTGTACAACTGCTTTTAAAGCAGAATATTCAGGTATACCTATTAATTTAGGTACAGGTACAATCGTGTTACTATTTGAAACATGCATTAATAAATTATTATTCACAATTTTAGAACAAGTATCAATTATATTCGAAACAATGCAATCTGCAGCTAATACTACATCTTTGTTAGTAACACCAGGAGGAAATTTTGATTGTATATTTTCAGATAATAATTGATTATCTAAAGTAGGAGTGGACTTTCGTCCTTCTAAATAGACATGTAAGTTTTTGCTTTCTTTACTATGTTCAATAGATTTTTTTTCTGTATCGACTGAATCATTTTCGCTATCTTTCTTGAGTAAAAGATCTACTTCTTTGGAACAAGGCTTATTACTTTGTCCAGGAGCATTTATATTACCTTCGAATCTAAACGATGGGATCATATTCGCTAAACTTTGTAAACTTGGCAATTGAGAAACATTGAAAAATTTTGATCTACTCTTTAGCGATACCGAGGACTCCTCCGTTTCACGATTATAAATCCTATCTTTCTTATCTTTTATGTAATAATGGAATTTATCTCCAAGAGTCATCATGCTGTTTATGCTACCTTGAAACGTATTTTTACTTTTCAATTGATTAATAGGAGTGGAATCAGAAAAAAAACAACTAGAATGTTGAAACAGCGAAAGTAATTTTCCTAAATTAGAAGTACTTTTTTGTATTGGATCGTGTTTCGTTTGCGACTGCAATTCTACACTTTCGTTTGTACGAGTATTTGTTACTTTATCCGTTGCATCGTAACCTTTCTTACAAATTATTGGTTTATCACTTATTGTATTATAAGACGGACTTTTTCCGTTCCTATCTGTAGGTGTAAACGTTTTTACATCTTCTGTATTTTCGTTAGAACGATTTTCTACACTCTCGATATCTGTCATCATTGAAACATCTTCTAATCGATTCGAAATAATTTGATTGTCTGGCACATCATCTTTTTTGCGTTCTAGACTAATAGAACTTATATTATCATCAGGCTGAGTTTCAACCCTTGTCTTAACAAAAGATTTATTTGTATTTGATTCTTCTACAGGATATCCAAGTATCGTCGGTGCATACGTTTCTTCTACCACATTTAAAGCTAGACGAGACAAGTCGTTTGAAATACTTCGAAAACTTTCAATGGTTTGATTATTCTTTTCTGATTCAGATGCGAGTACGGTATTCAGATCATCTAAATCAGTAGATTCTGTAATATTAACTTTCGAACTTAAATTAGTCGATTCTGCAATATTAACTTTTGGATTTAAACCAACCATGATATCAGCCTCGGTCGTAGTAATAACAGGTTTAGATAAAGATACAGTATTTGCTGATTCAACAACTGAAACACGAAATCTAGATGACCCACTTGCAGAAGTGACAAAGGTAGGTGATGATCCAAGGGATGGAAGAACAGATGATGACGATGGTACTGAGGATTCTGTAGTACGTAACGTTTCTGGAACTCGGGACACCACAAATCGACTTCGCGAGGGACTTAATATCGGACTGGCTATGGGTGAAGAGGCGGGACTAGGGGCTGGAGAACGAAGACGACCTCCATTAATACGTTTCGGTTCGAGCATCGATCGTCCAGGCTCATCTTTTTGTATTGAAATCATGGGTGATAAAGAACATGGTAATGTTTGACAAGTAAGCGAAATTTTACGGGTGGTTGCACTACAGAATCTGCTATGATATGAATTATCAAAACCTTCGCTATTTTCTTCTAATATACGACTTTTCTCGTTTTCCAAACAACAGCTTCGAATTTCAGCTACAAGCTGCGTGTACTGAAGCAAGGTCTCGTTTAAATCATCCTATTATTAACATAAAAAGACAAATAATTATAATGTAATATATTTATATATTTTTCTAGTGAAAAATGATACTGATTTGTTCACTTACCACTTTTATATCAGGTTTATCATCTAAATCTATTTTAGTAATATTTTTATTCTTTTTCATAGCAGAATTGAGAGCTTTCATTCCAGTCAAATGTATTCTATTATTTCTTAAATCTATCCTCTAAAACAGTAAAATAGACATAAGTTGAATACAAAATGATTTTATATCTTTTTTTATATTCTAAAGCTTATGATATTTACTTGTAATGCATGGTTTATTTCAATGATTTCAGATAATGTAACAATTCCATCACATGTAAGCTCAGTTGATTGTATTCCCAATTGTAATAGAACATGGTTCTTTTTCAATGCATCTTTTATAATCAATAACAACTCATCAGACAACATATTTTTTCCAATATTTAGTGTCTCTAACGTCTTAGACAATGCCTATATAAACAGTATTAATATAATACAAGTGCATATAAATACATAAAGCAATAACTATAAGTGTATAGTTTATACATGCGTAACTATAATGATAAAATAAAATTACATACTATAATACGTGCGAAATAGGGAGATGATTTTTTTGTCAGTTGGTTATTCCATAATACTAATATGCTTAAACCTTTACCATCTTTGTCCTCGTTTATTTGATTGATGAGACCTTCTAGGATATCACGTACACCATCATCTTGAATGACATTATTACTAAAAGAACATTTTACTTCAGAATAATTTTCAATATATATATTGTAAAATATATAAATTAATTTTTTATTCGAAAGACTCGTTAAAAACATATGTAATCATAATTAAAAGACAAATGCTATAGAGTTATACATCTTATTGTTTTGTTTTATTATCCATTAATTCTGTTTCTTACGTACCTAATATCAAGTAGCTGTATATGATTATTTAATCTAAGAAGAGAACCAAGCTGTATTGCATCATATAAATTCAGCCCATTGTCAGCTAAGTAAAGTTCTCTTATTCCAGTGTTCATTTTTAATGCTGCAACTATTAAAAGCACTATGTTACTGTAACATTATTAGAAACTTATTTCATCAATTTTATTTGAGTAAAGTATTAAGTAGCAGAGAGTAATCAAAATATAGAATGCAATTTCAGAAACTTTTAATTAATACTATAGAACAAATTTTTTTTCTCAAGTACTCAAGTACTTAAATAAAAGTACAACATTTTATTATTATAATTTTTCTTAATTCTGAAATGTTTAAATAGATCTAATAAATAGAAGCAATCTACTTAACAACTGTATATAAAATGATGCAGAGAAAGAAAAATATAACTTCTTACTGCAATGAAATTATATTTATATATAGAAACTAGTTAAATATCTTATAATTTTAGTAATAGTTCTAATTATTTTATCAATATAGCGAAATTTTAAATTATTAGGTTGTAACACAAATAAGTTTAGTCAAATAAGAAATAATATTGAGTCAATTTAACTAAACTCATACTTATATTACAATCCAATAAATTGCTTGAATAATTTCAACATTTTTAATGTTTTTGAGAAACTTTCCGTTTATCACAAATAATATTATTTAAAAATAAAATAGATAAAAGCATTTAAAACACTATATTTTGTTCATTTTTTATTAATATGATCATATAGAATTAAAATTTTTACATTACACTGGTTTCTATAACTAATCCTACATGATTGCATTAACAGGAGAGAAAAATATAGTACAATTACAGTATTAATATTCTATAATAAAATATAAAGATGATATATCCATAATAATTTGAAAAATGTCAAAATTATTCTCACTTTACTATATATGTTTTACTTATGATTTAATGATATATTTAATGATTTGTGGACCTCAACTAACAATCTTTATGAGAACTATAACATGACAATAAATTAAATTGTAATTACTTAAAAATAAATTAATTAAAAAAGGAATGGAACTAACAAACTGTATTGCATAATAAATACCTAGTGTGACGATAGATCTTCCTGAAAGTCCACAATTTTCTAATTTAAGCACATGTAGATGACAGACTAATCTTAATGCACGACTCAAGATATTCATGTATTGTTCATTAAGGATTACATCCTTAGCTTCAAGATGTTCTAAGCATTGGGTCTAAACAAATAATGATTCCATTAATTATGTATTAATCAACATAAAACTTAATTTTAAACACTCATATATTTAGTGTCATTTCTAAATTTTTCGTTATTTATAGTCATTCTATACACAATAATCATTGAAATAATAAAAGATAATATTTGGAACTAATAACCATATAAACCTTTTCAAATGAAATGTATCATATTATATATACCTTTCTTATCATATTTGCACATGCTTGCCAACCATAAATTCCAATGCCTTGATTAGATGAAATGTTCAAGTGCTTTGCAGATTCATAATATTCTAACATATCAAATAATATCACAGAACTCTATAATATAAAAATAACAAATGATATCAAATATCATTTCAAAAGAAATTACTATTTTTGATCAAATTTTTAATTAATAGAAATACCTCATCATCCAAAGATGTAGCTTCTAAATTAACTTTATTAAATCGAACTCTTTTGAAAATTTCCTCCAATGGTTCTGCATGATTAATATCCAATGTCTGTCCTTTTAAATCTAACTCTTCACTTCTCAATTCAAATGTATCTAAATTCTGCACAGTAATCATTATTATCAATACTAAATATCAAATAAATATATATGATAAATGTATTTTCATGATATGTATAAACTATATTCATAGTTATGTTTAAAATAATTCTTTATTATTTAAAGTATTTAAATATCATTTTGAAACACAAAGTAAAATATGATGCAGATATCTAATCTTAAGTATTTTGAGCTTCAATCTAATATAATAAAAATCTTTCTTTTATATATGTATACATTTTTATATTTATATACTTATTTAAACAGATATTGTGTAAATATAATTTTATATTCCTGCTTTTTATGTTCTTCCCATTTCCTTTATTTGTGTTTCAATATTTTATAACTTAAATATATCATATACATTTGCGCATATATTTGTTATATCCGTAACTACTAGTTTAAATATTAGTTATAAAACTACAAATAATTAATAATTAGTATGATTAGATATGTAATCAATATTATTTAATATTAGATGCTTTGATATTTTTTTCAATCTAAACCAATATTGCATACAAATATTCGGAAAAGATGCACTTTTACCTTAAGCTGATTTATAACAATCTCCAGAGGATCTGAATTGTGTTTTAAACAGGATTCCTTGTATGATGAGATTACATCTTCATAATTCACATTTTCAGCTGTGAACAATTAATCAACATATTGTTAAAATATAAAAAATTAAAAGTTCAACATATTAAGATATATATGACTAAAAGATGATGCTGGAGGATTCTGTCGATTATATAAGATACAACATAATACATATGATATCCACTTCAAAAATAGTTCAACAATTGAAAATAATTGAAAAGATTCATACAATATTCATACATATCTTTACTTTATTTTGTTCTTGTATGTTATTCATAAGAACATTTTTTTATTACTTTCAAATACTGAATACACCTCATGTAGTAGTTCTCACATATTATATTCTATTCATGATCAAACCTATTTGACAAAATGTTACTAACAACACATATTATAAACATAACTCTGAGCTTCAATTTATTACTTGCACTTCATAATTACAATGTTTTTAACACGTTCGCTGCGGCATTCATTGGTGACTCACCAAACTTTTCATTTGCAGCAATGACTTGATCATTAACTAGTGTCTATATTTCTATTAAATGTTCACCTCTCTATTACAACAAAGCAAGTTGATAAATTTGACCCTAGAAGCAGAGGATCAAGCGGAAATCAACTCTCCATCTTTTTCTTAAAAGTACAGACTAATATTCACTTTAACATGAATGTAAGACATATATCAAAAATTAAATACTATTTTTCTGCAGGATATAATTGTTTTTATTTAAAAAATTAGCTTCCATTTTATATGCATTATTCCACAGAGAACGTATTAATACAATGATATAAACTCAATGTAACTGCATAAAAATTACAAATATACTAAAATACTCTCACATATCATAGTTTCACATTATTTCATTAAAAAAGAATTTATTTAATTCTCATGTAATGTTTTTAAACAGTCAAATGTGTACTTGAATAAAATTGGTATAAATTCGAGAATATAGCAAATTCTTTATTATATAAGACAATTTTATAATATACATTGTTCTATTTAAAATAATCTAATTTACAAATTACAATTAAAACAATACGGTTTAAGAGTAATTTACAGGTTAATTATATATTGTACATACTTCAATATTGCATCAAACTTATAATTAGTATATGGTTCACATTGTGAAATCTTAAACGTTCTGTATTTGGCATGACCTATAAAAAAAAACCTAATGGCTTAGTGCACTACAACTATGCAAGTAAATAATTACAAAAATGATATTAACAAATGATGTAACTTATCATTTTATAGTTAAGATTATAGCCATTATGTTATGAGTGCTAATAACATCTTTAAAATAAAATTTAAAGAAGTTATTTTATCAATTTATAATTTATAAATTACAATTCAAATTTAGATTATAGTTTTTAACTAATCATCCTATTTTGTTATTATAGAAAAGTATTATTAAATAAATACAGTTTCTATATAACTAAACATATATTCTTATTAAGTGTCAAAATAATATAATTAAACATATAAAATAAATTAAACTAGCTTAATACCTTTTGATATACTTTTAAATTATATGCCTTTGAAAATATTTGTGATTTTATTAAATTTTAAAAGTTCTAGTACTTCTCTAAAGAATAGTTAACATATTAGATTAAACTTAAATTAAGTAACTTTATGAAATATGGATATTTTTCTATAGTTAATTGGTAAATAATTTAAATGTCCATATAATTAATTTAATGACAAATAAAGTACAGATTCTCGAATTATATAGTATAAGATATAGATCTTTATAAGTCACAAATTTCTCTAATTACGTTAATATACATTTCACACAGAGTTTTTACAAACATTTATATATAAATATTTTTTAATAATAACCAAATTTAATGCTTAAATTATTACTAAGGATATACAGTTTTCTGAATTGTTAATGTTTATTAATCAATACAAGTATAAAGTACAAATCTCTGTAACTCACAAATAAGTAAACAAACATCATACATACATTTGTTAGAAACATTTATATTTACGTATCTATAAAGTTAGCTTAATGACGATTAAAGTATTATCGTAGATAAATGGATTCTTGTGAATCATTAATATTTATTAATTAATACAATTACAGAGCATAGACCTTTAAAAGAGCCAGCAATATAAAATGAAGGAGTGAATGTAAAGATGAGATGTAAGATAAAAATATTTATCCTCACCGAGTTTCCATGGATTGGCCGGTTCCAGGCATCCCGTAATCAAGTGATTGTCATTTGTTGGGAAATTCACACGTCGGGGAAGCTTTTTTTTGCTCAATGCCAAGGAGCTTCGCAATTTTCTACCATCGATCAAAATATAAGGCGACAATGGGACATTGCTTGTACCAAATCTCGACCTTCTCGTCGTGTGCGATATCGTTCTCGGAGGAAGTTCCTCAGGATCGACCTCATCTTTCAAGGTCGTAAGCGAATTCTCGCTGATCTGCGAAACCGAATTCGCTCCTTCGCTCATATTCAACAAATTTCTAACATATTTTCTCGAACGGAATTTACTTCACTATAAACACGCACACACGCATTCACATGCACATCGCACAATATGTCAACGCGGCTATTTCGTAGAATCGTTAACGTCGAAATCGAAGCAAACATCAGCTACTCGTATGTTACATCCGCCATCTTTATTACTGTCAGGCAAGTCGACAACTGTGAAATTCAACACCTAAGTTGGTATCACTGTGCTGGTATAATTAATGTATTCAATATTTTTTAAATCCTTGTTTAATTGTTTTTGTAATACATTTTTGATGCCATATAAAGTTTACTTAAAATATATCTTTATGAAAAATGACCGATCTATAAATTTATGGTTTATCAAATTTCCCGCCTTATATGGTATCAAGTGAATGATAAAAGCAACAAGGATAGACATATTTTCTATCGCATAAACAATTTGACAGAAACGTAGATTCCTTATATGGTCAAATCGAAACCGCATCAGTAAGAAAAACTTTATTTGCTAAAATTTAAAGTACAGTAAAAATAAAATATTCTATAATATCGTATCAATTATCCACATATTAAAAAGTATTTATTTGTTCAAATATGAAATAAAAGCTGTTTATCTTTTCTCACATTGCAATATAAAATTACATATTAGTTTGTATAATATAACCTAAAAATTTCTCAGAATTTTATTTTTAAGTAGAAATGGAGACTATTTTGCAACAAAAAATAATAGAAGCAACTCACTGCGTTGAAAAACAATTAGACACAGAGATAGAAAAGTTGGAAAATCTGGACATTAGTGATTTTGAAAAGTTGCGTGAACAACGTTTAAAGAAGCTAAAGTTGCTTCAACAACAAAAGCAGAATTGGTTGGCATTGGTAGTGTAACTTTTAGTATTTTATTATTATATAGTATTTTAATCTCTGAATAACGCTGTCCTACTGCAATCAATATAATCTTTTTATCATAAGAAAAAGATAAACTAGTTAATCAGTTTATATTATTTAATTCACTATTTAATAATCCAATTTTATATACAATTAAAATAGATAATTCAACGTTTATGACTATTTTTAGGGTCATGGAGAATATTCAGAATTATATGATGAAAAAGAATTCTTTGAAATTTCAAAAAAATCTCAAAACATTGTTTGCCTGTTTTGTAAAGATGATTCCCCAAGATGTAAAATAGTAGATCATCATCTTAAAATTCTTGCAAAAAACCATATAGAAGCAAAGTTTTGTAAGTTAAATGTAGTACGATGTCCATTTTTAACTGGTAAGTTAATTATTGTCCATATTTTTTATATTTCTTTAGTGTATTCTCTTAAACTTTCCTTAAATCTAAAAATTTGTAATAATAATCTATATTATATATTTACAGAACGTTTAAGGATCAAAATTATTCCCACAATTGCTCTCATTGTTAATGGTAAAACTAATGATTACATTGTGGGATTTACTGATTTAGGAAATCGTGATGATTTTTCAACTGAGACATTAGAATATAGAATTTCACTTTCTGGAGCAATAACATTTGAAGAGAACTTGTCATCAGAAAATAATAAAAAACCATGGTTATCACAAGTTTCAAAACCTAAAACTATCAAAGGACCTAATGTTTCAAATTCTGATGATTCGGATGAAGATTAAAAATAATTCATAACTTTTAACGATTCTTTAGCTAATATTTATAAGCTTTTACTTGTATGTAAAATTTAATTAATAAAAATTAATAATCGTTAAACAAGGAAAGACAATTTTAATATACAAAATAGCTATATTATATAAGATATTTATGTATTATTTTATTTATAATAAATATTGTTATATATAAAATAAATCTTTTAATGTAAAAAATTTCTAAGAAATAAACATTTTAAATATTTTTTTATAAATAAAGTTGCTTATAACTTTAAATTGCTTACTTAAATTTACTTACTAGTATATACTATATAATTCTGTCCAAATCTATTATAATATGATAAAAAAATCATTCAAAAAAATTTAATTTTTTCATATTCTTATTCAAAACAAAGTAACTCCTAAAATCAAAAGATAATTTGTATTATATATAATTACAGTAATTACATATTATTCATAATGCTTGCAATTAAAAATATATGAATATAGGTAGTGTGTACCTGTGTGTAAAAAATAAAAATTCATATTTTAAGAAATATTAGAAAATATCTTTTTATTAATCAGATGTGATCTCAAACAAATTTCAAATTATTTTTTAATTACAACAGTTTTCAGAAAATTTTAAACATTATTCATTAACTTAATAATTCCAATTTGTTCAATATTTTAAAGAATGTTCTATTCATATTCAAATTTTATGTCACATATACATCAGCATGATAATAAATTTAATTTAATTATTTTTTAAATCATTTTTATTTTTTTACAAATTATTCTGTTTTTTCATATTAAAAATTTATGACTACTAAATAAATGTGTATTAATACCAATAACAATTCCTAAGTTATTATATACAATTGGTCAAAGGCAATTAAATATAATAAATATAATAAAGCAAAACTATTAATAAAATAAGTCTAAACATATCTTCTTCCTAAATCATTTAAACCTATCAAAAGTAAAAAGTAAGAAAGTATAATATTTTGATGTTAAAGATAAAATAAACGCTTTCTAAGAACAATCATATGAGAAGTTTATCAAAATATGAAATTATATCAATTTATAATTAAGCTTAAACAAAGATATACTAGAATGACTAATAAATGTTTAATTACGTCAAAATTGTATTAAAACAAGTATTAGATTAAAAAATATACGTATACTTTTTCAATATATGTTACAAGTATTTATAAGTAAATTTCACAGAAATGAAGGAAAAGCACTATATATTTTTAACACAGTTTTATTCTCTCACGTGAGCATTACTGACAAAGAGGTGTTATGAGAAGTTTATTATATGAAAATATTTAAAATTCAGATATAAATCAACTTCAAAGAAATAGTTGAGTAGACAAACATAATTATATTTTTAATTAAACAATTCATTATATAATTTTTATTATGATATAATGTCTAAAATACCTTTGCTATTCAGAATATCTACTGTGCAATTACAAAACCTTCCTAAAATTATAACTTTAAAAAAGTAATAATATATAAAAATGGTAATATTTTTAAAATTATAATGATTTTAATCTTATGTTACAAAAAAGTAAGGCATGGAATTGTTACATCGTTGAAAGTAACTATTAAATTCATTTATGATCCAACTCCATTTAGTTACCATTTATCAAACCTAATTTGATTAATCACTCATGAAAGAATAACTTGTTATGTTACGTTACAATAGATTGTGATATTTTTCATAGCCATTTTATTATTACTAATATCATTCTTTTTATATTGAATTAAATTTAATTAAGAATATATATTGATGTCATTATTACTTATATACATATGTCTTGTATTTATGTATAAGAAATTTATATAATTTAAAATTCATAATATGTTAAATGTAAATTAAAACTTTTTGAATATTCTATTTCTTACGTTTTTTACATGTTTAATAACTAATTTTTAATATTATAATTATGCAATGTATCACAGAGATAATTTTGCACACATTCAAATTTTTTATATGTACACATCGAAATGGAAATTATATTTATAAACCCTTTGCGGACGGGGTCGCTCGACGAGCGAGCGTCGCTGTGGACGAGAGGTATTGGCGCGCGCAGTGGAGAAAATATACACATTGAATGTTTGCGTTATTCATTGTTGAGGCTTGTATTATTTTCATCAATATTTAGTTCATCATCATTGTCACTATTACTAAAAATATTGAAACGTCTGAGCCGATTCCTTGTTGAAAGGAGTTCGTTCCACTGCCTGAAGTTGTCTTCTATCTTGTCAGATTCAAAATAATGCTCGTCATCACCATCGCTATCGAATATATTCTTTCTGGATATTTTAGACATCGTGTATAAGATATTATAAAAAATATATAAAACATATAAAAAGCTTGCTGATTCATCTGGTAATGTCAATGAAAGATTGAAATTCGTTTTAACTCGAATCATCCTACATCTCGGGTTTACGTTAAACGGAAGATAACATTTCTAAAGATCTATAATTTTCTTTCATCAAAAACATAATACTGTTTGGTTTATTATACCCATACATAAATACGCATTAGATTATCGCTCAGAAAAATAGACGTATGCCAGCCACTTCAAAATAAGTATCCGGAACTGTGAACAGATTTGGGTGGCTATATGCCGACACGCGTCCGCAACGGTAAAAAGATTTGGGCAGCTATTTGCTGACACTCGTCCGCTAAGGGTTAACACTATACAATAAACATACTTTAACAAATTACTAAAAGAATTTTTTAAAATATCATAAATGAAAATAAGCAAATGTATAATACTGTATCTGCAAAAAGAACTGTAAAAAAAATTACATAAATTACCTTATAATGCCCCTGCTTATGAATTATACGCTGTTCACACTTTTAGAAAATATTTTTATGAAATTACATTAATAAATATATTATGGATAGATAACATCTAGAAATCCTTTTTTACATGAAAGTAGAAGTATTGTTATTATAAAAAATATAAACATTTACGCATATATTTAAAGTATAAAAGCGTATGTTCTCTCTAAAACACATATGACATGGCAATTCAACTTTATTTGTATTATATATTCAAAATTAGATTTGTTAGAAATGTATTTTATTACATATATATTATTTCTATAAAAAAAAAAGAAAAAAGAAATAACAACAAAGTGCCAAAAATATATAAGAAAATGTGATTATGCTTTAACATAAATGATAGTCTGTGTTTAAAATTTTTTGCCTTATATAGAAGATATAAAGTAGAACATATTGCCCTTCCATGTATAAAATGATACCTTATTATTTGTTTTAACAGTACATCATAAAACAGATAGTAACTACATATAAGAAGTAATTACATATAATCATTCTTAAATACGTGTTATGAAACAGAAAATAATTACACTTTGTACATGCGTTTCTTACGACTTATGTTCTTTTTTAACAAAAATGCATGAAAGTTTACTTTTATATTAACAAATAAGAAATATTTCATAATTATGTTAATATTTATATAATATAACAAACTCAATTTATATCCAAAAAGAAATGCAAAAACAATCATTGTACTAAATATACTTCACACTGTTTTTATGCCACAAAGAGTGTTCTCACTTAAGAAATTAAGATAACTTAGTAAAAGTTGTCTTTTCAAGAGAACATATAAAAATTGTAATAAAGTTTGGAAAAGGCAAACATATTGCAGGAAACAACTTTCTTATTTAACCTGATTATTTAGCATTTGGAGTTGAATCAACTAGTCTAATTAGATTCTAGAATTCTTCTATAGACATCTTTAACTTTGTTCATTATCAAAAAGATTTTACATTCATATAATTAATATAACTTTACATATTTTTAAAGCAAGAAAAATATTTAAATACTAAAATAAAATTAAACTTTGATTCTTTTTTATTTAAAATCTATGTTAATCGATGAATGAATAGGTTTTGAAAAATTATACTCAATATATTCACATTATTTTAACAACTTATATATATTATTTTGTTCTCAATGATGAAAACAAACTTGACCAGCTAGTTTAAGTAATACGTCAATTTAACTCACTGTACATAGTTTGATGTTTGATAAAGTCATAGAAGAATATGCCTTCTACCTTTAATACGATTTACCAAATTGCATATTTTAAGTGCTGGTCCAAGTTTTAATCCCATATATTTCATCATCATATCAGAATTTAAAAGTAACAAAGCTTTCCCATCAATTTCCTGAAAATTTTCTTCGATTACTGATTTGAGCATGTACTATTTGATACATAAATGAATTTATTACTCACTGTAATAAATACTATTATAAAATAAATACAAAATAACATAAAGTGTTAACTTACATGTTTCCTGAATAAATCGGCATGCTGTCCTAATGCAGGGTCAGTAACACCAATATAATGTATTACATCTTCAATAGTCCATTCTGCTGGTTCAATAGAAGGTGTACGATTTGTGGAGGTTTCAGATTGGGTAGTGGATGTTGCAGCTTCAAGCTCTGATTATAATAATAATATATCACTTATTTATCAATATTTTTAAATAAGAGAAATTACCTGGAACAGATTTTCGTGGTTGTTTTGCAGCTGTTGGTGAGGATAATGATGAATTGTTTATACTTTGTACAGAATTTTGTTGTGTTTGCTGCTGTGGGATAGTCGACGACAGGTTTTGCTGACTTGGAGACCACCTTCGTTTTTCTACTGCAGTAGTACTATTAGTTGTAGCTGTAGCAGTATTAACTGCTTCTTCGCTATTGGTGGATTGTGGTTGTTGAGTATTTGGACATTTGTTGCAGGGTTCTTTCCTTCTAAATAACATATGTTCACATGCACAAAGATCCTCAAGTTGTCGCCTAATGTATATATAAAAATCTTCTTCTTCCATAAATATAGGTAACCTAACAGAAGTAGGTTTACTCTCTAAAATTAAGCTTATAGTTTCTCCTTCGCCACGTTTTAACAGACTCAACATCTGTCTTGGACTCATTGCTGCCATCAAGAAGGCTTGAAATATATCTCTTGTGACATTTAGTATAGGGCCAGTACCAAATTGTGCTGGCATTGCCTTTACTTTACGAGGATCAAAATAGGGACCACATGTGCAATTATGATTTACATAAATTGTAACTGTAACATAATAAAAGTATTAAATAACAAAAGAAAGTATAGATTCAATTACCAAGAGATAAATGTAAGTGAAATAGTATATACCATTCTCTAAAGAATGTGGTTTGGTATTAGCTGTACTAGTATCAGGTTCTGTGGCTGGTTGTGGTGGAGCACTTGAACCAGCAGGACTCACTAAAGCAACAGCTGGTTCTCCATTAGTGCCTCCACCAGACACTGCCATTACTGGTAAGATGTTACTTGTCCTAGACTTAAATCTATTAGGCCCTGTCGCTACAGATATTTATGTATATTACTTAGTAAAAATATATGCTTTAATGATATAAGTTAAGAAGATATTATAATTCTTACATTTCTGTCTAGGTGGCTGTAATGGATGACCACTTTTAAAACACCAACCAGCAGGGAAGATATCTCTAGAGTCAAAACGACACCAATAATCAAACGCTCCCCGCCAGCCATCAAATGTAATATGAATCATGTCTTCCTTAACTGCACCAACAGTTGCTGTGCAAATAAGTTGTGGATTTTTTTTATCTATGGCTTCCAATTTATGTCCAATTTCAAACATATTAGAACGCGGTGTTTTTGGCTCGCGTTTAAATACTTTTGCAGGTGCCATTTCAGCACCATTCAATGTTTTCAGAAGAAACATTGGCCAACTGGAAGCATTCATTCGGAAGCCCAATGGTGGTTGCAACATGCCACCAGATTTTTCGCAATGACCAATTGGATTAATTTCATTACTGTCGACTAAACGCCAAAAATCATTTTTATTATCTGAACCATCCAACCTAAGTCTAAGACGAGGACCAAGAACTCCAACTACAGTCGCGATACATGTTGATGTTAAATTACGAGGATCAAGAGCCTCCAATTTCATACCTATTTTGAATTCATTAGTTGATGGAATCTCATGCTAAAAGATAATTTCAATATTATAACGTATACTTTCCTTTTTTATGATTTAATGTACCTGTTTGAAACATTCTATAGGTGCAGCTTGGCTGTTTGTTTCTTTTAAGTAAAGATCCCAATCAAAAGTTTGATACGTTTCATATTGAAATGGACCAGTAGAGGTTGATGGGGAGTGAGATATATTTGTATGGCTTGTATTTGTAAATGATTGAGTTGTAGAAGGAATATTATTTCCACTTATTAATCCTGATGGTGCAAGGGATGGTGCAGGAGATGACTGGTCCCTATTATCTATTTAAAAAAAATGCAATTCTCATTAAAATATATTAATACATACTTTAACTTTTTTTAAACTTTTGTAAATTACTAACTTTTCTTTATATCTGTTTGTCCTTCCTTCTTTTGATGTTTATTTAAGCAAAATGGAGAGCAAAAGTCTTTTGTAGGCCCATCCTTTTGCTCTAATCTCACTGGTGTACCTCTGATAACATTATCGCATTGAACGCAAGCACCTCGTATATAAGCCTTGCGAAATTCTGATAAACAAGTTTCTGAACAGAATTCTTTCTTTCCATGTTGCGTTGGAAGAACATATTTCAAAGGCTGCTTAGTTTCCCCGCACCATGTACAGGAGTTTTTTGATTTTGGTGGTCTTCCAGGACCTATATTTTAAAGATATAATATTTTGAATTAATTGTAACATTACATATATAATAATAATTATCAATAATAAAAAAATTATTCATATTTACAATCGAAAATGATTGAGAAAAGAGAAAAATCTAAAAAGTACAAGGTTACTTTGAACTCTAATATTTATATACCTCGCATTTTGGTTTGTGTAGACGACATAATTCTTCATAGAAAAACAGTATTTAATACTAAAACTTATTGCATAACATTACTACTTTAATTTAATAATTAAGGACATCTTTGCATCCATTAATAAAATAAATCTTGGAAGCACATCTAGTTTTAAACAGAAAAAAGTTACACTTTTATTTTATTAGCAAGTAGGTTACGGTCAAACCTATGTATCACCAGATAGTTTCTCATACACCTTCACATAAATCAAAATTTAATCGGATTCTGTGATGATTATTTCGTTACAATCAAAATAATATATTCCGTATCAAAAGTTATTATGTCAAGCCGCCATATTGCTTTGATTTGGCCGCGCAATCCGTAGATAAAAAGGTAATAGAAAGGATTCATTACATGAATATCAATACCATAATTACACAAGCTATAATCTGTACATATCATTAAAATTTTGTACCAATAAATAATAATAATTGTTTGAAACCTTTTTTACTAATTAAATAAAATGACAAAAATAATTTTTTTCATTTTGTAATTTTTCTTTCCCAAAAACTATTCTACCATTTCCCTCGATGTCTTAATGTTTATTTAAAAATCATAATACTATGCATTCCACAACTATCCTCCTTAAGATTAAAACGTAAAAACGATAAAATATCATTTATCGTAAATATATACGTAATTATGTATTTATATAATGAAACAAGCAAATTGTTGGTTAAATATTTCCCGAAAACTTCATATCGTTTCGATGTTTTGCTTAATGCGAAGTATTCTTTTTTTTTTTAACATCTGCCATTCTGCCATTCATTGTAAAGAAAGCTTTAACTTTGCTGTCGTTGGAATTGGAATTTCAGTTCAAGCAAATGGTATCTCACGGGTGGAGGTCGTTGCGTCAAATCTCACAAATCATGAATGAATTCTAATTTCTGTTGTATATTTTCTACAAATTAGCAACATTGTTGACACTAGTAAGTCCAGCATTAACGGCTACGTGTTTTTTACAAATTTGCATAATCCTACGTCGCGGAAATTCGCGAATTTATCAAACGGTTTGGTGGCATGTAAACAAACATTGAATCACGAAATGTTGTCATATAATTTTAACAGTTTTACGTACGTAAATTTATTAAAAATACATAAAGAAAGTTGCAATTTTACTCATTCTTTTGTAATTCATATTATAATAAAGAACAAATTAATATATTTTTATAAGGTACGAAAGTTCTTTCTAAAATTTATTACTTTTTTAAAGTGTAAAATAAATTTGGTATTTATAAGCATAATATTCTTCACCTTGTGATATAAAAACTTATTTTGCAATTTATGAAAAGACAAAATGCAAGGAATGTTGATTAATATATTTTGTTGCAAGATAGTAAAAGTAAAACATTGAGAACGTTATATATATAAAGAAGTATATAAATGTGATCAAATTTTATATGCATATGTAATAATTATGTGCTATAAAGTATCTATTAATGAGAATAATTGTGTCATATGTGTTATATGTGCTAAAGTATTTACCACAACGTGCGTTGTACGATGAATGAAGTAAGTGGAGGAAAGCAAGACATACCAAATACTTCTTCTTGGGAAACCTTATCTGGCCAGTCTGCATCTTCGTTGTCTACTATGCATCATCATCATCAGTCGTTACAACAAGATGCAACTCCAACTGTTGCACAAGTTATAGTTCCTACTCCTGTAAAACTTCAGACACCTATCTTAAGCTCAGCACAAAATATATCTGACCACTGTTCACAACTTGGTCATATGCAACAATCAGGTCTAATGACGCAGGTAAATATTTATTTATAATCTATTATCTAAAATTATTAATTGCTTATATGAATAAAACATAAAACTTAATCTTTTATATATTAGAATTCAATTGTTGAAAATTAAAAGATTAAACCATTATATTCCAAATGAAATGCAATATTTTTTTGTTTTAATGAAATGATAAATTATGTAGATACAAGATTCATAAATAAGGAAATTATTATATCTAGGAGATTAACTGGCTAAAAGAGTTGAGAAATACAATTATAATTTGAAGATAATGAAAACAGATAAGCAAATATAATAATATTTTTCCCCCATAAATTATTATATATTTCTATACAATTACAGGGTACACCACCAGGAACGTTCCCAGAACCTGAACTTTCACCTGAACTTCAGCAACAAGGATGGAAGAAGTTTTGGAGTAAAAGAGAAAATCGTCCATATTTTTGGAATAAATTAACTGGAGAATCATTATGGGTAATACCACCATTGAAACCTCAGGTACTAAGGTATAACCTTTGATTGTAGATTAATGAAAACATAAACTTATATGTGTCAACTGCATCCATATTCAAGTTTGACCCAATTACGGATCCACTTGGTATATGCGGTGTACCACCTGTTTCTGGAAATGGAACGATTCCCCCAGGAGGAACACTTAAACGCAGAGCTTCTGAAGATAGTGTTGTTCCAGCTGCAAAAAAATTTGTATTAGCGTACGTTTACTTGACTGAATTTATATCATTTTGATACCAAGCAATTTTTTTAAATTCTAATATATTTTAATTTAATGATAGAGGACCATGGGATTTGGAAATTCCAACAAATGTTATAATATACGAGAGAGCTCCATCAAATTTACCTCATGTTCATCCTGAAGCAGAAGCATTACGGTGTAGTTTACTTGCAAAGTTGAGACAATGCTATCAAGAATTGTGTCATACTCGTGAATCCATAGATGCTCCAAAAGATTCTTTTAACAGATGGCTAATGGAAAGAAAAGTTATAGACTGTGGTTCAGATCCCCTTTTACCAAGTCAGTGTTTCCCTGAAATTTCTATGTCTATGTATCGTGAAATTATGAATGATATCCCTATTAAATTAGTCCGACCAAAATTCACTGGTGATGCAAGAAAACAGCTATCGCGATATGCAGAGGCTGCAAAAAAGATGATAGAGTCAAGAGCAGCTTCGTCAGAAAGTAGGAAAGTTGTAAAATGGAATGCAGAAGACACATTTCAATGGTTGAGACGAACAGTTGGTGCTACATTTGACGATTTTCAAGATCGTCTTGCACACTTAAAACGACAATGTCAACCACACCTTACAGAGACTGTAAAAGCTAGTGTTGAGGGTATTTGCCTGAAAATTTATCATTTATCAACAGAGTATGCAAAAAAGGTTAAAGATAAAAATAATCAAATATTAAAGGATAATGGTTTAGGAAATGTTATACCACTAGGAGGACCTGCTAGTGCACAAAGGAAAGTTTGGTGTTATCCTGTGCAATTTTCTCTTCCAACTCCTCGACTTCCACAAGTGGATTACCTTCCTGAACGTGAACAGACAATGTTACGTTTTCATGGTGATACTGCGTGTATTAATAACATGCATCTTACTAAATTAGAACATCTATATAGATATAATTGCTTCGATGATAAAAAATTCGAAATGTTTTTACCTCGTGTTTGGTGTATGTTGAAACGTTATCAAACATATCTTGGAATTAATGAAGGACAAGCAACACAAATGGCTCTGCCTGTCACAGTTTTTGAATGTCTTCAACGATCATTCGGTGTAACATTTGAATGTTTTGCATCCCCATTAAATTGTTACTTTAGACAATATTGTTCAGCATTTGCTGATACAGATTCTTATTTTGGATCAAGAGGACCTTTCTTGGACTTTAGGCCTGTAAGCGGCTCGTTTCAAGCTAATCCACCATATTGCGAAGAACTTATGGAAGCTATGGTTAATCATTTCGAACGTCTTTTGGCTGATTCTACCGAACCTTTATCTTTCGTGGTATTCTTGCCTGAATGGCGGGATCCAGCACCTAATGCTCTTATTAAATTGGAAAGTAGCCATTTTAAGCGCAAACAAGTAGTGGTACCTGCAATGGAACACGAATAT
The DNA here is from genome assembly GCA_014825925.1 of Bombus breviceps. Classification (NCBI taxonomy): domain Eukaryota; kingdom Metazoa; phylum Arthropoda; class Insecta; order Hymenoptera; family Apidae; genus Bombus; species Bombus breviceps. The sequence goes on along the minus strand of CM026194.1, from coordinate 6,395,728 downwards.
AGACATGGATTTCAACACATATTACCAAAGTAAGTTACAATATTTTGGTTTCAATATTTATTCAAATAACAAATAAAAAATACATACAAAAGACCTTTTTTTGCATTATAGAGGGGAAGTTAATATTAGAGCAGCGCACGGAACATTAGTTGTATGGTTACAAAATGCAGCTGGTACTGCTCGTTGGGGTCCTACTGAAGAAAGAGTCGAAGCATTATTAGAAGCATGGCGTCCAGGAAGAGAAAGAGAACGAGATAGACAAGAACTTTTGTCACCACCAAGGCAAACACATCAGCAAATACCTTCTACGCCTATCCCTGTTTTAACAACGCCCACAAATCCAACAGTACCATTACAAACATTATCCACGCATCCTATATAATTCTTAAACAATATTCGGAGAGTTGGAATGAAAACTAAAATAAGTCTAACAATTTAATTTTAATTCTTTCTTAAAGAAATCGGTCTTTTACAGAATGTATTTGGCATGTAATTTAGCAATTGCATTTTATGTAGCAGAATTAACATAATAACAACACGAAACATCGATTTCTGCTAATACTGTTATGCCTATTATGGTAACATTCATGATATAGCGAATATAATCGTAAAATAGAAGATGCAATATAATTTACGTGTTCGAGTATTTAAATAAGCGAATTACTTAAAAACTTATTAAAATAAAGGATAGAAACTCTTAATTTTGGTTCACTGGGATCTCGCTATATTGTGAAAGATACTGTACTTCAATATTATTCATCATATGTGCTGTAAGAAATTCATTTCATTTAAAGAAGGTATACAAATAGATATTTACAATGTGTACATATACGTACAGAAAAATTATTTGATTATTATGAATTGAATGAATATTATGATGCTATCTAAAATTCCATATAAATTTTTTCTATTAAAAATTGCGAGAATTTATAACTTAATTTTAATAATTCTTTTGTGATGTTTATCATAGAGTGCAATTTCTTTACTTATCTCCAACATGAAATGTTAAAAATATGTGAGATGTGACAATGAAAAATATGTATCTATTATATAGGTATAAAAAAATCATCATTCGACAATTGATGCAAAATCACGTTGCGTGGAGTCTAATCTTTGTAATAGTGTTAATTGTTGGTAATTAATAAGAAGACTTTGTAAGACGTGATACCCTAATAGAGGTACTTGCCATGCAAGTAAAAATTGGTACTATTATGAAAAAGTTATGAGAAAATGCAATAGTGTGTATGCGTGTGTGCCCGTGTGTGTAAATAATGAAATATATAATTATATTTGCTTGTTTTTCATCGAAAAAATTAGTTTATATGGAAATAATTTAAAGTAATATCCCCTTTTTATACCTTTTATCCATGACAATCTGTTTCTTTTAACATGAAATAACAAAGTGCGATAGATACTCTGTTTTCTAAATGTATCATCAGTGCAATATTTTATATGAATTTTTAATAGAACTTATAAAAGAAAATATGTACAGAAATATATTAACTTCTTTTATAGAAGACATCTTTGTTACTTTTCGATGAATTTTTAAATCTTAAAACGAACATATAATTGATTTATAAATTTGTATAACACTGGATTATAATGATTCATCCCTCAATTTATGAAATTGTTCAAGATAAATTCATAAAAAAATACTGTTCCAAAAAATAAATGTGTCTTGAGTTGAAAATACATCTGTATATATATGTATTAAAAAATCAAATTAAGTATAGAGTTTACATCTATTATTTTCACATGAAACAAAATATTTCTTTTTAATAATATAATGGCTTTTTCTTTAAGTGAAATATATATATATATAAATCATATATATTACATATAAGAAATAATATAAAGAATATCATACAATATATTTTCATTATATTTCTATTATATTTATACTTTTCTTCTTTTTCAATTAATTACATAAGCAGATCCTTAATATACGCATTTTATGTCATTCTAAGAAATGGTGACCAATTCGTAATTTTAAACAGCTTAAAATAATAATTTAGAGATATTATATACACACATGTGACATAATATCACACAATTTACTTTGTAATTTTATTTTATAAATTCAAAAGAAACAACTGTGCTATATACATATTTTTCCCGATACTAATAAGTTTTTACAATTATTTGTGTTTATAGATAATATACATACTTATACATATCTTATACATTTTGTATATGTTTATTAGTAGTAAATTGTACATAGTTGTACAATATGTATATGTATATATGTAGACATAAGGCACTTATGCACATATAATTTGTAAGGCATAAGACAATATAAAAAAAGGTTTATGGGCACTTACTATTTTAGTACTTAAACTCCCATAAAGAAAATAAAATATACTCGTAAAAAGATTATATTATTGTTAAACACAGTATAAACAAGTAGAGTTCCACATTTTATAAAGCAACTTGCTACTGTTGAATTAGAATACTGTCTTTTTTTTTAGATGTAAAGATATTTACATTAATACAAACTATATAAATAATTCATACTTCTAAAAACTGAAAAACTGTTTCTAATAAAAGTTATCTAATTGACAACGAAGTCATTTACTGAAGATTTTTTATTTTTAAGTGTTGAAAATTCAAAGATCACATTTTTTTTAACACAGTGTCATATTTTTATATTTATATTGTGTTAGAGGTTGAAACATTTTGAAGTGAAAAATAAAATATTTTAAAAATTACGAACAGAAAAGTATATTTACCACAAAGTAATGTATATTAATAAAACTTTTTATTACTCTTAAATTAATCAATTTATCATAGTTAAGTATTAGATGAAGAATAATACAAAATTTAATATAATATAAATATATTTTATGATTTAAAAATATTTAAATAAAAATATAATTGAATTTGTTATCTTTCTCTATTTCTAAATTTTATTAGATAGTTCACAGTACTTACAAAATATACAACTTTTATTTATGAAAATATATATTACAGATCTTTTCTTTCAATTCTAATTAACAGGTGTAATAAAAAAATCAACGTTTTGTTTTTAAAAATTATGTAGTTGCTTATATTCAATATTTACAGATTTATATAAAAATTTGTTGATTATATGTATTACATTATTTACATCATAATATTTACATTTATATAAACAGAAACAAGATTTTTATTTTCTTATTTCATTTTTAATTTTTTTGTCTTTTATCATGTAGATGAGTGTTCGGTTGAGTCATATGATTGCAAAAATAATAACAGCTTGTTCAACAATTTATGGGCTTGCTGTTTTTCACAAATTAAATAATAAATAGATTTCTCTTCCATATCATTAATAAAGTCTATCAATGTCAATTTTATTGAATGGAGATCGAATACACAATGGCTAAATCCGAGTTTATATCTATTAAAGGTAATTACATCCTCTTTTTTTAAAACCATGCTTAAACGACGTTTAGCTATAAATGTCAGAAAATTAAAGAATAAGTTATAATCCATTCCATACGTTGATTTCAATATTAATTGACACTGTTCTGCCCAATTGCTCATATCTTTACAGTCACTAACTTCTTTCATTACAGAGTTTAATTCCTTTTTTAATCCGTGCCACACATTTATAATATTACAACCATTGATCCAATTATGATTGAGAGAAATTGTATCCTCCTAAAAATAAGCATCATAATAAGTATAGAATATTACTTAACTTAAATAATGATAGTCAAGTATACTTACTATATTCCAAACTTGATGGTGCCAGCCAGATGGTACAAATATAATTTCACCTTCCTTCTGAATTACATCAATATATTTTATCGATCGCTTATCATAGGCCTTATATACAGCATAGTTTTCAAGTTCTTTGGATGTTGCATCATATATTAATTGACCATGTATATCTCTAAGAAAATCTTCTTGACCTGGAGGGAAAAGTAACCAACGTTTCTTTCCAACTATATTAGCAGACCAACTGTATGATCCAAATACATCTGCATGCAATGGTGTCCTATATGTGGAAACTAGTTTATCTTATTTACATAATATCAAACATTAATAATTTTGTGCTTAAAAAATATATTTTTACCATGTTCCTTTTGGGCCCATATATACAAATCTATAATCATCATTTAAATTAGGATGTGCCATGTAATATTCATTTAGCCAGTCAGATGCAAAATACTCAGGAACTGTATACATAGGAGCATTGGGGAATAATTTCTGACAATGCCAGTCCTTTAAGTACAAAAGCGCCATAGAATCTGAATAATTGTTTTTTGCATAATCCATCCAATAATCTAAGTAATCTTTCATTTTCATATCATCTTTAGACTGCGAATTGTAATATCTTTTTTTACAATCTGCGACTGGTACTATACAATCTCCTATAAGACAAATATTTTAATTAATAAATAATACGTGTATAGAGCAAATATAATGTTTATAATTTGTTTACCAAACGATATATCAAGGACGTCGAAATCCGGTGCACCATCTAGATTCCATTGTCTTTTACAGGACCAATTTTCAGTTATATTCGATTTAAAAATACACGGTTTATTTTCCATTAAATATTTCGAAAAAAAGTCATCGTACGTTATCGATGCATCAACATAATCAATCCAATCGATTATGGTGGTCTTTTTGTTAACAGATAACCTCCTGTCTTGAACTTCGACTTCTTGTACCATCGCGCACTTTTACTTGAATTAAATTTAATAATAAGCGAACTTCATTATAATTTTTTCATATATATACATACCCATGTATACACGTATATATACATATATAGGTACACATTAAAATATAGAAATCGACAATGATGTATAGCTGTTTTTAAAAAATTACGACACTTTTTTTTGAATGGATACAATGTCACGAAACTAATTAAAAACTACCTTGAAATTTTGTTAATCTACGCGCATGCGTATATGTATGTATGTTATATTTTTAATCATTATTATTTATTATTACATTTATTGTTATGTGATATTATGATTTAATATTTTTTGTTTGCTACATAACCATGCAAAGTTGTAAAATATTCTTTTCTTAAAGTTGATTTATTTTGTTCGTTCAATTTAATTCATTTTATGTATATATTATCTTGCCTTAACTACATAACAATTTCATTAAATAATATTATGCATATTAGTATTAATTTATTATTTGTAATTTAAAAGTATATTTAATAAATTACTTTTAAATTTAAAATAAAAAAAATATATTATAATAGATAAATTTATTTAGATTTATAAAATGGGAAATAAAATGAGAATAAAATGAAATAGTTTTTAAATATCTAACAAGTTAAATTCATATGTAACAAAATGTTGGATTTAGAATTTTTAAGTAATTCGAAGTATTTTAGCATTATTTTGTTATAAAAACATAATCTCGTTGTAAAAGAAAATATCAATTTTCTTTTTAATTATATCTAATGTAACATTTCTAGCAGAAATTTCACAATCGTAAAAGATCATATTATAATTTATATTTCAAATGTGTATAGCCGCGAAAGACTGTAAGTGCATAAAACAAATTCTGAAAATCCCTAGTTTTCGACCAATGATGACGTAGGTATATTTAGAAATCTGGATGTCCATAGAAAATAGAAAACTTTTTGTCATAAAACCAATGAAAACATAACTTGCATACAAGGTAAAACTTGGTAAAACTGGAAGTCAAGCCTTTCTACCGTATATACACGTTATACTTTATGCATGAATATGCAATATCAAAACAGTAGACTAAGGCGTGCGATAAATACATAAAAGTATTGGAATATTCCCATTAAATGTTCCGTAATAATGAGAATGACGTACAACGAGAACAAAAAGTATCACAGCTCGTGTACACGAGCAGAAATGAAATTTGACTGACCGATGATTTAAACAAATAAATCAACCGGCATGAACCGTGCTTAAAGGCGTTGTCAATGTAATAGACGTTTATCATATTACTAGCTGCAATCATTTCTAAAGTGGTTCTTCAAATTTTCAATCGTAATTTTCTGTGTGCAAATTGATGCAAATATTTTTTTCTTGATTATTATATGGATGCGTTCAAGCATCCATGTGGATGAAAGTAAAAGAAGAATGTATATTTATATCGCGAATAGTTTTGCCAGCTGATTGTCATCTAAACGCATCATGTGAAGGATGTGCCGTGAGAAACTTTAGATTATACCATCCATATAATTACCATAGTAACGAGTATCATACTCTGATTTATATTTTATGAACTTTCAACTGGAGGTAGAAACAGAGTGGAGACATCAACGAGTCTCTTGAAAGAATGGGAAATAAAAGTAGTTGCTGCGTTTATTCCAGTCCTCAAGTTGGACGTAAGGAATTAGGAACCGAAGGTGTTACCCGAGGTCTTGAGGAACATTTACCAGAAGGTGGAATTAGTGTTAATAATTTACAACATATTAGCGAACGTGAACCAGAAGACTGGGACTCAGATCCATCATTACACCCCTGTGCTGGCACTATTTTTATGGAACGATCAAAACAAGCTATTGAAAGTATGTAGACTTATTTGGAAATACTGGTTGAACTTATTTTTAGAGCATTATTATTATTTCTTTTATTAATTTGCTTAAAAAATATATCTTTTTTAGATGGCATGGTAAGAAAAAAAAGTCAGCACCAAATTGCAGATATAAGGCCTTTAAAAAAGAGTAGCAGTTGCAGTACAATATATTTAGATGACAGTACTGTTTCACAACCAAATCTTAAGAATACAGTAAAATGCGTTGCCTTAGCTGTTTATTACCACATAAAAAACAGAACCTCACAGCGACAGATTGATATATTTGATGAGAAACTACATCCCTTAACGGTAATCTAATTATATATATATTATTTGTTAAATCAAAAGGATAAAAGATGTACAATGTAATATATGGAAAACACTATAGCTTTTTAGTTTATGTTCAACATACAACAATCTATACCTTTTACACAGAAATTTAAAAAGATGAATGCATAAAAATAAATTATTCTACAAAATGCAGTTTAAAAGTATATTTATAATATCTCTCTCATTTATAGAGGGAGGGTGTTTCAGAAGATTATGATAAACAGAATCCAGAACATAAACAAATTTACAAGTTTGTGAGGACATTGTTTAATGCTGCTCAACTTACAGCTGAATGTGCCATCATAACATTAGTTTACTTAGAACGTCTCCTTACCTATGCAGAAATAGATATAACACCAGCCAATTGGAAACGAATAGTACTTGGAGCTATTTTATTAGCATCAAAAGTTTGGGATGATCAGGCTGTATGGAATGTAGATTACTGTCAAATTCTTAAAGATATTACAGTAGAAGATATGTAAGTTGACATCTATGTTATGTTCAAATGTATTCAAAATATTTTTTATTAAATATTTAATATTTATTTAGGAATGAATTAGAAAGGCAATTCTTGGAAATGCTACAGTTCAATATAAACGTTCCTTCAAGCGTGTATGCTAAATATTATTTTGATCTTCGCACGCTCGCAGAAGCAAATGAATTAACATTCCCTAGTGAACCACTCAGTAAAGAAAAAGCTCAGAAATTGGAAGCTATGTCCAGAGTTTATGAAGACAAAGTTACTGCTGAAGCTTTACGTACTGGTATTAAAAGATGGTCAAGTTTAGATAACATATGCATAGGTGGACCTAGACGTAGTATTGCCATTCTATCCTAAATTTTGGATATAAGTAGGTATATTACTTATATCCATACATTCTCAATCAAGGTACGTGAACAAGAAAAAGATTTGCAGACCTATTTCTAATATAGTATTAATCAATTTCAAATTTTCATAAGCATATCATTTTTATTACTCAATAATTTGTATGTACATTCTTTTACTTAAGTATTTTAATGCAATACAAGTTTTATAAGCATTATTTAACGAATGTTCAATTCCTTTTCAATTACGTTTGTTTGATTGGATTGCACAGTTCTACATTTTTTATAGTTTCAGTTTGTACAATAATAAAATATTGTAATATCTATATATATATTTCAATTGTTAAAATTTGTTTTTATGAAAATATTTCTAATTTAATTTCAATTTGAATTCACGTTTTATACAAATAATAAAATTATTGAGAATTATCCACAGTTGCTGGGAAAATTAATTTTTTAATTGGGGACCTCTTAATATATTAAAGCAAATTATTCACATGTTACATAAGTAAAAGTAATAATAAAGTTTTTACTCTTTAATTAACTTCTTTGATTAAAAGGAACAAATTGTGATATACGTCAGTTATTTTCTATTCAAAATAGTTATGAATTAATTAAATGATTTAATAGATAAACTTCTAACAAATTCGTTAATAATGATATAGACAAAGATGAAAATATTTCGCGTTATAAAAATTAATTTGAATCTAGTTTTATCAAATTTTCTGTGCATTAATGTTATGCATTTTAATAGAATTTATTCTAAATAATTTCAATAAATATATTTGAGGAATTTGTAAGTCAATGTCTTATTAATTAACGTGATATGTGTAAAGTACCTTTTTATATTCAAATATTTTTCCAAATTTGTGTTCATATATAGTTTAAATTAACATTAGTGCGAGATATAATGAATATATAAAGTAATGTATATTTTATAGCATTAGCATAGACATTATATAAAATTTCAAATTTTTTTCAATGTAAATTGCGTTTATGATTTGTATTAATTTTTCATTTATCATTTGGTCGATTATCATTTCTAAAGTGCAGATAAAATTCATTACATATTATTAATCATGTTTAATTGATTATATACATCTTGTATGATCAAAATCTTCAATAATTTAAAAACTATTATTTTTTTTCTTTATTTTAACTAAATGAAATTATACAAATATTATATTGCTTCAATCGCTAATTTCATACTAATTACATCAGTATCATTAATCTCTTTCTTTCATACTTCCAATGTTATATATTTTGAAAAAATGTATTACTGAGGATTAATATACTGATAGCCTTATACTTTTTGGTCTTATTTAAGATACTGATGAGCTTATGTTTGTTTTGAAAAATAGTAAAATTTATTTCTATAAATATACGCATGAATTTATTTATATTATTTGTAATTTTTAAATTATAATATGGCAAGAATATATTTTAACGAATTCCTTTACTTTTTGTGTAATTATCTCTGACATAGTAGCAAAAGATATATTAGAATAAAAGAAAGAATATATTATTTGAAACAGTTATTTACATATAAACAAATCTTAATCGCAACTGTTTCTTTCTCTTTCAATTTATATATATCAATGTTAAGTTAGAAATTATGTAAATTTATGTTTGTAAAACTTTTGATTACTAGTGTAGAAATATTAATAATTAATTTGTCTATGATGATTTATAATTAATAAAATGAAGTAATAATTTGTAGCAATTGCAGCATTTTAATAAAATTTTTAGATCAGCCTGTTTATTATGCAATTTATATAAGCAAAATGCAACTTGCATTTTTAATAATTTTCGATTATCTCAAATGGTGATAATATTACATTCAATTGATTAGTAAAAGTCGTTTTTAATTAACAACTTTGTAAAATTAGTACTAAAATTAGAATTTAAAATATATGAATAAATAAAAATTAATATTTCGCAAAAAAATTTAATACATTTTAATTTCAATATTTTGTTTAATCACTTTTAGAGATACATATAAATATCTAAGAACATATAAAACTTTTATTGCATTCATTAATTAATATGTTCTATAAATGTTGCAATAAGTTTTGATGAATTAGTCCAATGAAATGTATTATGTTTTTTTAAATTTCTGAAAAAAGACTATGTTTATTATTGTGCAATGTTCTCATGTAAAGAATATTTTTAAATTATACCCATTTTGTAAAAAAAATTGTAATTAAATTGATGCATGTATTTAAACGAGTCACTTAATTTATTTACAATAGTTTGGTAATATTTGATACTCAGAGATTGAAAACACATGAATGTTAAAGAATAGCAGTAAGGTAACATTAATATTGTAACCGATTGTTTTTATAAAAATTAAAGTAATCTACATTTTTAATTGAATCTCAGATACATCATTGTAAAGTAATTGCAGTTTATTTTTATTTTTGTACTTTACTATCAGAAATTGAGCACACTGTTGTAAGGAAATATAGAAAATAACAACTAAGTGTTAATATGAAATTGTATAATGCCAAAATGTAATAGCAAATAAGTAATTTTGAATGGCATTCATAGTGTATTGAAATAAGGATAATATTAACATATCTGCACTTTTGCCTAAAAAGGACTTTTTCATTTATGAACATAAAAACAAAAAAAGTATATTTTTTACTACAACAAATGGATTGGTTTTATATATTATAAAAGATGAAACAAAAAAGTAAACAGAGAAATGATAAAATGTAAATAAATGAATGCATTAAGACATGCCAAATACTTACTTCAAAGTAGCCAAAAAAGTATATGCAATACAAGTTTTGTTTCTTTGAATATTCTTATTTCCCAAAGAATTAAGATTTACAGTTTTTTATGCATAACTATTTTTATAAATAGAATCGCATTGTAAAGACAATCTCGAAGTCTGGTTGCGTCCTATGATAAACTGCTATACACTTGGTCTATGTACTTCTCATAAGGTTGTATTATAAATGAAGTAATTTTATTGACACCTTGTTGTGTGCGTGTGACTACTGTAATATTAATACTGAATTGTTATTTATTTAAAATTTATTAATGAAACTTATTACCCCTGACCGCTGTATAATATTCTATATAATTTGTATATGTATAATATATATTCCTCTAAATTATTATTTCTAAAGATTATTTATATAAATGAATATTAATTTATATTCTGCTACTATTTCATAATACATTGCTTTGTATAATGTATCAATGCAATGGTCAATAAGATGTTAATATCTGTAGTACAACATATTGTACTTGGAAGAAAATGGTATAACGGTATCAACTTTCAAGTCTTCCATTTTGACAACAGTTTCAAGATTTTTTTCTTAGTTTACAAGATAATACTTCTGTGGTATATTGCAGTAATGCTTCTAAAGAAATGAATTGTGATACATAGTTATATACACTTACTATAGACTTATATATGATTGCTTTAATATATTCAGAACAGATATCCGTTTTAATTATAAAGCATTCTATTATTAAAGTGTGTCATATTATGTACTACAATTACTCTTCTTTTATTTTTTTTCTATATTTTCTAATGTTCCTAATATTTTATCTGTGCTTACCTAATATCTAAAGACATTATTTTCTTTTTTATTCGTTTTAACTAAATCTACATAGCATGCAAGATGTATATTAATTAAGTTTATGATGTATAATGATATTATGAAATTTAATTTATTCTATAATTACTTGTTATAATAACGAATTTAATAATTATATTTCGGAAAGTAATAGATGCATTTACTAAAAAGAGACCATAGTAGTGTAAGTTCTTTTCTTGATAAAAATTTTTTATAAGTAGAGACTTTGTAATTGATAAGATTTGAATAATACAATTTATATATATGGAAGTAATTTACGAAGTAAGAAGTTTCACAATGAGTGCCCCCTGAGATGTATTTCTGTATGTATGTATGTCATACATTTCAAAGGGATATTCGAAAAGATTAACTCTAGCGCATCTTATATATAATGTATATAACATATGCAATACAAATTTGCTTCATATTTCGTATAGACTTCTAACAAACTAATATTTTATAATAATAAACTGTATCTAAGAAAATGTCTTGGGATACGCATTTGTATTTATATTTTATATTATAACTTCTAAGATTTGTCAGAAATAAACAGAAATAAAAAAGAAAAATATTGCATTTCAAATATATTTTCTAAATATAATTTCATTCATATACACATTAGAAATAAATAATTACGTAGTTTCTATGATCCCAATTTTTTTTTAATAAATTTTCAAGTGATTTATTTACATGAATGGAAATATCTTTACAAAACATATATTATGTTTATATTTATATACGAATTCATTCTTTGTATTTAAAATTTAATCAAATAAAAATTTTAATATTTTTGAATATAATTTTTTACAATAATTCATAAAAAATATTGAATAATATTAAAAATATCGAATAAGATATATTCATAATAATTTTATTACGCAATAGTTCTACTAGCCAATTTTCTTTTCATATAAAAGTCTCAAATATCGAATAATTTTTAAATAATTAGAAGCCTACAATTTGTTTATTAAAATTGTTTATCCCCTCCATACAATTTGTAATCTTAAAATAAAAAGACTTATATCGGTGATAAAATTAAATTTATATTCATACATGTTTTCGAAATACTGTTAGTATTTATAAAATAATTCTTAGCGATATAATATATTTGTGTTCTCTGTTTTTCTTTTTGTTTCTTTTTTAGAAAATCATTACGAAGTGATTTTTCTTGTAATTCTTTCTTGGTAATCGATTTATAGCTTTGGATGTGTAACATTGTTTTTGTTGAGAACCACTGTTAAAATAGTTCCTATATGGCTATATATATACAGAACCTAAGTTATACGAAAACTGAATGGTACGCGTTTACTTTAACTATGTGTGTATCTGTCAGAATATACATGTATACAGATGCAAGTTGAAAAACAAAGTACTAAAAAATGTTTAAAAACTTACATGCAACTTCTAAATTAATAACGATAGTGCATGTTTTAATAAAAAACATGAAATAATATACATAATTGTACGTATCACTTTAAAAGGTTTGTGACACAATCATAGTATTTGTTTACTCATTTTTTGGAAAATTACAACTGTATATATGATAAAAGAACAATGATGTTGCATAAAACAAACTTAAGGCTATGTCGCCTCTGTGGAAAAGAAAAACAGCAAGGCACAGATTTATTTACAGACAAAGTTAAAGGGATTGTACTAATGTCGATTATAAATAAATATTTCTCTAAAGAGGTATAATTCAAATATACTTTCTGTAAGGTATAATTTTTTAAGAATTTATTTTTATACCTTTTTTGTTACAGGTTATAAATATTTCAAACTCTGATGCATTTTCCAAATATGTTTGTAGTGATTGCGAACAAAAGATATATGTATTTGATGAATTCTGTTTGATGGTAGCTAATGTGCAGAAACAACTTGCAGCCCCATCTTTGGAAATTGATTATGCAGAAGTATAAAATGATTTTTAACTATTTGTAATTAAATATATAATTCTGCTTTAAATGTAAAATAATTTAAGTTAATTGATTTTTGCATCTTTTAAATTAAAGTTTTCAATAGTTTCATATCAATAATATGTACACAAAATATCAATCATATAATTTCAACAGATTTCCAAAAATTACTTCAAAATAGCTCATTTAATGTAAAAAGTATTCTATTTAATTATAGATTAATTATTACATCATAAATATATTTTATTTTGGATAAGTATATCAGCATTATATTTACAGGACATGTTATACCAGTTAAAAGAAAATGATACACTACCAAAAAATACCTTAAACAAGCAGGGTGTAAAGAAAAGTACATGCCCAATATGTGCTAAAAGTTTTAGATGTCAATCACATTTAAACAGGCATAAACGTATTCATACTGGACAAAGACCTTTTGTTTGTAATGTTCGTAATTATTTAGTTTATTTAAATAAATAAAAATTGAATGCATTGAACACATTAAGAGGTTATAAAAATCTTTTTGTATTTTAGTAAAATAGTAATATTTTTTTAGATTTGTAAAATGTCATTCAATCAACAAGAAATCTTAATGAAGCATAAAGAAAGACATGAAGGAAAGAAACTATTTCAATGTGCAAATTGTCATCAATCATTTCGTTATAAAGTTTCTTTGAAATCTCATATGATAAATTTTCACATAGACATGGAACAGTCTGTTAATAATCAAAGTCTGCAAATGGAAAGCAATTCATTTACATGCCCTGAATGTGGTAAGCAATTTGTAACAAAATATAAGTTACAAAGGCATTCAAGATGCCATACTGGTGAGAGACCATATCATTGTACTTTCTGTTTAAAAACATTCTCTCAAACTGGTAATTTAAAAGTGCATCAGGTGAAGTATCATCAAATGCATAGTTCTGTAACTGAAATAAGAAGACAGACTCAATACGATGATCAAATAGTTGACTGTGATATACCTACAACGTTAAATAATTTCCATACAGTTAACATGTCAGAGATCGAATTGCAAAATACGATAAATGAAACTATAAATTCTACAGAGCAGAGTAGTTCGTATGCCTCAAAAATATATGAAAATTCTTTATATATTGATGAAGAAATTGAAACAATTCTGGATCGTGATCTTGGCCAATTAGCACAAAATAAATATTCTACAAATGTACAAGATAAAGTACCACTTTGCTTAAAACAACCAGAGACTCCTGAATTACTGCACAGTCTATTATATGATGATGGTTAATTTTCGCAAGTTGACTGTGTACTGTTAATTGTTTATTTAAAATAATATCAAAATTATTTATATTCCAAATCCGGAACTAAGTTATATACATATTGATAATTATAAAATTATACGTAGTTCTTTTCATTAATATACATTTCTATTTTGTTAATGATGCTATACACATATATAATTTCTAGAAAGTAGTTTCAAACATGCATTATTAATAATTTAACAATATTTGTTAATGCTTTTTATAAGCTTTATTATTTAAAAATTTTTGTAAATAATTCTATACCTTTTATTTTTATTTGTTGTAAATAAATAATTCCATGTGTATACAAGTTATATACATACAAATTAAGTCAGTCTTGTTCAACTTACTCCATAGCTTGGAAAACTTGTAATACAACCTACTCGCCTACAGCTTTAAGAATGAGATAAAAAAGGAAAGAGATGATAATAGATCTGTTGATCTCTAAGAGATCTAGAGGAGGACAAAGCCAAATAAGGGGCTTCTTTCATGGCCAGTAGTGGTTTAAGTCATTATTCTGTATAAGGAATTGCATCTATTACGATATATTGAATATGACAGTAATAACAATTCATTTATATTTACTTATCAGATATGGTATTATAAATATTATATAAAAGAATACTTTCATTATCGTTAGTAGAAAAATTAACAATTCATATAACAACCTACTAGTTATCGTATATTAAAATATTTACTTAAATTTATTTCTTTTTATATTTAAATGTTTATTAATGTAATAAAATTAGAAAACTCTAAAAATATATATGAATTTATTTATAAATCTTCCATTCAAATACCCTGCGCTTTTTACTTTCAACAAATATGTACTAATATCAGCTAATACTAATACATTAGTCTTTTTGTAATATTGGAAATGAAAAAATCATCTATACAAAAGGATTTAAAAATGAAAATAATATTGAAATCAAACAAAAATTAAATTTAATAATAAAATAAAAATAAAACTAATATTTAAATTACAGCATTGTATTAAATTGCTTGTCAAATATATAATATTGGCGACTTAATAGTAAGTTTTATTATATTTATGATAATATATCCCTTGAAAGACATGTAACAATAAACTTCTGTCTTCGTACACAATTGTTTTTCGATAAAATAATCGTATTAATACGGCATCGAATTTCTATTTTTACAATAGCATTATAATTACATTAATGAAGAATAGCTAACCGGCCAGTGTTAGTAGCATAAACTAAACCTTGGCCAGGTTGTGGTGCCCACCTGATACAATTTATGCTTGTATGTCCTCCAGTTGATTGATTATTTTGTAGTAAATCTCTAACCCACAACATAGTGTTCCTTTTACTCATGAAATGTAAATATTTCGCTAGATTATTAAAGTCCAAGTCTTGCATACGTGGTTTGTTATTTTCAGATTGTTTATTAGTTAGTCTGTAAATAATAGCCATAGTATATTCGTTTCCAATACCACTCCTTGCTAGACCTACTAAAAGATGCTCCTGTGTCGGTGAAATTGATACAGAAATCACAGAATTATATACTTCCGCCCAATAAATTTCTTCTCCTAACGTTTCCCACTGTAAACTGTAAACTCCTAAAAATAACGTTGCGTGAGACTGTAATATGTAATATAAATATATGTTATAATATCAAAATAACATTATTTGAAATTGTACAAATACTATACACATAATGCATTCATACATTAATTTTAAAAAATTGCTCACCTGCAGCTCCCATAAAGCATGTTGCCAATAGTTTTCCGTCCGAGGAAATATTTATGCTAGCGTCATTACGTATTTTACACTTGTGTATAACAATATTTTTTTCAGCTATAATATAAAAAGTACTTTATGAATAAATTAATCTATTTCAAATATGGAATATAATAGTGATAATAATATTTACAGTTTGTAATATCAGGTATTTCCCCCTTAGAGAAGTCCCATGCTTGTACACGATAACTGGAGATTCCTGAGAAGTTTAACACTACTGCTGAGACATCTTCTAAAAAATTTAATATTTCATTGCATATAAATCCTATTAGTTCTGTTTTTATATAACGAAACCCATAATCACTGTCTGAAGGTGCATGTAAAAGTATAAGGTGCCTCAGAACTATAAATTAATTAAATGGCAGATACATATTAGATGATGATAAAAAACATTTTTTGTCTGATAAACGTATAAACTCATTTTATTTTTTAGCATTAAGACTAAAATAATAAGGGAATAATTCTCAAAACTATTTTTACTTAGAAGTATGTTTTTCTATCAAAAATATTTTTACAGAAATTTTGAATCAAAATTTTCTAAAAGACACATTGCGTTCAAATTATGTCCTCAGCATTATTTTCCAAAATTTCTTAACAATAAGTAAGTATTCAAATATGCTTTGTACTAATTAGTCTTATAAATAACATACCATGATTCCTAAGTCACAAAGAAAATTCTAATTGGAACTCTAGATTTTTTGTATCATTACTTACCCGAAGGTCTTTCGTCGTCATCACGTGGAAGACTCAACTCCCCTCTTCCTCTTCCTGTTCGCCGCCTTGAATTACAGATATATTGTAGTATGGAGCTTTCATCATTATCTACTGATACACTACCGCGTAAACTCGATTGATTACTGTGTGAAGGTTCGGGTCCCATGGTTCTAAACGATTGAATTGCTTCATTTTGATTAGTTCTTTCGGGATCATTACTTGGTATTTGACTATCATGCGTCGTTATCCCATGCCTTAAACGGGATCTGCATAATTTAATAAAAAATAATAAAATTCGATTACTAATATGTTAAAAAACATCTAGTGATATGTATATAATACATACCTGAATAATCTTGATTCTTTTATATAATTATTTCCAATGCCTGTGATTAATTTCTTTCCTAAATTGTCAAAAGCTACATATCTGAAACATATAATTGTAGTATCGAGAAATTTAAATATAAATTTTTCCCGATTATTTACAATTTATTTATAATAGATTGTCTATATAGATGATAATTGGATAGAAAACGATGGTAGCTTAGCTGGAACTAAGTATAAAAATCACACTCTATCTCAAACAGCGCTAACGGCTCTCACAACTCAGCAACTCTAACAATTCTACTGCTCGACTTCTCGACTAATTCTGACACTCGATTCGCACACTTTTGCCTCTCGGTCAACTTTGAATTTAAAATCGTCCTTCTCCTCTAACGTTCGTTCCTTTTTGTTTTCTCTCTAATCTCATTAGAGATCGCTCGTGCTACGCAAGAACTAGGTGACTTTAGTCACATAGGTTTTTCTTCGGTGTAAACTAACAGTTGAAGGGCAGACAACACTGTTTTTACGATTTGGTCGATCTATAATTAGGTCTGTTTTTCACGATACTACATAATCTAATATAACTATGTTTGATTCTGGCAAATATAAAATAAACGTAAATCTTAGATTTTATTATTATAGATCAATAGTTTTTATATAATAGATACACTACAAATATTACAGAAATATATACTTTTTAATATAGGGAGGCGGAATAATAGAGGAAATAATAATATAGGAAATATTTTTAAATTATATTTTTAAAATATAAAAGAAAATTGATATTTTTACAAATATCAAATTTATATAAATGTGATTTACTTTATCTAGTATTTATCAAAATTTATAG
Organism: Bombus breviceps; assembly: GCA_014825925.1. Taxonomy (NCBI): domain Eukaryota; kingdom Metazoa; phylum Arthropoda; class Insecta; order Hymenoptera; family Apidae; genus Bombus; species Bombus breviceps. The sequence goes on along the minus strand of CM026194.1, from coordinate 6,377,629 downwards.
TTTATAATTTACTTTATAATACACAATGTACCATAACTTACCTTACTTTTTCTATGCTAGTCTTTGTAGATATTACTGCAAAGGGTTCAGGACGACTCCAATCCCAAAAGTGTATTTCATTATTTGTTGCTATAACAAGTAATTTTTCAGATGGATGGAAGGCAAGAGAAGCTATAACTGTCTGACTTTCCGCATTCCAAACCTTGCTATCATCCTATTCCCATAAAATATGTTGTAAATAAATAGTATAACATTTTGTGACTTGTAAATCTTATACAAAAAATACCAATAATAAGACTGATCAAATAATTGAGGTAGGGCTAAAGAAATTATTGGGACATTATAACCCAAGATTATCTTTCTTATGATTAAGATTTTCAGATGTCCAATAGTTTATTCTTATAGTGAAATAAAGTTACTAACCCTTAAATCCCAAACCCGTACTTGACCACCAAGACAACCAGATGCTAGTATGTAACTAGAAGAGGGATGAAATGCAATACACCATGGAGTGCGTGGATGACCAGAAAGAATTTTAATGTTTTTTCTAGTTGCTACATCAGTAATATAAACACTGTGATTTCCATGGGCTGATGCTATTTTAGTGCTAAAATTTAATAGAATAAATTAATTTGCAATATAAAATTGCTTAATAATTAGTTTCTTACCCGTCAGGACTGAAAACCATTAAAAATGTTGCTTTGGGATATCCTGGCAGATCATATTCCTAAAAAGAATTAAAGTAATAGATGAGATGATATTAAATAGTTCTATAAGAGTAATAATTATATAATTCTATAGTGTAATAGTTCTATAATTACCAATTCTTTATGCTTTTTTCCAACTAAATTCATTTCAGCTGCTGATTCTAATGCACGCGTTGTAGTTTTATAGCAATTGTAATATAAAAATCCTAAATCTCTAAGCATTAAGTCTTGTAATATGTTATGAGACTGATTGCAATGAAGCAATTCTGGTCTCTCCTTAACCTGCTCCATTTAGCAGGATATCCTGTAATATTTATAAAATTAATTAGGAAGACTGAACTAAAAATTAAATCTCTCTTGATGAAATTAATATACAAAATGTATAAAGCATAACAAAAATATTCATCAGCTTTCATAGCTAAATCTAAGCATTTAAATCAGTGCAAATGTATTCAGCAGTCATTTTTACAATATATTTCAACAAATGTTAAAATTACAAAAAATTACTTAAAATTTACAAAAACAAGCTCAAGATTTGTAATATTTATGAATATTACTTGATAAATTGTTCTATGTGCAGACATTATACAAAAATAATATTGATCAAATAATTAATATTTCTGACCATAAGTGTTGAATAATAATACACACCACAAAATATAAATCATAATAATACATTTCTACAAATTAAATAAAAGCATATAGCAATATATTTACAGGAGCTAATTTATGCAATAACATTAGCGCAAGAACTTTAACTTATAGACATAAGTTAAAGTTATGTCTTGCAGACATAATTAATTGTTGTATAATTTCTTTTTTACAACAAATGTATGTGAATAAAATAAAAATTTAACCTTGAAATTTAAGACCAAGTTTCATTTTTCAAATCTCCATCGCTGCAGGTATCCATTTGTGAAAGCCATGATATTTTTTTATACTCTATGCATAGGAATAATTAGAATTATTTTTGTTGTTTTGATATACATTCTCTGAATATCTAAATGCTTTTGCATAACTACAAATAAAATTTAAAAAATATTTCATTTACACCAATTTGCTTTCAGTCAGAATAAAAGGAGCGACAAAGAATTTATGAAATTATGTTATTATAGCAAGCATTTTCATTTTTATGTTTTTATTGCATCCCTATTTTAATAAATTACTAAAGTTCTCTTGATAAAAATGAATTTAAACATGGAGATCTGACAAAAACAAAATGTAACTTTTTAAGGTTAGAATGAAAAATTTTGAATGGAATAACATTTTACAGGTTTAAATATTATTTTTAATACTTCCTTAAAGTAAAATTTTTAACATTATAGAAATATAGGAATAAATAAATAAATTTCTTATTCTATAAATATAAATATAATATAAACCTCAACAAATGTAATGTTATAAATATTATTATTTTTTCTCTTTTTAATGAGAGAAACTCATAGTAGTTTTATATAAACAAGCCTACATAATAGTATATCTAATATATATCAAATTATTTTAGAGTACTTAACAAATATCGTAAAAATTAAAAAAAAAAAATTAAGATATCTATAAATGTTAATTTTTTATCGCATTTAATTCGCTATATATATTTAAAAATAACAAAAAAATACTTATGTAAATAATTATTTTAAAAAAATGTATGGTATTATTTTCTTAAACATGCTTATAAAATTTCATTACAAACAAAGTGTTGCATGTTTGATTGATTCCTCATTAAGATAAATGAAATATATTCATAAATTTGAACAATCTGTTACTTAAAAATTCGTATACATTAAAATAACTTTTAACAAATGAAATGCGTTATATTTAGCAAAAATTAATTTCAAAAATAAAAAATTCAATAACGAGTAATTACTGAATTGTTGGAAACATCAAAAGTACAACATACAATTTACATGCTAAACATTGTTGTTTAACACATGTATATGTTATCATAGGAATCTACATTACATTAATTATTCAAAAGCATAGCCAATACTACCTGGAAATACAGTGGTATCTTGTTAGAATGTGGCCGTGTTGTCTGTGTTATCTGTTATCCCCACCGCTTTCTGAAGTCAACTCAAGCGAAAAACTAACCACGTTATGTGTATCAGATATTCAAGCTTAGAGCTTAAAATACAAGAGCAATAGAGGATAAGCATCAGCGATATGTATATATACTAGTATACATAACAGTGATAAGCATAGTTTCATATCAAACACTTTAGAATCTATGAACTTTCGCGCGGGAATACTTTATAGGTTATGGAATTTTTTTCACACGCATGTGTATTCCACACAACAGCGTTTATCTGTAATTCGATACAGCTAGCGCCGAAGTTCACAATTAGTTCTTGATTGATATTTTGGCGCTAAAAATGGCTATAAGGCTTTTTTATAATATATTATCGGCAAAAAGGCGATTGTACATGAAAAAACAAATTGGAAATGTAGAATAACAATTGTTCATAGAACCCATAGTTTTAGAGAAAATAAAATTCAAAATTTGTTAAATATAGATGTACCAATTTTTAAATTTTACTCTATATTCTTAATTGCTAGTTTTGAAATAATATCTATTTATTTTCAATTTATAAATTTTGTACATACGTCATCTGTAATATTAAATAAATGTACACTATATGCATTTTTTCTTGATTTTTATATTATGCAACAGATAAACTTTCTTTTTATATATTATTTAGTGATTCAAAATACGTAAATTTCCAGAAACTATCTTATTTTCTAAAATTGTGCCTGCTGGAAGATCGATGCGTTCTCCATGGTTTGCAATAATTATAACAGTCCCTTTTAGAGTTACACCTTTTCCAAAAGTAACATCACCTGATACTGTAAGGTGGTCTAATTCCAACAAATCTGGTATAGCTGGAAATCTAGTAAGGAATTCTTTAACCTATGCGGAAAATTTTACATTAATTACAAAATATTCCAGCTGTCAAATATCTGTGATGTATAATTATAGAAATGAAACAGTAACCTTTGAAAAGTGATTATCGCCCAATTTTATAAGAGGCGTTGTAGGAAACATTCGTTGAGGACTCATTACTAATGAACCATTGCGAAGAATATACAAATTGCTCATAACAAGCATTAAATCCGAAGTCTTCTTCACTGGTAAGAATCTACTGCGTGGAACATTTATACCTATTTACAGATTTATATATATGTACATCCAACAAGAAAATTTAAAAGATCACATAGAACATACAATCTTCGTTTCCTCTTACCAATACTCCCTTCAAATGATTTCATAGCAGCTCCAACAGCTGTTTCTAATTGAATAATATTTAAACCATTCGAGAAGGTCTTATTATTTACAATAATCTCCATATTCAAGGAATTCTTCTCAAGTACTCTTTCAATAGCTAACAAGATAAGAAATAAATATTACATTTATGAATTGTATAATTGGAAGAGAGAAATAAGTACCGCTGAGTTTTATCCATAAATTATTTGTATTGAAAAACTTGAATGTTTTTATAGATTTGAAATCATCTACGTGGTCCTTTGGAACCTGAGCAATTTCAAGTAGGCGTAGCTTATCCTCATATTTGATTAGCGTGCCACCCTGTACAGATATATAAAAATATGCTTGTTTTAAAAAATTTTAATATTTCAATTTATAAAAAAAGATTATATTACCTTAACATCAGCTCGAGTTTTATCAGTAACTTCCATAACGAATTCAAGAGGCGAAGCTTCACGTTTGTCTAACAGCAATTTCAAAATTTTGAAATCTACGGTAGCACCTAGATTATCAATATTTGAAATGAAACAATATTCACGTCCCTGTATTAAGAGAAAATATTTGTTAAATATAAATAATACTGTACGCGCGTCGCATAATTCTTAATTTAAAAAATCATAATATATATATATGTACCTCTTTTATAAATTTTTTTAATAAACCTGAATTTCTGAAACTTTCATAGAAGTCTCCATGACCAGGAGGATACCACCTATTAATAATGAGTATAAGTATCCATATATGAATAAATATGTGTATTTAATAAATAAGTGTCAAAAAATTGTTTGATATTAATCTTACGCTTCAATGTCGTCATTAACATCACAGTGTTTTGCAGTCGGAAGTAAAGAATCTCTATTTATACGAGGATAACAACTTTGATTAAACGTATGAATATCAACATCTATTCCTTTATATTTTCTAATAATTCGTTGTGTATCATCATCCGTATTGAAGGAATTCATCAAAATAAGCGGGACATTTGCATTGTAAGTTTTGTTCAAATACTGCAAAAAAGAAAAAGAAAAAAAAAATAAGAAATAATAAATAATAAGATAAATTTCCTTTTCTCTAAACATTTCCAAATAACTTTAAATCATATATATTTTACAATACTATAGTTACCTCAATTTGTTGTACAGTCAAATCTAGGAACGTAAGCCCATTACGTACTGCTATTACAGATTTAGGACCATGGCATCCCATACTAGTTCCCAAGCCACCGTTCAATTTTATAACGATCAATTTGCTTAAAAGTGCCTTCATTTCTTCTCCTTCCGGAGTTGGTAAAGAATTGTAATCTCTTATCTAAAAATATAATTAAATTTTTTCTAATTATAATTAAACTTATCTTGGCTTTCCAATATCTTTTTCAAGGAAAAATGTTACAAAATGACGAGGTAATTCGCTATATTCAATTACGTTTGCAATTTTAAGTTAAAAACTATTATTTACCGCATCGTCGGGCAGCTTCTGTATACGATCCCATTCTAGCGAAGGTCCTTCCTCCTGGAGGAACCGTTTGAAGAGATGAGTGAAACCATCGAACTGTCGATGGACCTCCTCCTTGACTTCCCCTGTTGCGCTTTCCTCGAGTTTCTCTAATTCATGTTGGAGTTCGTTCAGGGCATCCCTCTTAGTCCTTTCGCGGAATGCCTGTGTATCTGAGGGACTGCGTTGATGACCGCGTGCCTGCGGATTTATTCACCAGGATATTTGAAAAACAGAGCGATAAATACCTTGTCTCTTGAAAAATACGTTGGGCCTGCCGTCGCCACCATCCAATTTCGTAAGATCGTGCATGACGTATGAACGGTTCCTTATATTTTCTTTCCCGTTTTCTTTTCTTTTTATTTATTGTCCCTTTCTTTTTAGAATGTTATTTTTGTTTAGATTTATTCGAGATTGTTACCGAAAGAACTTGTTAAGAAGGAGCAACTCGTTAGATAGCCTTATGGAGAAAGAAGGTACTATTTTCCTGGTTCCCTTTAAACGATCCTTAATCAAACAAAGATCCCATTGATTTGAACATATTTTTGTTTACGTATCCTTGGTGACACCGTCAATGATTATTTTGTTTCTCGATCGTAGTTTCTTTTTGGGAAAATGAATTGATATTTGATAAATGAATCAAGTTTTCGATATGTACAGCGGTACGAAGGTATTTGGACACTTATAGAAACCTTCTGTGAATGTATTACGAATCTTATACGAAACATTTTTAAATTTCATTAGTATTGTAATGAGATACGACTATCGTAATTGTACTGGTACACTCTGCGGCAAAACTACAACACAGCTATGATTTTGGTGAATATTACTATATAAAAAATAATCTTGTAGAATTGTAGTAGAATTAAAGTAGAATCGAGTTATTTCAGTAAACAGACATATGTATCCTGATAAAAATATTTGTAACAATTTCAATTTAAATAGAGATTATTTACAGTTGCAGATTTTTCAATGAGAGACAATGCGAAAAAACTACGAGACAAGAAATTTTTTTATAAAATAAATAGGAATAATTCATGAAAAATAATTTGTATTTACCCATAAATATATGTAATGTGTACTACCACCTTTGTTTCTTATCATTTCGATCATTCTCTTTAGTAATAATTCATGAAATTTGTGTATAACATTTTGATCCAATGATTCCTATTCGTTTAAAATACAGTTGTTTAACTCTTTTATAGCATTGAATTGTCTGTCATGTGCATAAAATTGTCGCGCAAAAAACTAGCAGTTTTTAACAATGTTCAGATCTAGAGATTCGAGGAACCATAATAATACTTCGATATTTTCTGTTTCCAGAAAATTTTTAACGTACTTTGCATAAATTATCGTATCGAAAATTAAATAAAGAGAAATAAAATTTTATGTAGCCATTTCATAAGCATATTTAATTAACAGTATTTGGATTGTTCAAACATATAAAGTTTACTCTTCATTTTATCGGAAACAAACTTGATATTGCTTTTATCAACGTAATCTATAGTTGCCTACACCGTAACACCCTCTCCACCCATTTGTCTTTTCTGTTTAATGAGTATCTCCTTTCTGAAGTCATAAAAAATAATGAAAGCCATTAGAACCATCCTAAATTAAAGCGTTCGTCTGAAAATATTACTTCCCTCCATGTTTTGTTTCATTTTTCTCTCCGCGAAATCAAATCGGGCTTTTTGTAGCGGTGTCTTCAGAAGTTTTAGCCGGTTCAAGTGGCTTACTCCTTTAATTATTCATTGTACATTCCTTATACTTGTATTGACTACGCCTTCTGTTGCAATTTGCCATGTTATGAAAGCTGAATTCAATGTTATCCTTAACAAGTTAGTTGTTGCGACCTCTTTGAGGAGTGTGTATCCAAAATGTGTCGCGAAAAGTAAGCGATGACGAGTATACTGGTCAAACACGGAGTAGGTGTGGTTGCTATAATATAGAATTAAGTTGTAATGAAATGACTGTTTTATTTCTTAATTTTATTACCGACAGAGTTCATTATAACACAAAATATTGTTATTTCTTCATGACGAGTATACTTGTTAAAAACAGCTAACTGGTTGAAACGGCACGTCTTTCTCGAGTAATTGTAGCTTTTGGGCGTCCACCGGCATGCTTTTTCGAGTACCTTCTCGTATCCTTTAGATAGTTACGTAAAGTAAGGCGGCTATTTTAATATGCGCGGTACTTTTGCCAATGAAAACTTTTCCTTTTACAAGCTACTCATCAATTTGCTTCCACGAGGCATCTTACTGTATATTTAACATAAGGACTAGTATTTTTCATATACAGGGTGGTTGGTAACTGGTGGTACAAGCGGAAAGGGGATGATTCTAGGCGAAAAGAGAAGTCGAAAATATAGAATAAAAATTTTTCGTTTTTTTTCAGCAATTTTTGTAATAATAAACTTTATGATTATCTTATATTATTTCATTATGTATTCCTAATTTTCCGTTACGACAAAAACAAACTTAATATCCACTTTATAACGAGACGCGATAAAGTGCACGCGTACCGAGCGAAAATTCAAAGTCGATTTTCTCGAAAACAAAGCCTCGAACGAAAAATTTTTATTCTATATTTTCGACTTCTTTTTTCGCCTAGAATCACCCCCTTTCCGCTTGTACCACTAGTTACCAACCACCTTGTATAACACATCCAATAACACAAAACTAATTACTACAGTGAAAATTACACGAACAACTCATTATTTTCCGCCTTGTAGTTTTGTCGTAAAAGAAATATGTTTATGTTGATTATCCAAATTCTTGGAATGACAGCCTTCGGTATTTCGTAGAACTGAACAGTAGATATGCTTCTATATTGTAAAGTAAACAATAGCATTACGAATGAAAGAAGAAGATTCCTGAGTGAGAATTCCTGAGTTAAATATAATTTTTCTCAATTTTCGTGTACGTTTTGTAGTTTTGTCGCAGTGTGTAATTATTAATTGCAAGGACAAAGCTATAAATAAAATTATCGTAAGTAATTTTCCACATGAAGTAATATATTTGCGAATGAATAAATGAATTTTATAAATAATAATTTCTTGATAAAACCAATGCGAAAGACATGTAACTGCGTACAGTGCACATTGATATTATGTTAAGCTGCTTTTATCAAAATCATTATCGACATGCAAAACTCACTCGAAGCTGTCACCTTAAACTACGTGAATATTGTCTTTGTTCTAAGAAAAGACTAATTTCAAAAAGACTATTATCAGATCCCAAGACGAGGTTTCAGTTGAATTTAACGAGTTCTTGTTTTACGTAAACACATAATTTTCTTTTCTATTTAACTTGAGATAAACATACCTTTTAGACATAATTATTATATTTTGTTTTTAATTGTCTCTGTATAATTGTAGAAAAATACATCGTTTTAGCAATTGAAATCGAATACTTATCGGACTGGTTAAACTAGGTAATAAATAATATTAGAATTAGATATTTTCTGTGAGTAAAATGAACAGAAGTAAGATAATGGTATTAGTCACATTCATTTTTTAAAGAACCTTAAGAGTCAGCCGATAAAATTCATTAGATAAATATTCGTCGATTCATCGTCAATAGTGAAACAAAAAAAAAAAAAAATATAAAGAAAAGATTAAAGTGTTAAAAGTTCAATGCGATTATCAGCTTTTTATATTGTGTAAAATATTATTCTTTTTTAATTCGAACATTCAGTTTAATAAATTTTGACTAACGACATTAAAATTCAAAGAATGAAATATAATCTGGATGAATTACATGGTATTTGGATTATTCATGCTGAACCGTCAAAGTATGTAAATAGTTGCACTCTAATCAAATATGTCAAGTATAATGTAACAACTGAAACTTGAAAGTAATTGTAGATAAATATAAAAATTACGTTAGAACATCAAATTGTGAGAAATCAATTTTGTTATTTATTAGTATCTTCTGTCACTCTAAACACCCGTGATAAATTATACCAATAAACAATGATGATTAATATCAGTAAGAAATGTGATAATAGGCAATTTTTATAAATGTTCGACTTCTTGTATTTTTGAATTATTTGTAGAATTCTATTTTGTAGATAGTAGAAGCATTTTCAAACGTAATAATCAAGCTAGGTTGCGAAATATACATCTATGTAATCAATATTTAAATAATCGATACAAAAGCGAGAAAAATTCTTTATGACATCTTATGGTAAGAGTTTACGTCGTACATATTCGTTACGTAGCAATTTTTAACAAGTACTTTTTAAATTCCAAAAGTAAATAAAAAATTCTTGAAGTAGTTTTTTTGATCTATTAGTGTAAAAGGAGCTTCTGAAAGTACGTTCTTCCATAGAAAACGAAAATTGCGATTTTTAAATAGCAACATATATATACCTCTTCGCGCTCTTGAATTATACGAATAATCAATTCAAAGAGACATGTGAAAAGAAAAATACATAATGTCACTTAAAAACCGCGTCGACTTTACTTTTTATGGAAATGAGATACTTTCATATGTTTCTTCGTATGAATAGATTCTTCACGATTGTGTCGAATCGTTACACAATTAAATTAATCATTTTTATATTTTTTTTTTTTTTTAGCTTTTTTCTATTCAAATTTATCGCCTACTAATTTATCGTATTACGAGGAAGAAACGAAAAGTTCGTTTAACGAACGATAACGAATATTATTCGATCGTAGCGAGTATATGAATTGGTCTTTGCATTCATTCCTCCTTCATAATTTTTATTTCTGAGATAGATAAGAAACATGAAATCGGGTGATTATTCCCTCTTCGCAACAAAGCACTATTCAAGTATTTAAAGGGATGATTGTGACATTGTTGAAACGATACATTATCTTCGACAATTTCTTTGAAAAGAAAACTTTAAACAAAACGTTATTTATGAAAGGATGTTATCTCATTGCATGAAAAATGGCATTTTATTTACTCAATTCACTTTAATCGTTTTAACTTCATTATATTACTTTTTATATTCCTATTTCCTTTGCAATTACTTACAATTTAAAAAATATTATATAATTTGTGCTTATAGTTTCAGAAATCTTCAAAAGTTTATATATATAACATACAAATGTGATATGCATATACATACATACAATGTAATGAATTCGTTAATGAAACGAATGAAAATATTAATAAATCATAAATCTGTAATTAATCTGTAATCTCCGGATCTTTTATGTATTTTTTTTAAACATACAAGGATACATACTGAATATAATAATATTATGATATCCAAAGTAAAGCACCTATTATTGTATATAGTATACGAAACAAATTTCTATTTAGATTTCATTCCATCAATAATGTTTAGAAAAATAGGAAATTGCATAACTATCTGCAGTCTGTTCATCACGTATTCATAGATTATGAGACATAAAAAAAGTAGTAAGTAACATTAATTTCCATTCGTGTAGAACATTCTGAAATTATATGCAAAAATGATAGGGGGCAAAAAGGGCGATCATGACATGCATTAAAAATTATCACTAGCGTAATACCCGTGACAAGTGCATTTCTGTTGATCCCTTTTAATAACACTGCTTTAAAGCAAACTGGAGATACCAACACTCGTGATGTAACATAGCGAACATATTTTAATCGTATTGTGTTAACATGCAATTGCTAGATCTTAGATAACAGTACGCATATGACAAAGCATTTATAAACAACGATTGCACTCAATCTAATCGCGGCTTGAATCGACATTTCCGATGATTGATTCGTTTGATTATTGTTATTTACTGAGTGTGACAATGTGTTTTTCTAGAAGCAATACAAAAAAACTACCCTTTAGACAGATAATAGAGAATTTTAGAAGTTACATGAGAATGATGGAAAGTGTATATGTATTTAAATTTACCAATTTGTATTATGTACAAAACATAAATACAAAAAATAAATACAAAATACATAAAAGATCGGGCGGACGTACAACGCGACTTATATTTCATTGAACGTAGTAGACATAACGATTTGTTTGTGTGATGCAATATAGTAGATAAGTGGAACGAATTGTATATGTTGAATACAAGAATGATGTCAGTGTCGAAAGTAAGTTTTGAGAAAATTACTAAATGAACATCACTGTGTATTCAGCTGATTAAGTAGGAATTATCAAATTGAATATTTTCTAGACGTAGCAATATTTCTATAAAATTTCTATCTATGATATTTTTATTTTTCTTCTTCTTTTCTTTTTCTCAAGTTTAATTGCTATAATAGGAGTATTGTTATAAATTTTTATTACTAGACAGAAGGTTTAAAAAGGGAAAGCTAGACAAATATTTAAAATCATTCGAAAAGGTTGTTTTTAGTTACATAAATTCACGATAATTCAGGAAACGGTTATAAGAAGACAGTAATTTTCATATTTCCTACTTAAATATAGGCTAATAAAAGAAATTTTTGTAAATCTTTAACGAGAATTATTTTTCAAAATATAAATAAACTAGCTATTTATACAAATTAATAAACAGATAATAATACATTTAGATAAAATAGAGAGATATAATAAGCAACTTTATTATCTACTTAATATCTATGTAATATTTGAACAAACGTGATAGTTAGAAAAATGTGATCCTCGAGATAAAAATAAAGATCGTGTTACATACAGGTTTCCGACAGAATACAAGTTCTGTTAACACAGTCAGCATTGACTCGCAAATGTCATAACGACTATTTCAAAACTATGAAACCGAAATTTCCAACAGGTACGAAGAAAAGAACGTACGAATTTATTCGCAAAACTCGCGTAAATACTCTGACAACGTTCTTGCATTCGGTATTATGATTAACTTTGTCATCGCGTTTTGTAACGAGCAATGAACTGGTAAATCGTTATCACTGATTTTGAAGAGAAATCCCAAAATCCTAGCAAAACCATGGAAAACAACACCCTCTGTTTCTTTTCTCCGGATACACGATCACTTACATTCAACAAGTATACCATTCACATATAATATATCTGTATATTTCTCTCAAAGCTCAATGAGAAGAGCGAGAGCGTTTGCGCGCGCGTCAATTTTCCACTCGTGTAGAAAAACGTGCGAACAATTGTTTAAATTCTCGTCGGGGCGACGTGTGACGTATGCGGACCGAGCTTTCCGATTCTCGAACGAACGAAACCTGACTGAACGCGACACGAGCGCCCGAGTCAATGTATCTTCGAGGAGCGTCGACGTGTTGTCATCGCGGTATAAATCGTCGTATCTCGATAGGAAGCACGTTTCCTATAGCTTCGGACTTCATTTTTAACAAGTGAATCGCCTTATAGCCAGATTGTAAGCATTTATTAAACGATACAGCCGAGATATAGTCAGGTTGTAAATTACACAATTAATCAATGACAACCATTGATTTAACGCTTAGCGTTTTAAGATTAAACCGTGAGACTAAACTGTTTTAGTATACCGAACAGTAGGAAGGAAAAGTATTAGTGATATATAAAAATAATATGGCGGAGATGTAGAAGTAAAGAGAGCAATATTTTCCATATTATTAAATATATCTAAATTTATGAAACTGTATATTACATATATACCTACGAACGCTTATGGTGGTACATAAACGTGCAAACAAACATTAATTACACTGTTTGGTAACTTATAATGAAATAAGATTCATGCATGGTAACATTCCATCGTAACAAACAATAGGAAATACTTATCGTTAGTACTATCTATTCCCACTTCGTTATGAGTAGTTATCTGTTAAAGAGGCAAGCCTATAAAATATTATTTACAAATGGGCATTGATTAATACTACTATACGAATTTTGTCTCGACAAAATATTATATTACCATGACGTGAATCTTGTCTCGTTATGACTTACCAAATAATATGACTAACTTTTATATATACTTATAATTAACTTTTATCTTATTTATAATATATGTAGGTGTCTGTGTATAATATATAGTTATGTATATTTGCATGTATTTAAAAATGCATTGAAGAGAACGTTTTTCCTTTATCTCTATATTCTAACTGTACAAATACTTTTTTCTTTTACTGTATGTTTGTAAAAAATATCTTGCGACTTCTCTATACGTTTTCAAATTGTCTTCAAATTCAAACAATACAATCGTAACAGTCGTGTCTCGTTACAATGCTAATACAATACAAAAATGTTTTATATAACACGTACGATATATAGATCAAAGTTTTCCTTCGTAAGTAAGCCACTACATGCGCGACGACCAAAGACATGTTTTTTGAAACTGTTATCGAGCTGTCCTCTGGCCATGAATTTTATCATAATTGGACCAATCAACGTGACTTTGCAACTGTGACAGTATAATCGACTCGATATCAAGTGATTTGTGATCGCTGACGAGGTCGTGTAATAGCATCACAACATTAGAATTTCTTATCTGTCCGCGTGTCTGTGCTCCTTATCCCAATAAAACACCATTCAAAGTTCTTTCTCGATTTTCATATATGTACTGCGAAAGGGCAAATGATAGCAAATAAGAAAATACGCGTAATGGTTGACGACGTAAGCGCCACGATTTTAATGAGCAATGGAATAATCTGACCGCTCTCAACGACGACATAGATTTGAACTTTGCTTTACTTTTTGCATTCTATTTCGTTCTATGAACGCAATTTAATCCAGATATGTGGAACTTTTTTGCGATGTTTCCAAAGCGATGCTATTGTTGTTAGTCGACTCTTAAAAAATGGCTACTCGTCGTGAAAAATATTGGATGATATCTGAACAATTGCGAAACATAATAAGATTACTTTTCAATCATCTTTTTGATAGGATAGTAGACATATCTAAGTTAATACAATAGATACGACAAATACAGTACGCATGTAAAATATTGCACAAGTATACGCACGAGAATTGCCAAGTAATGGAGCAATTTGACTTTTTATACTCGTCTATTATATAATATACACGAGGAATTAGTAATTCTTTCAATTGCATGCTTGTTGCATCACGTTATTTTTATTGGAACTATATATTATATCTCCAACATATTAAATTTTTAATTAGTATAAACTTTACGCCTTTTAAACTAGTAGTAGTTAAAATATTAAAACTCGAATACTAATTTAGTCGACTGGTGAGAAATTTTGGTAAGTCGCTTTGTGTAAATGCAAATTTAGTCGAGTAGCTTAATCGAGAGTCGACTAAATGATTGACTGGCAAAGGGTACCACCAGGTAAAGAACTCTAGTCGACCAGAAAATTTATTAAATTGGATTCAGTGATCGATATTGAACACAACTACATTTTACTAACAACTGCACAACTAAAATTTGCGTTCGCACACGCAATTTTACTTGCCATTCAACCTTTAATCGACAGTCGATTAAGTTAGTCAACCAAATTTGCATTTACACAAAGCGACTTACTAAAATTTCTCGCCAGTTGGCCGTTCAATCCACCCGCTCGTAGCTACCCTGAAGGTTATCATTCAACGAGATAAATCTTGACTCGTGAATCTTCCGTTGGTTTGAAACGAAACTTTGCGAAAAAAAAATTAATCACAGTGAACGAATCAGAAGGTTATCAGTGTTTAGGATTGAAAAACGTCGGAAATGTATACTCGGAAATATACGCGCATCTATCTGTTATTCTTTCGGAAAAAAACTACTCGAATTGACTCGATAATCCTTCAGTAAGATTATCTGAAGGTAGTGTGTTACGAGTACGAGTCGTTGACTCGCCCCTACCTTCTAATATTTGTAAGTCGTGGCCTCAGAAAAAATATACATATGTAATAATTGATAACACGAAAAAAACGATAATATTGAAATTTTAGGAATAATAATTTTAATAAATAATGTATGAATAATTTTTATAATAAATAAATTTAACGCATAATTGTTATAATAAGTTGTTTTGATACATTTCCTTAGAATTTATATACATATAAAATAACAGACGAAATTTTATATACGATATACTTATCGTAAGTAAGCCTCGTAAAAGTAAGCCTCGCATCTTCTGCAGTCAAATGAAGCGTAACCGCAAACTATCTCACACTATCTTGCGTAATAAATGTCTTACAAGGAAGAATATATACTAATGTTTGCCCGTAGTCGAGATGAGGTGTTTTATACGTAGGAAAATTGCCAAATAGTCTCACTACTCCAATAATTGAGATCAATATTAAAAACACGTGTTTTCTAAATGAAACCAATTTGAATATCGTACATTTAATATCGAATGTTACAATATTTTCTATATAATAATTGAAACGAACCAAAATCTATTTTTGTACAACATTCTCTGAAATAAACTTTTTACTTCCGATTTAATTATTATTATGGAATTTATATTCCATAATATGTTCTTCCTTGTGTTTACTTTTTTAATATAATTGTTTAATGTTTCATCGTCTTCTCACGTCGATAACTGTTTATTTGTGAGCCTCTATTACCCGAACTACGATTGAGTGTAATTTCGTAATACATACAAGACTTATTACTATAATGAATACTATACATGCGTGTAAATGTCTATTATAGGAACTGTTCGGTTATCCGAACTACTTCATCCTCCCATTTGTTCGGATAAACGAGTTTCTAGGTATGTAGATTTAACAGATGTTAAAGAAATTTTCTAAATTTTCTAAAAATATTACTTTTTTATCATATTGTCATACTTCCTATCATAGTGTACCATGTACTTTTGTGATATGAAACAAATATTTTTATATTAACGTAATGAGCAAACGAAATTTTTATTTTACAAATTGCTTGGTAACATGAATGAATAAATGAATAAACCTGACCATAATAATTGTTTTCATACGATTTTTGAAATATTTATTGTAAAATAAATATACGAAGTAAAATCAAAATAAATCTTTAAATATATAATATCAAATTAGTAAACTGCAATTTTAATATTTTAAAAAATATGAATTCGCATAAAAATCCGCAGTGTAGTAATAATAAATAATTGTTATACTGTATAACCTTATACTATTGAAATTAATAATAAGCAATGTTTGCTTAATTCGTTACTATGACTTTTAGACTTCGTTACAGTACTCTTATGACAGCTACGGCCTACAGATAACCTTCTGTTCTTGAAATAATATACACCTATATATTATTCAAAACGTCTATAATTTGCATTTATATTTGCGATCTTAACGTTTCATATTCACATATCTATTTTTATTTTACCATCCATAACATAATGACAAGGAAAGTTATTCAAAGATATCATGTGTTCGACATGTCTTAAATGATATAATCCAATTAAAATCACGTATAAACAAAAAGCAAAACAATTGATCATATGAAATAAATAACAAGTCATAATGATCGCAGAAAAATACACATAACCTCAACGTGTGAAAAGGGTAAGATTTCTATGTATATACAAAATTAAGACGTTACCAAAAAAATCCATCGATTATTATTTGACAATTTGAAAACATTTAATAGGTAATGAAACATATAAGTATGTTATAAATTAACATTAAATTCTAAATAAAAATTCTACAATATAAAACTGCAATATTTATAGTGAATCAATGTTTCAGGATAAAAATGGAGGGGGGAAGGAAACGAATAGATTTTTTACCTTTCTGTCATCTACTTGTAGCATCGTTATTAACCTCCTTAGTCCACGCAGAAGCTGTTTCCTAATGCTCGTCTTCAGTAATCTTGCGAAGGTTACCAAAAGATAAAGTCTCCACTTTGGATCTCGGCCACCGTGTTTAGATTTTATATGTACCTATATATGTAGCAGTTGTACTCAATCTATGGATCCGGTAGACTATCAGACAACGTACAGTGCATACACATGCCATTGGCGAATTAAATCTACATATATGTAAATTATATATATGTATGTATATCTGCGACATAATCAACTATTCATTCCTGTAATATATATAAATACAGACATGCATTAAAATAGCAATCATTGTGTTGATAGGAATTAGATGATTCTCATTCTTATATAGATTATACATTTGTATATGTATACTAACCTATATATATATATATATATATGTTATGCGTATAACCTAAGAATATTGCTTAACTTAATAATCAACAGTCAGTGATAAACTACACCAGAAAAGGTAATGTAACTTTATGGAAAGAAAAATAACGGAGGAAATGTTATTTATGTAATGTTTTTTAATCAATTTTATGTAATTTATGAATTAACATTGAGGGCTGTTTGAAGAAAACGTCAACAATGGCTGAGATATCTTCTAATACCAGTGCGGATGAATGTACTCCAGCAAAAAAAATTAAAATAGAAACAGAAAATGAATGCAAAAATGCTACTAGTATACATGACGTAGAATTTTGCTCGTCTACATTCGATATAAAAAAAGTTTTGCAAAATAATTGCACAAGGAAACAGATATGTATAGAGGGTGCTTTTAAAGGTTATGAAGGTTCGGCGGTTATTTTATTGGAGAAACAAAATTTTTCGGATGATGAAGCAGCTTTGAAAGAATTATTTAATAAAGATACAGTTTTACACAAACTTTATAACAATAATATTTATGGGAATTATGAGTGTTATCCTCTTAAAAAATATAATGGTAGACTATAGTGAATTTATAACCTCATTTTCCTTTTTCTTCTTGTTTGATTATTGAAAACTTTTGTATCATTTAAGGTATAAATGCGACGATAATACATCCTGCAACGGCAAAACATATCGAAAAATTTCGGAGGAAAGATCTTCATATCATAGATGAAACTTATGAACTATATCAAAAAATTACTCTTCCATATATAGAGTCAAGCAGTTTTTCTATAGAAGTATGTGTACAAAAAAATAGAAAAAGTATAATATACAGGAAAAAGCAAACAAATATTCGATAGATTTTCATGCCAAATATATGAAAATTTAATTTGCTTTTACTGCTACAAGATTTATTTATTAGATTGAATTTTTGTATTTTTTTAGTGGGTGTATAATATTTTGGAACATAAGGCAGAACAAGATAAAATTGTATACGAAGATAAAGATGAGAAGACTGGGTTTATAATAGTAAATGATTTGAAATGGGATGGGCAAACAAATACATTAAAATTTATAGCACTTCCATTTCAAAAGATTCAATGTATTAGAGAGTTGAATGCATCTCATCTTCCTCTATTAAAGAATATAAGAGAAGCTGGAACTGCTGCAATTGCTGAAAAGTTTAATGTACCTGCTTCTCAACTTAGAATATATTTACATTATCAACCATCCTATTATTATCTCCATGTTCATTTTGCATATCTCATGTTTGAAGCTCCAGGTAAGTTTGGAATAAATATTTTGGTTTATTTTTATAGCTTGCTGCTGTGCCTGCATCTACGAAATAAGTTTGTTTTATAATAGATAATGTAATAGATAAGAAAAATAATTAACCTTCTAATTTTGTATAATTATTTTACAAATTTATATTATGTTTTAAAAACAAATGTATCACAGGTTTTCAAATGTTTTTCTTACATAGGTATATATGTGGAGAAAGCACATCTTCTATCTACAATTATAAGAAACATTGAATTAATGTCAGATTATTATACAAAGGCTGTACTGTCATACGCTGTTGCTGAAGGAGATCCTTTGTACACTAAATTTGTAAAAGAAGGAGTTATAAATGAAGTATCTAAATCTAAAACAACAGAAGATTGAAAAATAGCACAAGAATAATTATGTATTAAAGTGATTGTAATTGTTTTATACACTGTGTATGAAAAAATGTAACAGCACTTTACAAATCAAATTAATATCATTTACAAGTGTAATTTTATAATTTTAAATTATTATAAATTCTATTTAATATGCTTTATAACTAATAAACATTTTATATAAGAATCATATGAATCGCTTTTCACTTGAAAATTTCTAATTAAAAAAAGAGTATATCTGGAATCAATTCTTATTGAATTGACATAGTCTCTTTGAAAAAAGATAGTGTACAAATAAGACTGTAAGATTTAGAATATTTTAAATATATTTAGTTAATAGGTTATTGACAATAACATTCGTGAAGTATTTGTAATGATGTAATGAAAATGAATATTACTTGTAGCAATATATATTAGATATAAATAGTACAATTAAAAAAGGGCTTTTCAAATATATTTTTGATTTTAATATTGACAAACTATGTTTACTCAATTAAATAACAAAATATTATCTTTATATGTAATATCATTGATTATTATATTATTTAAAGTAAGTATATTCAGCACATATATATTTACTTACGTATACATTAAATAAACCTTAGAAAATTTTAAGTAACTTTTTAGGTGTTTTTATTCTTATTAATGTGAAGAAAACAACTATCGTAATCGAGGAGAATAACATTTACGGAAATTTCGACTTCTCTCGATATTCTTGACCGCGTTAAGAAATAATCAATCGTTTCCAATTACAATTTCTTCACTCACATTAATCTCCTTTTTTGTCTTGCAATGTGTTCCATATGAAACGATAGGTGAGGTAGAAAATTGATGAAATAAAGTTGATTTATATGTACACGTGACAATTTAATCATATTAATTATAATATATAAATTATACACGTGTCATTTTACAATATTTATTTTAATAAATATTTCTATCGTATAAATGGTGGTACATAGTACACAATGAAAAGTCATTAAGTACCAATACCAAGAAGTACCTATTTTTTTTCCTTTTTTCTTCCTTTTTTTCTTTCTTTCTTTTAAATCTTATAGCATAAAGGAAAGAGTGTAGAATTTATTTACAAAAAATGTAACAAGATTGGGAGAAAGTACTGTTTATGCATACTAAAATATCATATTTATTACGTATGAAAATATTATGAGACATTTTGAGTTTTTAAATATGCACGAATATCCAAATTGTAATTCACTGTGCTGCAATTAAGAGAAGAATGAACATCTTTTTTGCCTATTATGTCGTATCAACATCGTGATCGATGTATTTGTAATCCTCTCATCATCATGCACGAAGAATTAAAAAAATTACGAAACAAATGAAATTTTAATAAATATTCTTCATTAGAAGGTATTCTTTGAGTACGAATTCCTTTTTAACCACCTAAAAACTATGATATAAAAGTATTTAAAAACTCAATCGAGGAAATATAATCTTGTCATCGTTTTTTTCAACGATATTCCTTAGCAACGATGTGTATTTTCGTCGAAGTATTACGTGCACCTTTTAAAAACGAAGGAAAAAAAGAAAAGAATAGATTAATATTAATTGAGCCGTTGACATAAAGACGTAGAAAAATTTACTTCCGAGATCAAGATATATAATTACAAAAAAGTATATGTATGAATAAAAAAAACCAACAACCATAATGTACTTACTTACTTACATGTCTACACGTAAGATTTTCTGATTTATTGTATAGAAGTTACGCAAAAATGAAATTTCCGCCTCGAAAGATTCTCATCTTTCAAGCAAGATGTTTCCTTTCTTTTTTTAAATATCTTTTATGCGAGAGACAGGGAGTTTAATAAAGTATATTTTTGTTTCGCAATGTTCGCTTAAATAAATCGTAAAAATGTTCCACTCAGCTTGTCCTTAATGAACTACACACATTCATACAGACTAGACCAATTTCAGTGTAATGCCGGCCATTCTATTCGAACTGAAACGATTCAAATAGTCGAGAATGGGATGATGAAGAACGTTAAAAGATCAGACGTTTTCCTTTCTTTCTTTAAAATATTAACGCATGAGAAGAGAAGGGCATTTGCGTGCATTGTCATCACATTACGAGATCAAAATCATTTTTTTCATTTTCCTTTCTTTCTTAAGGTACATACCTTAACAGGATTTTGAAAATTACCTTAACGCTAAACTAAAAAAGAGAAAGAGAGGCGAATGTACGATTATAAACGAAGATCACAGGAGAAAATCGTGATAAATAGACTGCACATATTTACGTAAATTCATATTTTTATGAATATAATTTTAAAAATGGGACTTAGAAAATTGTTTTATTTATTAAACATTGTTAAAAGTATCGTACTTTTTGATGACATGATTTGATCCACAATGTACTGAATTTTAAAAATGATTTCCTGTAAAAAAAAAAATAGGAAATGCCTTATCATGTTCTTTCCCTGTAGTCTTCAAATGATGAGATGCGAAAGCTACGCGTTGTATTCTTATGAAATTGTTTAAAACGAAAGAAAAATTTGTCACTATATCTGAATATGTGTAAGTATATTCTTTCTATCTAAAACGTTTCACGTTCCTTCAATTATGTATTAATACGATTTAAGAAATCATATTAAACATATAGTTCGCGATGATAGTACAGCTATAAAACATAACGGTGCATGTTCTCGAAAACATATTTTCGTTTTCATAATACATAAGGTTATTTTCAGAAAGATCTAGTAATTTCTTATTAACTCACACAATCACAATGCACGTTACTTTTGATAAAATACATTTTTTCAATCTCCTCTTTCTTTATATCACCGTCAAGCTTTACATGTTTCTCATCTACGAAGTAAAAAAAATACTTTATTTGTCCCGCAAAATAAGAATGAAAAGTCTTAATATAGCAAACTGTATAAAATAATTCAATTTCTTCTAGTCTTGTTTCTTTCTTATCAAAACGTATGACGATAATAAATAAATTAAAAAAAGGAAAAAACCGTTAAAATGATTATCATCCTAATGCAGTGTTATTTCATCTTAATAAACACATTAATTGATTTATTACAATAAAAATCACATAATACCATAGGGATGACGTTAATATATCACATGCATATACAAGTACATTACATGACTGTGCAATATTATACACTTCCAAAAGATCATTATGTACTGTACACCTAGCATCTTATTTTTATAATTGTTTATTTATAAAATCTCATAAACATAACGAATCAAGTATTTTGCATTCTATTTTTAGGAGAAGAATTTTATCCACGAATCGTGTAATAAATATAATTATGTATATACATTTTAACGCATTTTAAAGCGTTCAAATAGAAACAAACAATCCAATTTTTATAAAATTTGATTGTAAAAGTATGTACATATTTTAAATTATGTTCATATTTTATTATTTAGCTGTAGTATGAAAAATGTACATACAGCAACATCAGAATTTCAAGATATGGTTGTTAGAATACAGTAACATTATCTTTCTTTTTAGATTTCTTCACAGTTTCATAGTTAATCAATTATCCATCATATTTATAATTTCATTACAAAATTATCCCGTATAACAATATGTAAAAACATAAAAAAGAAATATTATGTTGCAAAACATAATTATTAATCACAATACAATATTCTATCACAAATTTAACTTGAATTCTAAATCAAACTTTCCTTTTTAAATTAAAAAAGTACTTTTTGTAACAAATCTTCATACTTCATTCGAAAACATTTAAATACATAACAAAAGCAATATATCGTTATTGTCATAGAGAAGTTATTTCAGTGCATTTTAAATAATATACTACAAAGTACTTTACTACAAAGTACGACATGAAACATACAATTCCTTACAAATGTGAGGTGCAATTACTATGCAGTCGTCCCGAGTCACATAGAAAGAATGCCTCTTCGTAAGTTATTACATATGTAATTAAACATAGACGACCAATCCCAAGCTGTTCTATACCAAACAATTAAATGTACGTGTATATGCTATATGAAAGTTAAATGAACATGTACAGCATGAATGTGAATGTCATGTGCCAAGTCATGTGCGTGTATATATGCCTATAAAATATATCACATTAACTCAATACAAACAATATGAATTAATTAAATAGCAAGAGTATATTCGTGAAACCAGCCTTATAGCGGAATTAAATCCATGATAAGTATATTAGCCGCAAATATTACGGCATCCCCTGATCAGGTACTTAATGTGCACTTGATAATGTGATACCTTGAAAAGAAAAGCATTCGTTTTTCAAAATGATATTTCCATACAAGCATTTTACACCTTTATCAAATTAACTCATTTATGTTCTGCATTAAAAACATTATCAAATTTCTTTTTTATGTAATGCATTACACTCAACTGTATGTATATTTAATAAAAAAAGATAATTAACAAAAATTCAATATTTTTTTACCTTATTTACATAATATTCTGTTTATTTATCTTTTAAATGATTTATCTGATAAATAATTTCTGTTAAGTTGGAACATCATTTAGAAATTACTATATTTTATTTAATATTTTTAATTCGTTTAATTCATTATTTATCATAACATTTTTTGTTATAATACTGATTCTGCTTTGCTACTATGCTAAAGTAATGATGTATATTGAAAGCAATCAATTTCAATTTAGTTTTTTCTCAATTTCATATCTGACTTAAGATAATATGATTAGAAAATTGATTAAAAGATTACAATCATAAATGAGTTAAAAGAGCTTTCACTTAAAATAAATTAAACTAATTAATTTTATATAATGTGTTTTAACTATGCTACGCAAGTGCCCAAACAATTTTAGTAAGTTTTGCTTTGCGTTTAGTCTATTTTAAGTAATTATTTACACTGTTTCATTACATTATAAAGGCTTATGCACATAATGATACAAGTTGACATAGACACAAGTCTGATTAATCTTAACTATAAAGAAATTAATTTTAATGATAAAACAAATTTCCATACCAGTCGGATGATAATTATTGATGGAATAACGAATTTTAGCATGTGTAAAATGAACTGTATCATTTCCTTTATAAATCTTATATAAAGAAGCATTAACAAAATTAAAGTAAGCACATTATTCCCCTACAGTTTAATTGCCAACATCAGTGAATTATTAAATTTTAAATATTTTTTATGCAAATCTAGGAACGAAAAAGATCAGCACTGTTTATATAGTAAAATAAAAAAGAAATATGAAGCATAGGTTTTCTCAGAGTTATATGACTTTTGTATTGATATGCTTTTAATTTTTTAAGCAAAAATGTTGAAATTTCCACATTTTAATGTAAAATAAAAATAATTTTATAACCCGTAACATATGCATTGTGCATTAACATTTTGCAATTATATTTAGTATGTGGATCATCCAAGAAACACAAAATTAATTAATAAACTTAACAGTTTGATAATAATATCGATAAATCTTTTATAATTTTAATTAATGAGAAGAAACAGTAATTGTTATTGCTTTTTCATGTAAGGACAGAAATATCAAATGAATATTAGATATTTAATAAATATTTGTGCTTATAGAAATTCATTTGACTAGTTGGTCATGATCCACTATGTTATTAATAAATTGTCATGACAGTGCTTTATATATACAATCATGGAAGAATGACTTTTATGATATCAACCAGTCGTTAATTAATATTCATTGGAGCAAGCAGGTACTGGCTTTCTTGCGGATTTAAAGCATATATAAAATTCACATCTTTTTCTAGAGATCTTTTATACGTAATGCCATCTTTTCCTGAAACTTGCATCTCAACTATTTTTTTGTGAAGGAATTAACTTGTTTATTATACCTTAGAATGAATATGCTGGTATACACTCTAATGCTGCTATTAATCTTTTAATACTTCATCAATGAAAAAGATTTAAAGAGAATTCAATTATTTTTCTACAAAATATTCAAGCGTTAATAATTAATTCTTATACATAAACATCGTTCGGTGTTAAATATATTACTCTTAAAAATTATAAAAAATGAATTTAATGCTTTTAACATTAAACCTATAAATTAGATATGTAAAAAGTAGTATAAAAACGATGAAAGAGAAAGAGAAACGACGTATCGCGTAAGTAATATATGTTATATAAATAGTCAATGATAATCAACTTTTACTAAATAACATCATCGCTGGTTGATAATAGTGAAACTTATAGTATTGTAAAAGAGACACACATTATATACATTAAATGTATCCATCAAATGTGTGGAAGGAAGACGTTTGCGGATAAATTAAAAAAAAATCTTTGTTTCATTCCTCCAGACTGCTCAATGAAAAACCGTATAATTCCAATATTAATAACGCTATTAAAAATTAGAAGTTCAATTTGGAAAAATGATTCCATTACCTATATGTACGATTTAATAGTTTAGTACATAAATACACGCGCGCGTGGCATTACACATTAGTTTATCTCTTGAAGCTCATTAAACAAATTGGGTAAAATAAATCTATCCCTTCATTACCAATTACAATATACTTAACTTAAAAATTCCCTTGTTTACAAAATTTCTATCTATCACATAAAACACTGTACACGTTTCAAAAAATCATTATGAAACATTAACACTTATTTCGCACCGTTCGAAAGCCAATACACAATTGTACCACTAAACTAAAAAGGTTTACAGAGACATTTAAAAAATATAAAAAATGTAGAGAAATATGAGAGAGAGAGAGAGAAAGAGAAAGAGAGAGAGAGAATCAATACGTTGGTGATTATTTCAAAATAAATTTGGCGTTTCTAACATTTACATTAATCCTCTCAAATGATAACGGCAGGTTTTTCAATGTGTATTAATGGCTGGTTTTGGATGATCACATGACTTAAAATGGCTTCATTTGCCAAAGACATTAAATACAGTTTGTATGCTGGACTAGCTTCGGATTACGACTTGAACAAGATTTGTGTCTATAACAAGTCGTCATAGATTTAGGCATATGCTGTAGGAGGATCGAATACAGATTGAGTCTTCAATTTTTCTATGCTTCTAACAAATAAGATATGCCGCTAGTCGTTCGTCGATCCAATTTATATCGTTTTTCTAGCTCTTTATATCTACATTATGGTATTTTTAAATAGAAAGTGTTGTGTGAAAATCGATATAATTCGAACGCTATAAAAAATTAGTAAAATATACAGTTTTCTGTTAAACGTCAACAGTAAATTTATCAAACGTTACCATCTAAATAGAAGTACTAAATTTAATTTAAAATTTAATAATTATCTATAACTAGATTACGCATGTCACTGTTGCCTCATTTTAGTTTTAATTTTTCTTAATACATCTGTTGCAAGTACCAAAAAGATGAAGAAGGTACCTGTTAGATCGACCTACAGCATGTTTAACAGAACGTAACTAATTTTTAAATACTTTTTTAATTTAGTATTAGTCACGTCCCATGGTCATAAGTAGTTAATAACGTTGTATTAATTCAGGTGACAAGTACGATATAAAACATGTTTCTAGAAGCCTCCCATGGAAGACATTTATAAAAGATACCTCCTGTTATGAAATTTGACAAATTTATAGCATGAGCCACGTTTTTTAAGCAAATGTTACACAAATATTCTACACTACAAGTGTTAAAAAGATCTTACATCTCATTAGTCCTACGGATTTTAAATATAAAACTTTGATTTCAATAAAACAAGTATATGCACGTATAAAACATAAATTCATATTTATACTTCCATTGAGAAACAGACTGAAACATGTTTATGAAATATATACCCAACTTTTGTGAAGTCATAATGTGGCCAACAATTGTTTCTTCAAGCTTCGGTAGACGCTATTAGGGAATTCTTGGGTGTATACGCTGTCGCATTTGGATCCAAATTTGAAACTGTACACCCTGGACAGAGACTTTCATTTGAACGTATTTTCGTACCTGCTACTCGTACTTCATTATTTAATCGAAGCTTAGATGTCGCACAGGTTGGCGCAGGTCCAAACGTATCTTGTGGCATCACAGCTAAATCTTGAGCTATTTTTGCTTTTAACATTTCAATTTCCTTCTCTTGAGATCTAATTAAACCTGATTCAACAATATGCGATATTTAACATACACATACATACATAAGTACATATATATATATATATATATATCAATTTATTATATATATATATCAATATATATATTTATATATCAATTTAATATACATATACTAAAATCGTTTATATAAATAAAACTATGTTTGAAAAATTGATGTTTCGGTCCCATTTAAGTTTATACATTTCCTTGATTACCAAAAATATTGAAGATTTATAATTTTAAATCGAATCCTACTTACTTTCTCTGATTTCTAATTGTCGCTTGGCTTCACCAAGTGCAGAAAATAAATCAAGCTTTATGCGCGTTTCTGCACTTAAGCTGTCTTCTAAATGCGCAGTTTTATCTTGTAGCGCATTTAGTGCACCGAGTAAAATTTCAGACTCTTTATGATTTTCTTTACAACGAGTTACATCTTTTTCTAATATGTTGCACCTAAGAAAATATGTAAGAAATTAACATTTGATATATAGTTTAGTGAATTTGCAATACAAAAAAGTATTTAATTATTAACATATTAAAAACTCTCGAACATAATTTAATTGTTTATATTTGAATGAAATTTTGACTATTATCTAGTATATTTACGACACTACAGATATTATTGTTTTATATCCCGATGTGTCAGCTTATATTTATATTTAAAACTTTATTTACATAAAAATTTTTTTATTATTTCAACATCTTTACCTATCTTCCTTCGTTTTAAGTTCTCGCCGTAAGTTTTTGAGATCTTGTTCCATTTGTGTTCTACGACTTTTACAAGAATCTGTACATTCTTGTCTAATAAGTGGCGGAGGTGGAGGCGGAATTGCAGATCGTGCTTCTTCTGCAGCTCGTCGTGCTCGCCTCTCGGAAACTAAAGATGCTTCGCAAGCAGTGCGCTGTTTCCGCTCTTCTGCGATTCGTTTTTCCAACGAAGACATTGTTTGTTTATCTAATTGACGAGCTGTTACTAATCCATGTAATCTATCCAAAATAAAAATATTTATGTATATAAATAAAAATATATTTAATAGTGTAAAAATATCTACGCGTATATGTGTATTGGAAGAAAAATAGATCTTTTAAATACAATTTTAACAATATAGAAATGATACTGTATGTGTGTATACGCACTTGCTTTGCAACTGATCGTTATCATGCTGAAGTTGCTGTATATCACCCTTAGCTTGACGTTCTCCATTTTGTAGAGAACTAATCTGGGAACGAAGTTCCTGTTCCAGTTGTCGACTGGATTGCAGATCTGACTTCAAGCGTTTTATGTCAGCTTCGAGCCTGCGACACATCAGTAACCTATTTAAACGATATTATATTACACTAAAGAAAAAATCTGATAATATAGAGTTGCATATCTTTCAATTCAATAAAAATAATAATTACATTTTACGAAAATCATAAGGATTAAGGAATAAGGAAAGTATAACTATACACACAGTATTAAATTTCAATTTTATATATGGATATAGAAATGAAGAAGCACAAAAAGTATGTTGCATAAAATAACATTTTTGTTGATTCACTAATTGATGTAAATAACATACCTTTGACAATATTCGTCTTGCTGCTTTTGCTGCTCTGTTATATTATCAACCGTGACTTTCACTTGACGTGTTTTTCGTTCACGTTGAGTATTAACAGTGGACGATGATTCTCGATTTTCTTTTATATTATTCCACTTTCCTGTTACAGAACCATTAGTCTGTGATTTTATTGTAGTATGTCCACAATTTGCACCTTTAATAAATTTGTCTTTCTCTACTTCATTGGCATCAAAATCATTTATTGATCTGTAATTTTTATTTAAAATGTTAACGAATCTTTTATTACTATACATAATATGGATACTGTTTAGTTTCCAAGATACACATGTCACCCAACTTACCCAACTCTTTCAATGAACTGCATATCACTGTGATTAACAGTATTCCCATTTGTATGTATAAATCTTTTATCGTTTTTATCAGATTGTGATACATTTGTTACATTATGCTTATTATGTTGCTCTTCTTGCTTTTCACCTTTGTCTAAGGACTTCCTATGATTATTTTTTGTTGTTACACTTTGGTTTGTTGATGTAATTTGTGTCCCTATATGTAAACTACCATTTTGTACACCTGTTTCTACAGAATTATTATTGCTTCCTACAATGCATTTTATGATTAAGCTATATTATTATTTTGCTATTATATATATATTAAAAGTTGAAAATAAATACAAACTACCTCTACTTTTTTCAGGACTTGGATTGCACTGCAAATTTAATTTATTATTTTGTGATTTAACATGTTGCTCTAGTGTTGTAATATGTGTTTGTGATTGAACTTGTATTGGTTGTATCGTAGTGGAAGTTTGTTGCTCTAGAGGCAGTGCTTGCTGCAATAGTTGTAGGTAGAATTCATTCTCCTTCGCTACATCTTTTTGTTTTCTCTGGCAAAAAAAGGCAGTCATGTAAATAAAACGTTTAAAAATAGTCTTTGAATAATTATGTATTTATTACAGATTTACCTGTCTCATTCTGTAGCCAATGTAGCTCTTAAAACCAAAACCTAATGTAACTACAGGATAACCAATGCTGAAAAAAGATAATACTTATAATTATTTTTATTATTACTTTTGAATTGATATTCAACATTAAATAGCAAAGTATGTTTTATTTATAATAACAGATTTTGTACAGTAACATAGGAATAGGTTATTATTTTTTTGTTAATCATAAAATTGTTCCTCTGAAGTGTATCTTACAATATTCAGTGGCAAAGAGTAAATGTATAAATAAGGAAAGGAAAGAGAGTATAATAACAAAAATATATATACCAATGCGCTGCGAATGGTCGACAAAGATCCAAATGGAAGGGCATATGTCTCAAATCTCTTAATCGAACTGCTGCTTCTATGTATAGAAATAGTAACCATAACATCACAGTTGGAAGGCACACACCTTTATCTGTTCCATATACAATATATTTATATCAATCTCATTGCAATTAAATTAATTCAAACAACCTAAAGATATGTTTATATTTACCTGTGTGCCAAACATATTGTACCCAAACATAAGTGCTAGCAGCAAAAAACAACCAATGTACTGGTATGAAAAAGAAACAAATCATATCTGATGTAAGAGCAATACAAATAAAAAATACAGAAAAGGCCTGGAAATATAATAGTCTATGTTATTTTAAAATCAGGTATAAGCACATATGTTTTGAAATGTAGGTTACTTACCAAGCCTTGATATTTAAAAGAATCGTAAACACTTCTGAGAAGTAGCCAAAATGGCCACAAAAATTCAAATCGGAATTCTAAAATGAAGTCTGCCAAAATTACCATGGCCCATAGTAGAAGA
Organism: Bombus breviceps; assembly: GCA_014825925.1. NCBI lineage: Eukaryota > Metazoa > Arthropoda > Insecta > Hymenoptera > Apidae > Bombus > Bombus breviceps. The sequence goes on along the minus strand of CM026194.1, from coordinate 6,347,106 downwards.
AATTTTAGATAAAGTAAAGTACTGAAATAAAAAATTTCATTATTTTATTATCATTCTTGTAACACAATTATATAATTAAGGATCTACAATTGCAAAAGTTTCAAAGGAAACAAACACTGTGACAAAACAAAATAAGCAACTCTTAACTAAGTAAAATAAATAACAAATCTAAATTATATAGTTATATGATGTAAGCCAATGTTAATATAGTTTTTAAGAAAAGGGAATAAATGAAGGAAAAGTTGTTGAACTGGCAAATTTCTTTGATGTGGTTAGACGTAAAAATCTTTCAATTACATGGCACGTTAGGCGAAAAATTGTGAATACAGGTAAGAAAACAATTATAAAGATGTAACTCAACAAATGTTTTTGTAAAAAACAGGCACACATGGTCAAGGTTTTAGTGAAATGTCAAGCAGCTTCTGGAAAGCGGTGGATGATCACGTATTGACACAATGTATCAGAGAGGTTTCGCACTTCGCATCAACCCGAAAGTACGTAACAGTTTTCGATCGACGATTTGACAAATATCTCGAGGGGCGATCGGTCAGATTTTTGGTTATTTTTAAAATTAGCCGTTCCAAATGAGAAGACATATGGCGGCCAAAACTTACCTTCCGTAGATCCCCTCAGTGAGCTTGTTGCGTTTCAAGGGCCTCCGAAGCTTACCACACTCGACATTTCTTCTCTTCATATTCCTCGACGCTTTCACCACCGGTCAAACCGACGTTATTCGCGGCGAGCAACAAAATGGAAAAAACCGCAAATCTTCACAGCGGAGTCGCGAAAAAAATCCACTGTCTCGCGCGCGCGACTTCTATCAGTCTCTTTTGTTGTCATTCGTCTGCGGACAGATTCGAGGTTTTACGGCGGTTTACCGAGCAGCTGATTGGTCCATTGTGGGATATGGCGCTAATCAGCAACAAAAATCACCTGCTGGGATATTTTAGCTTGCAATGCACTTGCGACCGATTTACACTTATATCGTACCCTACTCGGGAAATAAACAGGCATGGAAAGAGCTAAGTAATTTTTGCAGAAAATGTTTCCAGATAATGGACTTTATCGATCGTACATGGTTTCGATTGTACCGTAGGTCAATCGACTTGTTTCACTTACGTTAACAGCGCTCTGACCTAGCGATACGTGAACTACCTTTCTCTTCCTCTTTTGCTACCTCTCTGTCTCTGTTTTGTTCCCGCTTCATCTTGTCACCTGATATATATAAGTATATTATATATATATAATATATAAGTCTACCCTGTTGCTTAACGCAAAACATTTTTCAAATCATTAACCTTTTTTTTATCTACCTATCTATTTTATCTATTTATCTATAATAAAGAGAAGTTTGAAAAATTATTTATCTTGTTCTTACTCGTATTCAACACTTGCCAATGTTGAGTTACAAAGGAGATTTATGTAGAACTTAAAAAAAATCTGAAACGTCTTGTTTTATTAAGAATCAAACAGGTAAATTTATTAAAGTAATAATTAGTAATAAATAATAATAAGTAAATTTATTATAGATGATTTTACTTATTCTATTTATCACTTACAGTCTCAATTAATGTAACATATTGATATCGATGAAGAACATTAAAATGGATGAGTATGTATACTTATTTCTACTGAATTGCACTGTTGTAAGCATTACAGCAGAAATATACTTGGAAATAACAAATAGAAGTATACCTACTGTACAAAATTATGTCTTTCTTATATTTTTCTATTTCATAGTCTTGAAGATTTTAATTATTTTATTTCAATGTATCCATAGTATGAACATTCCGATTGTGAAAAACAATGATATTAAATTTACTGTAAATATGTTATTTTACATTAATTTAATATGTTTTATTATGTTAATCATGATTAAATATAATTATATTTATAACTACATACAAATATTTGATGCATTCTCATGTTTTATATGCTCTGGAATTTCATACATATTATTACTAATCGTAAACTCATATGAAAAGAGAGAAGAAAATATTTTTGATATTGAGTCAGTGAAGGGTTTGGATTATGGAACCTCTATGGCATACAGTTATTATTATGGATATTTAAAAATAATACTTCCTTCAACAGGATCTATTAACAAAGGTTTAATTGAAAAGATAGAAAATTTTGAAGACAATCATGGTGTACATATAAGTGTTCACAAACTATTTATTTTAATTCCTTCATCATCGTACATTCCACCTAATCTTAAAGAAGCTTCATATCATTGGATGGAAAGTGCAATGAATTTAGAGAAGGAAGTGTTAAGTCGAGCAGGAGTTAAAGGGCGAACATATCACAACAGTGTATATAAAATTTATCCCAATAGTCAAAGATTAGAGACACCTTTCTACATAGTGGTAGAAGGTGCAACACCTTTGTTAACTTTCCATGAAGTTCAAAAACACGCTCACAATGAAACAAATGTTTATAAGAAATATTGTAAATGTATCATACAGAAATTTTATGAAAAATTAAAACAGTTATTAGATGCTGATCCAGAATGCGCAGATCTTTGCGAACTAATTTATTACAATGATTATGACAATAATGGAACAAAAGTCAATGTGGCGAAAGTTCTTTTAGACAGAATATTCAAAATTCAAAATATAAGTGTAGAAAATACATATAATATATTTACCTGAATTTTAACACACTTTAATGGCATAAAAAATAACACATTATTAAGCTATGTTAATGTGATATAACAGCATATATTTGTCAAAGATTAGCCAATATTTGTATATCTGGTTTAACTCTTTAATAAATGAAAATGTAATATTTTATATGAAATCATTTTATATGAAAGAAACAAATGTATATTTAAATACATAGAATTTTATATATTGATATTTAATATAATTTATAACTTATAATTAAATCTATATGATGATTAAGTCTGTTAAACATTTTGATTTTCTAAAATATCATTTTCATAGGAAAAGAAAAATATATTTTCGATTTTCTTTACTTTTATCAAATTTTCCCTATTCCTTTTATAAAATAAATTGTTATGTTGTATGTACATGTTATATAAAATAAATATTAAAAATTGAAAATTTTTCATCTATTTTATGATATATTTTAATCTACAAAATTCGATTGTATAAAACTTAATTGTGAAAATATTTAATCATATTAAAACATTATATTGAAATAAAAGTCAAATAACTTAATTTACATAACAAAAATAAACTCTCTATGGACTAAAATAGCTCCCTAATAAGTCTATAACTATGATTCACAGGTAATAACTTTTATTATCAAAATATCATTTATTCATTGTAGTACAAATATATGTGAAATTATAAAGTAATACATCCAATAGTGCAAACATGAATGTACTGATTAAAATTTTTTGTCACCTTTATTAGCATATAAGATGATAATGCAATAAATCAGTGTAACTATATCAATTACATTTAACATTTTTAGATGTTATAAACACTTATTACTATTTAAGGCCCTTAATGGCACATAGTTATATAAAAATTGCTAATATATTTTTCTGTTATATATTGATTCTTATTATTCATTAAAGTGGCTGGCACAACATGAATATATTGTAATTACAGTTTCTTACATGTCCATCTCAAATTGTTCTGCAGATTCTTCAATTACTGGAGTATCTGTAACATGTTACAATCAAAAGGTTATGGCATAATCTATCCAAAATCTAAATCAAATTATTGTAATCAGATTGCAGATGTTTATACAAACAGATATTTTCATGAACACCATACAAATTTTGCACGTTTACATTTCCTATAAATACATAAAAATCTATAATTTACTAGTAGTCATGCGATAACTTAGTGAAATAGGTATTGACCTTTGTTAATATGATTTTTCACTGATGTTGAGAGACTTGATGTATTTTTTAATAACTCTCCGGGTATGGATGGCATATTTCGTGGTGGTGTTCGTGATATGGGAGAATTTCGTAAATTCATCAAGAAATCACGTTCATAAACAATACGTGTACCTAGAAAAAATTTATTGATTATTTATATAATGAGAATATTCTCTACCTCCCTCAAAAAATTATATACAATTATATTAATAATTATAGTAATATCTCATATGTACTATCACGATCATATTGTGATCATATTATAAACAGGTCTTGACACTCATACACTGAAGTCTAGGGAAAACCGTCCGAAAATTGAGTTGCGATTAATTGTGGAAGATCAACATGGGAGACAAGAAGATTCTCGTTCTGCGCATGCATGACATGGTATAAATGTCTCAGACAGAGATAGAGATACTGTACTGATCTCTGTTTGTTTCGTACAAACACGGACTTTGTTAATTTTTTACAACTATTCACGACTCAATTTTCGGATGGTTTTCTCCACCGAGTGTCTAGACCAGTTTATATAATCGTGTGTAGCATATTTGAATTTTGAACAAATATTGTGATGTTTAACTAATAACTGAAATTTAAATTTAATTGTAAAAATGTAATTGAACTATCATAAACTTAATCTCTTAAGAAAAGATGAAATACACTCCTAAAAGAAAGTTACTAGAACATGATAAATTATAAACATAATATAAAATACAAGATGTTTTACAAGAATAAAAACTAATAAAGTGGATGTAAACAATTGAAAAATGTATAAAGTTTATACAATTACATTAATATCTTCTATTTAATGAACTATTAATGAATTATAACTATTTAATGAATTATAACTTCACAATATAATCAAGACCTAATCCACGCCAAAGTAAAAAGTATCAAAAATATTTTTATGAGTGCTTCGGAAACTAGATCCGGACTGCGATTATACATATATATAAATAAAATTACTCAAAATCATGACCTTGACATCATATTTGAAAATCATGAACATCGGTGGAATATATTCTGATCAATATAATTACCTAAATTATTGTTTAATGGGTCAATAGTTTACTAGTAACGTAAAAGAAGAAAGACACTAACCTCCGGGCGTAGTTGAAAAAAGCGTTCCACCGGGGGTAGATGAATAATCAATAGGTAACTGACTTGGATCGTTAATAACGACTCGTTTGGAAGGTATGTTTTGGCTCTGGGTAGCTTGCCTAGCAATCGGTGATGCAGACATGCTTGATCTTTCAGTTTTTTCAAGAATAAAAAGAATTTCAGTTCAGGAAAATTGCTTTAAATAAAACATAAATATAAGGTTTGTAAAACGATTCGCTATGGCTGTTGACAAATAATTTTACTGCGTAATTTACAAAAAATGACGAAGTCCTTATGCTCGATTTGGAGATACAAATATAAACAGAATTATTAAAAGAATTGGTTTTGATACGAATTTTAAACGAATTTTATGCCCACTGTTTAAGTCAGTTAGAATATTGCACGGACGCAATAAAATTGATTAAGTAGAAACAAAGTATAACATACGTGTAACCTAAAAGATCGAATCACGAACGAACACAACAATTCACAACACAAAGTCTCACCATACGATAAGTAATTGTTTTATATAAGTTCACAAGTTCTCCCCACTTCTAAGATACTACAGAAATACTACCCAAAGCATTACCAATCATTGGCGCGAACTATCGTGTTATCATTGTACTAAATTAAATTCAAGTACGGTAATTAGTAATTATGTATTCAAATGTTATAACATGTTTTAAATATTGTAAACACGAGTATTCTATGTATTTACATATCTATGCGGCAAGATTATATTAAAAGAATTGAAATTCGAGATTTTATTGATATATAACTTTATTATAAAATTTTAATATGTTTTTCAATCTTAATCAATAAATAATATATTATAAACAACAAAAATATTTAAATATTAATCGAAATTTAATTTTAAACGTTCAATGGTATATAGCTATTCTATTTTTACTAATAATCATTATTTAAAATTGGAGCTTTTAATAATTTTCTAGTAATCATGACTTTGTTGAAGAAAAATTGAATAATTTGGATATATGTAACTTTATGAAGCTGGTTGTGCAGTTAAGTATTTTTTGTTAGTGATCGCATTTCTTATGCAACGTTAAATTATTGATTAAACTAAAAGTATAATATAAAAAGTTCTCCATTATTAATCATACACATTTTTAATACATAGACTAAAAGTATATGATAATATCCTTCTTCCTCGCCATATTATTATTCCTGCAATATTTTTTATTTTCTCAGGTATTATACTATCAAGTACTTAATCTATTTAGTTTAAATTATTACGGAATTAAATTTGTTTAATTATATAAAAAAATCAAAATATAAATATTTACAAATATCTAAATATAAAAATTTGCCATAACGAGAAAAGATCAATCATATTTGAATGTCAATTAACAAATGAAAAGCTTTGTTTTTAATTTATAAATAATTACTTAACGGTACTGAAGCCACAAAAATTTAAGTAGCTTATGACTGACCATTATCGATATTAAAAATATATAACAAATTAATTTTTTGTTATGGATATACTCATACTTCTTTAAAATAAAAGATTTTTATTGTAATTAAACTAAAGTTGAACGAATAAAGAAAGATAATGTACCTACTAATGTTATCAAATGTTCTTTAATAAATTAATCGTGTTCATGTACTTTTTAAATATTATTCCAATTTTCGTTATTATATTTGAAACATGATTACACATTTTACTAATACATTTTGTATTAGTATGTACATGGCTCAAAAAGTGTAAATAAAAGTGTATTCACCTCCAGCGTTTTCCACCATAGTGGCAGCGACACACTTCCAAATCATTTGCTATTTTCGATTTGTAGAATTTTTAGTTCAAGATCAGAATGTTTTTTTAACGGAGAAGATTAGAATGTATTATTCGAACTTTCTCCTTTTCGATTTTTTCAATATAAATAGCAAACATAAACTCGATTAAAAATTCATAATTAACTCCTTCTTTTTTAAACAACTGTATATGTTTGACGGAGAAACTTCGTATTACTATCGAAATTCAATGCATCATTGGACATACCATATCTTAGTACACTTCCTCTTGAGAAATACAGCGATATTTCGATAATTTAATAAGTTAGCAATCAATAATCGTTTGGTTAGTTACTCATCGATATTTAAGGGTCACTTAGAATTGAAAGAAATCAGACTTTGAATGCTTAGTTTCTAAAAGCAAATTTCTAATATTGAAATTATTAAAGCAACAGGCTTGAGAACAATTCGGGCTTTCGATTCATTTTAATATTAACTTGTGCCAATACATTACAGTCGTATCGATTATTTGTTGTTACATACACATTATTAAATATCGTTTGGATAAAGTAAATAATTACGTTGAAATGAAGGTGGATCTTAGTGCTCTTGGATTATTATGTTATATTGAGGATCTACGGTCATCGCAAACCCTTATTATGATCTTAACATGCTTAATAATCTACTTAATGTAAAATAAACACGAGTATTTTAAAATAAATATAGACAAGTAAAAATAGTGATGAGATGGCTTTATGTAAACGACATGCATATTTATTGTGTTGATTTTAAGAGTTCAATTTAACCATATTGTTTTTCTATAATGTATAAATACAATAGAACTCACAATAATCCACCATTCGAAAAATCATTTGTAATATTTACAGAATTGAATAATGAACAGTTTTCGGAAATTCGAGCAGTTTCAAAATACGTATAAAAACGGAAGAAAAGATACCTTGAATTGTTCTAATAATATTAAATGTCGAAATGAAGAAATGCATGAAATTACTCCAACTTTCGAAAACTATTATCGACGTTACAAAATAAGACTGTGCTTGAATAATCGGATATTTATTCGTAACACACTTTCTTCACAAAGATATATATATATATATATATATCTTATATATACATACATATATATATATAAAAGTTCTCACAATATACGAAACATTAAAATTTTATTCCCAACAAAGCACACAAATACACAACTAATGAATGAAAATTATTTTCATATGCCTTTTTATTGAGAAGATATAAAATGATCGTGTAAAAATCTGACTTCTATAATTATTAAAAATAAATAATGCAAATGTATGTATAAATAATTCGACATTTATATTATGTTGTTTATATAATAACCTGCAAAGGGCAGGAAATTAGAGAGGTAATCGATTTACAAAACTTCTATATTGAATCACGAAATTTGGTCTTTATTTCCAAAAATATCTCCCTCATTTCTGGACCGCTCAAAATTGCCTGCAAATACAAATGAAAACTGTGAGAACTTTTTCGATAATGCGTACAGTTTCGTAGAACTTGTTCTCGGTATGATCTGGTAATGAAATTTATTGTAACCGTAATGATTTACACGCGGTTTCCTTTCTTTTTTGTTTTAAAAATACCTTTTAGTTGGATTTTCCATTATAAAATGAAAATTCTTTTTGAAGTATTCGAGCATATAATAGTGAATGCAATAACAAAAACCACAATTAAAAGGTCAAACACTTTATTTCTTAATGAAGGTATGTACTTAGGATTTGGGACATACAAAAAATTCATATCATCTAAAGTCTGAATGTACATCTCCTTCGACAACGCTTGTGATTAAAGTACCCCTTCCAATACCCAACTAAACCTCTGCCTAGACAAACACGTTGTAATCGCGGTGGTAAAAGTGTTGAAGAGGGACAACAGAACATAGAATAAATCATCCAATTGGAAATGTTGTATAAGAAAGAAGACGAAATAAAATGATTCAAAATAAAAGATTTGAAACTCATAATAGAATTTGGGCACGTTAGATAAGATTGTAGATGCATTTACGCAAAATGTAAGATATCTCTGTGACTTGAAAGAACAGAGAGATAAAGGAACAACCGAAGTTGGCTGAATTGCCTCACTTCTCAGTTTCGTTTCTCCCTTTCTTCACCTCACGCTAGTAGCAATCGCAATGATTGTATCTTTATCAAAGCGGTAATACTATTAATTCGTATTAGAAACTGCAGCAATCCCGGTATTTATAGTAATAATAACAGGGGTACGAGAGATATTAAGAATAGAGAGTTATATAGTAGGAATAGCAGCGGGAGAAGTAGTAGTAATAAATATTGAACAAGAGAGTAGCGCAAGAGTATATACCAGTAACAGTAATAATAGTTAAGAGCAATAGTGATAGGAATAGAAATATAGTAGTATCCGTAGTGATAATTGTAATAATTATAATATAATAGTACTAATTTTTGTCTAGCGTAACGAATAACTATTTCTGTAATCTACTGTTATAAAATGAAATTGAGATGAGAACGTTTGGAATATTTCGGTAGATCGCGTTTACATAAGCGATTATAGTTCACCAACTCACTCTATATATACTCACACACCATGAGAGATCAGCTGAGAGCTCCGTATGTCACTTACTTTTATTTTTTTTTTTTTAATTATAATGAATTATAGCCAATAGTCAGATTTAGATCAAATCTGCGACATTCATTGGCATTTCTTCGATGCTAGTATTATAGAATTGTTCAATATCTTTCAATGTTCGTTTGTCGTCATCTGTTACCAAGTTAATTGCCACTCCCTTACGACCGAAACGACCACCTCGACCGATTCTGTAACATAGTTTCAGTGCATAACGTTTTCAGTTTTTATAAATTGCATGTTTTTTTTTAAATATAATTTATAAAATTAATGAAATTTAAAAGATAATTTAAAATCATTTATAAAAAAATAATATAATATATATAAACATATATAATAATTTACCTGTGAATGTAATTTTCGCGATTGGAAGGTAAATCATAATTGATGACAAGAGACACCTGTTGAACATCAATACCACGTGCTAGAAGATCAGTTGTTATGAGGACACGAGATGATCCAGTTCTGAACTGCCTCATAATGAGATCTCGCTCTTTTTGTTCCATGTCTCCATGCATAGCAGAGACTGTGAAGTCGCGGGTGCGCATACTCTCCGTTAACCAATCTACTTTACGCCGCGTGTTACAGAAGATAACTGCCTGGGTGATACTCAAAGTATCATATAAGTCACAAAGAGTCTCAAACTTCCATTCTTCACGTTCAACGTAGATGAAGAACTGTTTAATACCCTCTAGTGTAAGTTCTTCCTTTTTAACCAGAATACGAATTGGATTTCGCATGAAGCATGTAGATACATCTAATACATCTGTCGGCATAGTAGCAGATAGTAATATAACCTGAAAAATAAAAATTTTACTATGTTGGTTCATTATTTTTCATGATTTTTTTAAAATAATTAAATAATTTATTCAAGAGTAAATTTTATCAGTAATATAAAAAATACAATCGGATTTTTATATACCTGTACTTCATGAGGTAATAATTTAAATACATCATGAATCTGATCCTTGAAACCACGAGAGAGCATTTCATCAGCTTCATCTAATACGAACAGTTTAATGCTACTGGCCCGTAATGCCCGTCGACTAATCATGTCATAAACTCTACCAGGTGTACCAACTACTATGTGAACACCTTGTTCTAATTTTCGCATATCTTCACGTACATTGGTACCTCCAATGCATGCATGACATTCTGCATGCATAAAATCTCCCAAAGCAATAACAACTTTCTGGATCTAAAAAAAACAAAAAGATTTTTTTTTAATTTACGTAAAGATAAGAAATCCTGTTTGTCTTAGATTTATATCTTATTATTTTGGTTCACAACACTAGATTATCTTCGATTTTCAAAATTTACTTTAATTTGGAATATCTTTTCAGCCATACTTATTTAAAATGTATTTTGTTCAGTTAGTAATATGCTAACATTTAGAGTTTTATTGTAACTTACTTGTTGAGCAAGTTCACGAGTTGGGGCTAGAATCAACGCTTGACATTCCTTGATATTGGTATCAATTTGTTGTAAAATAGAAATTGAAAATGTAGCAGTTTTGCCAGTTCCTATAGAACATTCCACAAATTAGAAATGGAATTCTGTTATTTCTATATCAAAGCATATATTTTGATTTCGTTACCTGATTGTGCCTGTGCAATCACATCGTGTCCTCTTATACATGGCAGAATGGCACGTTGTTGAATTGCAGATGGTTTTTCAAAGCCATAAGCATAAATACCACGTAGTAATTCTTCTTTTAGGTTCATTTCATCAAAGTTGTCAACGACCTAGTTTATATACAAAGCACAAAATTATTATAACAATCAATCCTTTTAAGAGGATATCCTATTAAACTCAAAATTCAAGAATAGGTAGTCTATTGTAATCGTTAACTTACAACATCCCAGTTGGATTCGATGATCCCATCGGGCTCCATGCCAGGGGGGCCATCGTATGTCTGTTGATCACTTTCACTAGGACCATTTTTGGAATCTCCTGCCCATTGATCATCGTTTCTGAAATACAAATGACACATCACAATAAAAATTTGATTTCTATTTTAGATATATAACTGTATAATTTGCAGTAGAATATATCTAAAAAAATTTATTCCACTTGTAGCATTTTATTTTTTAATTCTAATCAGTGGTACCAGGAATGAATAAACTGTTCCAATAACTTGCATTATATGTTTACTCCAAAATCAAATGTATAAATAATGTTGAATCCTAGCGACCTTGAACCGTAAAAATCCGACATAGTATTTCAATTTCGTGACGAATGTTAAAAGGTATTTTATCTCAATAACGTAGGAATTCCTCGTTAAAAAGTATTTGATTTCCTATAAATGTATCGACAATGCCTTTAGATCATCCTGCAGATATGATAATGAATTTTTCGATGACTTGATAGATGCGTTGACAGTGACTCACGCGAAAGCATGTTCCAGCAAGACGAGTCTCGATTGTATGAGACATAATGCCTACAATTTTATGTAGCATTGTTGAACATTATTCGATTCGCACCATTTTTACTAGCTTTACCAAAGAAAATCCATTTTTTATTACGTAATTTTAAATGCAAAGTAAAACGTGTTTGCAAGTACTAGTAGAGAGCATGCAATTCCTATAATAAAGCTTCTCAAATATATTTTTCTGAGAGTTTGGCGGCCCACCGTATGGATACCCATTATGACTTCTAATCACAACAATTATAGAGGTTATAAAAATGAAGAAGTACGAGGGATTAACGTTAATTTTGTGAACAATGTGACAAAAATGAATGCACGCCATGTTGTCAGTCTCGTGTCCCATGCATTCGCTGATTGCGGCACTATTTTTTAAGGATATATCATGAAGTGTTGACGTCCAGCCGCGTGTCGCGCCAGATTTACAGAGGCATAACGTAAACAAGAAATTAGTGAAATATAAGAAAGCACGCATATTTCTCAATTACGCATGAAAAAACTGAACTTACCTTCGCTCAGACGTATGCGACATGTTCCACTCACGGTAGGTCGACGGAAAGGACGAGTTCCTATTGCGTCACAAGGAATATTCTTATGAGCACCGCACAATGGCGCTGCGAGCGGTCTTCAAATTTTCAATCGACTTTTCTCGTGATTCGACACGTAAAATTCTACACGAAACAATTCGAACGTTTCGGGATATTAATTTTTAAAAGTGGATAACAGCTTTTTATTCAATTCCTTGGTTTTTATCGTACGCAATTTTCCAAATGTCTATTGCGCATAAAGGAAGTACGTCAATTGCCCACAATTCTCTGCGATCTCTTAGTGGGGTATTTGCGGCAAATGTAATTACATAAATTGATAGCATTTCATATTCTTAATCTTTTTTAAATAAACAGTCTATAGCGATATATTTGTATATTTTCGTATTTGAAATAACGTTTATATACTATATATTTCGGTTTAAGTAATAGATTTAATGAATAGATTTAATGAATAGATTGAAGAAGTAAAGAGATATGAACCGGAAGACATTTTAAGCCAAAAGGTAGTTATTTAAGGTATTTTAATCAAATTATGCATATGCAAATTACATTTTATTTTCTGCATTCACCAATAAAGGTATTGAAATTTTATAATAGAAATATATACTTTTGAATATAATAATCAACAAAATAAATCTATCAACATAAAGATCGCAGTTATCGTAATTATAGGCGAAAATACTTTATAATACATTCAATACTATTTTATGCGACTTTTGATTCAAATCGTCACACTACCTCATTTGCTTTATATGTTTAGAAATATTAGTGGCTAGGATGGAATGTTTAATATAGAATATAAGCTATTCATGCAACATCATAATAGCACATACTTTATACAATTCTTTATATAAAAAGATATATATACATATACATATATAAGTATAGATATATTGTATATACGCATATATGTACATATATGTACAATCAGGAAATATTAATATGTAAATATATATTTACAGATATTTATATATTTTTAAACATATATACTGATGAAAATATTTTTGTATTCCACCCATTCAAGAATTTCTATCAATAGAAAAATATCTCTTAATAATAATATGTGAATAGACCAAAATTCAACATTTGTGTTGTTAAAAAAGATTGTAAAATGTATTACATGAAAGCACAAGTAAGAATAAAGAATAATACTGCAACAGGAAAGATTATATACACTTCCATTCGTGGATGACAAATTGATAAAAGCAGATTAACATCATCTATTTCGTATTCAAGACCATCTTTAGTTGGTATTTCAACAATTACTCTATCAGAAGATAGCATATTAATTGAAAAGGAACATTTTGTTTGATTTATACAAGAATCTGTTATATTCTCATAATGAAAAATGGGTTTATAAATATCAAATAATGCATATATGTCATTCGATACGATATCATTATCGCTATAGAAGATATAATAATAGTAACCATCTTCTATGACGTTGTGCACAGCTTGCATATGTTTGCCGTTCAGTAAATAAGTGACATCAGTGCATTTTTCAGAAGGTGCAAATTCTTGAGCCATTAAAATTGATCCTCCATAACATTTAAATAACTCATTTTCAAAACTGGATACAGAAGAATCCTCATTAGTATCTGTTACATTTCCTGCATTTCCACCATGTTGAACACCTTGATCAAATAGAAGTGTTGGGTTAACAACCCCTTGATTTCTTTTGATCCTTTTTTTTGATTCTTTTTTATCTTGCACATTCATTTTGTTATTAATATCACCTTTTCCATTATCTTCTAAATTCAAGCTTCTTTGTAGTCTTTTTAAAAATAAACTGTATTTATTATATATATCTCTTTTAAAATAAGAATTGATTTTAAGATTTTTTTGTGCTTTTTTTCTTTCCTGTAATGTAATATTTATTCTTGTTTCTTTCATTTGCTTTTTATATTTCCTCTTCCTAGCATGTCTTAATCTTCTGGTAGTATGTATAGTTTCTTTTTCCAGAGACTTTATAATATGTTGAATATTTTTATCTTGTAATAATTCTTTTGCTCCTTCTTCATAATTTTCCATATTAGACATAAAACTGTTTAAATAAGGATAGTGTGCCCCAATATTTTGATCAGTATTGTTCAATGTATGATTCCATAACAATTTATCTTCAATGTCATTTAATGTTTCATTATAATTGTTCTGTATAATAGCATTATTAGAATTAATTTGTTCTGCATTTGATTTAAATGTTACTTTAACTTGTTTTTTTGCTTCTGGTAAAAATATACCTTCCACAATTTGTGTATTGTGATGCTCTAACATTCCACATGTTCGCAAATTTCGTTCTCCCTTAACAACAAGTATAGAAGCACCTTCAAATCTATGCAAATAATTATTATATGCAATTATATATTAACTAGAAGTATGATAATATTCTAACATTGCATTACCTTGAGCACACAGAAAGTGCCACGCTTGATCCTTCTAAGAGATAAAATCCCCAGTACTCCAATGTATCATCTGGTAAAACCATACTTTTTTTAAGACGTATATGTTTTCTATACGAAGTTATTTCTGGTTTGTGCAACATTTGAAATGCATTAAATGTTCTATTCATTTGTAAAGTATGTGCCTATATATCATTATTAATAATAATTTGTGTTTGATTTTATATATAATTCATATACATATATAATCAAAATTAAAGTATATTTACAGAGCAAAATATTGTAGAAATACCATCTGTAATTTCCAAGATATCAGAATCCATTACAGCATATGCTACATTGGCATAGAAATTATGACGCAAATATAATGGTGTCACAAGAAGTAGAATTGGTAAAATGGTTGTTAATGTACAGAAAATTAATATTCTCTTGATTCCATGCATTTTTCATAAACCTGAAGAATCAGATAATTTAATGTCAATATCTAACTATTAATTAGTATGTATTATATCATATATAAAATAATACATGTATATACATCGTATCATAATAGAGGTGGTACATATGTATTTTATCCTGCACATTTAAAAATATTAAATGATTAAGCAACAAATTATTCAATTTATTGTAGATGATCCATTATTGTTATGAAAATTTCAATAACTTGTTGCACTAGTACTAAAATAATTGATATTATTGCAAATTGATATTATCAATTGTAAAAATAATTTGAATATCTAACAAACATATCATAGGATAAAATTATGTGATGTCCAATTCCAAATGAAATTTTTAGCTTAAAAAATATTTAGTGACATATTGCAATATGTTTAAAATATTTCTATACCAGATATATTTAATATTTCTATATCGAATTAATATTAGTAATTACAAATTAATTTCTTTACAAATATGTGTTTGTTAATATTTCGTATTAAACATTACATGCAAAAGGGAAGAGGTTAGAGTTTTTTTTACGGTGATAAAAATCGAAAACTTAAATTTCATTATGTGTATATAATTTGATAAAAAACATCATATGGTTCTGATTCGTCTGTTACTATTTTGACGTATGACACTCTTTTGGTACTCATTACGCATGCGTCTTCGATCCGATCGTGACATTTATCACGTTACAAAAGTAAAAAAAAAAGCAAAAAATATATTAAAGTGATAAAATAACATTAGGTGAAATAAGAAAAATTACAATATTGAAAAAATATTTTATTTTGAATTTATATAAAAATATCATACATGAAGATCTCCTTGTTTAAAAAGTACAGAGAACAATAACGCTTTGGATCTTCAAGGTTTAAAAAACGCAAACGCGTTATATTTTTATATTATAATTTCTTTAAAAGTTACTTGAGAAAATCTTAATATAATAAAAAGTAAATATATACTATATACCAATTTACATACAATACAAATTTTTGTTTGTGAATTATTTGAAGACAAGAATTGTATTAACTTTAATTATAATAATTTTTTTTGTGACAAAGAATCTGTGTAAAACATTTTATATCAATCTCATTTTGAAAATGAATATTGAATTTATATTTGGTTATTTGCACACATATTGAACTCATTTTGTGTCTCGTGAGCCATTAGTAACCTGTGATAAGTTAATAGAAGTAGAGCATTCATTAAGCAGTTGAATATGTACAATATTAAATTGCTGAAGTAAAGTAGATAAAAAAAGATTAGAGTGTCAGGAATCCAGTATAAGGACTATTTTCTAATTAAATATTTTAATTTAATAAATCTTTCTTCTATGGAGAACTGCAAGAAAATAAGAATAAACAGAGATTAAAAAAAGAGTTAAAGACTTACATTAAAATATTTGACATGAAAGCCTGAATTCATGGTACCCAGATCTTCTTTCATATATATTCGCTAAAAAATGAGTTAAAACATATCCTTTTTAGTCCAATGGAAGCTTTATGTTTAATTGCTATCATGGATTATTATTGGCCTGTGTGATACAGGGCATGTTAATAAACACTTTTTATACTGTAACATATAAGACAATTATCATAGCGATATATACATATAAAATAAACGACGAAATATAAATTACCATTGTCCAGCAATATTAACAAAACTGACACATATAATAAAATATTTAACTACATAAAGAAAATACCAATAATTTTTATTCATATGTTGTTTTGAAATTATTACTGGCATACTCTAGCAAACAGACAATTATGAAAACAGTTTGCACACTTACTATAAATTCATTTATTCTTTTGCTTGTAATTCGAAAAATTTATTTTTTTGAATACACAGAACCTTTTTCATATTTTGACATATACAAAACACCAAAAATATTGTCCAATCTTTTGAAAACATTTTTTGCATTTAAAGATTAAAGTTTGTAGGTACTTAATTCAGGATATTTACATTATGAAATTATGTAGAATTTTAATCCAGAATATTTACATTGATATGCAAATACATCTAAAGAATAAATTATATAGGGAAATCGAATTTTCAAATTGTTACACAGGTTCATCTGTAAACATAAATACAACTCATCAAGTTTTAATGATCAATTACAATTATTACTTATTATAAATGCTTATACTAGTATCATGGATATATTTAATATTATTATTTACCTTATGAAATACTTTAGTAAAATAAAAGCTATATAATAACAGAAATATACAAAATTTCATTTAAAACAGGATAATAACTTTAAAAAACATGCTAATATATTTTTAGAAAATATCTTATCTTTAAACCAAGTATTTCCTATACGAATTATTTATATCCAATTGCCATCTTATAATTTTGGTATTTTAAAAAATAATTGGATATATAAATTCATATACAATTCATTTATAAACCTTCAAGTAGATTAATTTTTGCAGTTGCTAGATAGTATCCATTACTACCAATTGTATGACGTTGTGATATGTGAATTTGTTTTAATATGGTTTCGCCAAAGGTTGTATTTTCATGAGCCTAAAAAATTTTAGTTTTTTAGTTGCAACTAGTATATTACAACTTAAATAATTAAATATATTTACCTTCAATATTTCTCTTGCATCAAATGTTATAAAGTTTTTACTATTTCTTTCTTCTTCTTTTATTTGAAAAGTTGTATTCATAAGAGTTAAATGTAGTTTGCTTGACTGACGTTTACTTTTGAATATTAAACCTAAACAACGTATTTTACTATCAGTATGCTTCTTGTTGTATAAGCTATTAATGTCTTTAACATATGCACTCATATTCTACTATTAAAAAATATTATTTGCTGTCTTACCTATCTTGACATAATAATCTACAATTTCATCTACTATCTTTTGCAAAACCTCAGTTTTATTAACTAGCTTTGCATATATAACTTTTGCTTCACTAGGATCATCCTGCATTATATCAATTCCTTGTAAGTGTATAGGAATTTGCCCATATTTTTCAATAGTAGGTCTGTAATTTGTTATAAAAAAATGATATGAAATAAATTTTAGCAAATTTGTAACAATAGAAGATATTTTTTACATCATATTATTTTCTTTACCTTACAATATGCTCGTTACAATAATTTAAAGCTTCTATAGCTTTATTTCTTTCTGTTTCATCAAGTAATGTCATTAAACCAATAGTAAGATGTAATTTACTTGGTGTTTGGAAAATTGTTTCATCCACACCTCTGGATTTCTTTCCTGAATTTGTCAGGACTTCATTTTTAAACATATTAAACTTCATTATTATATGACCTTCATTTAAAGGTATTGATAAAAAGTGTGTATATTCTAATTTCTTCCTAGTTGCTTCTGTTAATAAATTTATTCTACGACGTGCTGTTATTATTCCTTTGCGGTTAGAACCAATTATTACTGTTAAAATACAGATACATAATTGTATTATGAAAATGAAGTTTTATATTTTAATCAAAAATTTAAAATGTAATTACCAATATCTCCATCTTGGTGTAATTTTGGAATTTGTATTAACGTTCCAGTTTCACTTTCTAATCTTTTACGTACTGCATGTTTAGCTCCAATAATATATGGAAAAAATGCTCTAAAATATTGTGGCAATCATTAATCATTGTTACATGTTGAATTTATTACATAACGTATCTTACAAAATTTGTATACTTTGGTACACAAAATGTATGTTTAAATTTTGTTGATCCATATGGTACAATTTTTATATCTGTATCGTAATATTCATCCTCAGAATCTTTGTCATCCAAATGGTAATTATTGTCTTCGAAGTAAGGAGGAACGTCGCGAGCATCCGTCCGTTCAATATTTTCTAATACTCTATAACATCGGCCATCTACCCAAATTAATTCGGGTTTCAGAATATCCATTGTTCGAAAAATATTTTATTCTCACGTCAACCGTAAAAGACCACTTTCTTCTCTATTGATAATATCTTATCTCAAGGTAAAAAGTAAGGTTTTTTACCATAAAAATCGTTCTATATCATAAATATTATATATATGTGACGTGACGAATCCTCAATCTACAGCGGAATCGCATTTTTATGTTGTCAATGTGCGTTACATTTTTCCATCGCGTGTTCATTTTTGACATATTGAAATATGTTAAATTTTAATAAAATATGTGATTGACATAATCTAAGATGTATAAGCTATATTTTATAGAATAAAATTATTTACGAATTTTATTTAATTTATACGTAATATAAAATTACATATACTTAAGACATTGTTATATCAGTTTCTTGAAATGCATCATATACAGTATTCACTAGCGCCTCTAGTGACCAAAAGCGTCGTCGATCTTGATTTCAGAATAACGTTTGATTAAATAATTAAAAATTTAATTACTTAGAATAAAATAATAAATGTATTTTGTTAACAAGATTATGTACAGTGACTTATTACTTTAGAGATTTATTCAACTTTTAATATTTACGTATTGGTGTAAAAAAATTTGTGGGTATGTATAAAAATCTACACCGTAATAATATGTACACATATACATAATACAATATTCATATGTATATTACAAATTGTAAAACCGTTTTACGTTAATTTTCAAATATAATTTTTTGACAGCAAAAGATAATCTCTACACAAGTAATATTTTCATATAAAAAATAAATTAACTTTCTGGTGTATTTGAAAACAATACTTCTGAGAAACAATTTCAATAAGTTGTAGCCTATTGATAATAAATAATTTCTTTTATTCAAACATTTCTTTTGTTGAAACTTGCATATATTGCTTTCATCTAAAAAACTATAATACATAAAGTTTTAAATAGATAGAAAATAAGTTTGTAAATGCAAAATTTATTGTTTTTAATTTCGTTTGCTTTTTATACACATTAAGAAGATAATAATTGCAACTTACTTTTATGAAACAGTTAAAAATTCTTTTACAATTTATAATTATGTACAATATTTAAGATTTTTAATATTGATTATTTCATAATACAATATTTAATGTCATCTTTTAAAATTGATAATAAAAGGGAAAATCAATACTTAATATAATTATGCAAGATGTACATTATAGCGGGACATAAAATGCATTTTTTTTAAAGATATAACATACATATTATTATCTACCAAATGAAAATATAAAGTTTATACATTGAATGTACGAAATTAGAAATTTGCTAATTTCTTAATGGCTAAATTACCAGAATGTTTATGAAGCATGTACAAATTCATCTATATTACAATAATGATAATTACAGATATATATATCTACATACAGGCATTACTTAGATATATATTTTTTAGTAGATATATTACAATGTTCAAAGTGAAGGATTCGTATAATAAATAACAATTTCATGTCATAAGTTACATAATTAATCTTCATCAGTGCTTTTCTGATAAACTGCGCCAAATTTACTCATATACTTACGTACAAAATCTTTAGCTTTGTGTTTCACATTTTCATTACATTGTAATTCATCAACACTTTTACAGTGTTTTAATTCTTTTGCAAGTACAAAATGTGTAAGCTAAAACAGAAAAGATTTTTAAAAAATTAAATTTAACATTACTGCTTAAAAAAAAAGTGATATAATTCGTAAAAAAATTTATTTAAAATGATTTTCTTCTGCAAACGTACCTTTCTAGCGAGATGTTTAAAATCTTCCGTATTTGTTATTCTACCTTGTTTACAATCATTTTTCCTATACGGATTCAAAAAATGTACCATGACATTCGCCATATTTATCCTAAAAGTATCTTTAATCTTTCTCTCTGACATTGTGGATAAATCAGACGACGGTAGTTGTAATTTATTTAAACTGTGTCGTGAATGCGATTTAGATTTGTTACTGCGGCGATGTCTTCGTATTTTTTCAACGTGTTCTTTAAACTTGGCTCTTTCTTTTTGACGTCGTAATTTCTCCTTTATTCCTTTGTGCGTTTTGTGATCCATACGGTCTTCTTCTCGACGTGGCTATAAAATATACAAACATAATATATAAGAATGAATACAAAAATACGTATTAATTGTGATAAAAAGGAAAAATATGAAATATAACGTACGCTAATAATTCTTTCTTGAACTAAACCCTCTCTTCTTTTCTTGGCTTCCGGAAAAAGACCTGAACATCCGCTTATATTATGAGCCGCACTTTTTTTAGATACATTATGCTTAGAACCATTTAACGATTTTTCTATCAAAGTGTTATTTAAGCTTAACTCTTCGTTTCTCGATTCTTCGTTATTGTCTTCGTCAATTTCTTCATCTTCTTCGTTGGATGAACTAGATTCTTCACTAGATTCTGAAGTCGATGACGAATCTGGTTGAACTCCAATATGATCTGGCGGAGGAGGCAACCACTGCGATATTCGTTCTTTTACATGATAATAATATGTTCTGCCTCTACTATCAGTTGCACTCTTCCATTTGGGTGGTAAATCTATAGGAGGTGCTTCAAGCTGAGATTGTCTGAACGTAGCAGAAAATTGTTGGTCTGATTGCTTTTCAATATGTTCGTAAAGAGATTCGGTTTGGAGCGGAACCGATGTTCCGCTGGAAACTAAATTATTCGAGAGTGGCAATTGGCCTTCGGGGTATTGTTGATGACAATGAGACAGTAAAGAATAAGCTGTTGTGCTTTGATTATATACAGGTGTTTGACTTAACGTGTACACCACTGGAGGTACACCTGAAGTTATGTTACTCGACATGCCAGGTGATATTTCAGAAGAAATTGATGATGCTAGGACATGTGAACTTTGCGGTACCATTCCGGATTGAGTATGGCTAGATACTGTCTGTGGTCCAGCTACGTACACTGAAGTACATTGCTGATTTATTTCCCCATCTATATAATAAAATTTTATATGAATGAAATAATCATATAAGAAGAAATGAACTTAGTTTCTAAATGGTGTAAGTCAATTTCAATGGCTTTTAAGAAATATAATATACATAAGTTATGACAAATTATCCTTTCTTTTAAGGCCAATAGAAATTGTTCATTATAAAGTCAAATTTTTGGGCTTACATCACTTAAAAACTATGCAACATAAATGTATAAAAATATATATATGGATTAAAACCTTGTGTAGGATATTGTTGCCATTGTCCAATTGATGGATTGTAAAAAACAGGATATCCTGTTTGTGGGTCCACCATAGCCGTGGTATGAGGATCTATACCTAATGCCAAACATCTAGTTTCATGATCTTGCCACGATTCTTGCTGTTGACGACGCTGTCGTTCTTCTTCCTCTTTAGCTACTTTTAAAGCAAACAATTGTCTGCGCTCGTATTTCGTCATTCGCGGAATTGGAACTAGGCTACTTCTTTCTTCTATTCTCTTATCTTTTGTTCGAGTATGTTCAGATTCTGGAGATTCTCGTCCTCGTCTTCTATCCCCACGTTTCTCTACTTCGTTTCTTCCATATCTATCAGATCTATGCCTGTCATACGACGTTCCTCTTTTTTCATCTTTTTCTAATTCTTCTCTGTATCCACGATCTGCTTCTCTCTCATGTTCTTTCATTTGTTCAATTCTTTCCTTTTTCGGTATACGAAAAACTTCTTTTAAATTTGACCACTCAGCTAAAAGACTCAAAGCTAATTCAGGAATAAGATTTTGATCTGTGTTATCAGATTTTATGTCAGTAATTTCAATATTATTTTCTTGTTTTTCTGTATCAGTCAATGGATAAGAGTTTCTTTTTTCATTGCTGTCATAATTAACTGGCAATTCATCACTATTTGATTTTGATTTTCCTTGATCATCTTCAGGAGAATCTCCACTCAAAGAAAAATACAATCGTCTTGACCATTTTTCTACCACATTATAAATTTTACTATCCATTAACATTGTTTTATTGGGGATCGGAAGTGTATTTAGGGTTTTCAAAACTTCTAGTCGAAACTGTTGTGCTTCATCAGAATCATTAGTAGAAATATCCATAACGTAACTCCAAATCAAACGTAAACCATGATAATCCAAAAATAATCTTCGACATGGCTGTTCTCCACTTTGTATGAGGCGTAAGAGCCGTGTTCTGTGTTCTAATTCTCTGCTACGTACCATTAATCTACTTAATGTCAATGTATGGGCTCTATTTTTCAAACCACCTGAGCATAGTTTATCTATTTCTTCCTCTAACTAAAATAATATTAGAAATAAATCAAATAAATTATTAAAAAGTTCAAATTAGTAAAAACAAAAATTATATTTATATTACTCACATCTTCATCTTCCATATAATCAGTTTGTTTCTTTTCTCCTTTCTTTTTCTTCATATCTTTCTCACGTTTTTCTTTCTTTTCAATCTTTTCTTTTTCTTCCTCAGGCGTTTCACCGATCCAACCGCGACAATTGGGTGCTTCACAAAAACATTTTTGTGCCTCTTTGCTAATTGTGCGATAAAATTTTGCACAAGGGACATACTTTGTTACATATCATTAACGTACCAAAATACTAATCAACTAAAATGCTATTTTAACATACATACCCATAACGTTGAAAATGATAGTCAAATGTAATTTCCTCACCAGCAGCTATAAATTTTTTATTAAAAAAGCCAATTCTCAATTCACCATTCACTGTCCACTGTACAAATTTCAATTATAAAGATAAGGTTATATATATATAATTTAGAATTTACTTTTACTAGTTATACTTACTTTTTGAGTTTCAGAATTTGGATCGCAACTGTGATTTATAAATCGAGAAACATTTCCTTTCAGAGTCGCATCTATGATTTGATCTGATTTTAATGCCATAAAATAATAATGTTTATTTTTATCTTTTGAATATTCTTTTGCTCTACGTCGAAAATCTTTTGGATCAACTACTTCACCTACATATTCCATTATAAATTCTCCTCTGATGTTTAAAAATAGTATTTATTAATAAAGAATTTTATTATATTATAGTTGTAAAAAAATTAACTTACGCTAACAAGTCAACCATAGCTCGTAATCCGAACCCCTTTTTTTCTGTTCTAAATACTTCACATTTTGCATATTCACAGTTTTGAAATCTTTTATTTGTGCAACGATCACCTACTACACATCGAGGGCCGCTAGAAAATACATAACATATTGTATAAAGCTTACTTTTTTATTAACGTTTTACATTTAATTTAAATGTATGAATATATAATATGTACCACTCTATCATAAGAAGTCTATTTAGACAGTCTTCTCCACAACCTAGTTCTCCTCTTTCAATTTCTTCCTCTGTTAAAAAGCAATCACATACCATTCTCTTTGTCTCCTTATTTGTGTATCTAAAAGTATTATTATTATACATATCATAATTTCATGGGCTTTATTCTATTTACATACCTTTCTGTCAAATATAAATTTTCACGCAAATATTCAAACTGACTTAGCCTTTCTTCCATTTCTCTGTCTTTTATTTCAGGAACCATAGGTAATAAAATTCTTGCACCCACAGTTTTTGGAATTTGCACAATATTATTATTATTAATTGGTGTCGATACTTCTTTTGTTTGCTCTGTCTCTGTATTAGATTGAAAATTTGTAATTGTTGCTGATCCAGATAGAGAATCTGAAGAATTAATATCTATTAGAGATCCACTTGTAGTTTTAACAGCTGAACATGATCCAGATTCAGATATATTTGCAATTATAGTTCCAAATACAGATCCAATTGCTGATGTAGATACAGTCCCTGTATTTGATCCACCCATTTCAAGTTCACTTGATCTTCGCCAACGAGATTTTACTTTAACAGGTTTAGAGGAATCTGAATCGTAGCCTGTAGTATTACAAGTTGTTGCTAGCAATGTAAGAGACTCAAATGTATTTACTGTCTTACTGATATTAGTTTCTTTATCTAATTGTGATTCAGATATATTATCCATTTTTATTTCTTGAGCAATTGAAACAACATTATTAGTTACTTTTTCTCGTTCCTGTTGAACACTTGTTTTTGAAATATCTACATTAGGTTTCATAACTAAACCACGTCCTCGTGATCTATAAAATGGCATAAAAACAAATCATCCTTTTGTTTTAAATTCACTTAAACTCATGTATACATATTATTTTCAATAATATAATTAGAAAGTCTGTTTTAGTTAATTTGTTTAAAAAAATATTTTATATGATTTACATATTTATATTATATTAAAATACATACCTTTGTTTCATTAAACCAATTGACCTAATTCTACTACTCCTCCTTACACCAGAACTATTTGATCCACTTTCTGAACCTGTTGTGTCAGTGCTACCACTTCTGCTTCTAAACTCAACCTTTTTATCAATATCATTTGAATTATTATTACATTTTGTATCAAATTCTGTTAATTTACAGTTACTCATAGATAATAGTGTATCATTACTATTATCACTGCTACTAGATAGTTTTGTATCTTCCCCATCAATTTTGCTATCCACTTCACTATCACCATACAATTCCTCATTAACTTGTTGCAAATGTACTGTTTTACGTTGATTTCCATTTTTTTTATCCGATAATACTTTTGATTTTAGTAAATGCTGATTTGTACAGTCCATCTTATCATTGCAAGTATCATTATTTAACTCTGTAATACTTTTCTCTACAATATCAACCAATATAGCAGAGTTATTTGATTGATGCAGTTGTTCCATTTTATCTAGTATTGAGGAACTGCTTTCTTCATCAACACTCATTGGTATCACCTTCTCTGTGTTTCCAGCAATTTGTAATGGAGACATTATGTTTTCTGTATTGGATAAATCATTAACTAATTTTTGTATTTCTTTTGAAGGTTCACTAATTTGCATATCTGCTAATTTGTTATCTATCTTACAGAACACATCATCTTTAGATAAAGTTTCTTGCAACCTTTTTGTATATGCATCTTTATTTGCATATGGGTCTCCTTGATCATTAATTATATCCTTACTATGAGTATATGATTTTTCTAAATTAATTGATTTGTTATTTCTATCATTAGAAGTCATTGGCACATCTATACATAAGGCTGGCATGGAATTTCCCGTTTTATGTAAATTACACACGTCATTTTGCATATTACAATAACATTCATTATTAGGTGTATTTCTTGAATTAGATTCTACTAACATGGACTCCATGCCATTCTCATTTTGTATCACAGTGTATTCTACAAAATTTTTTGTTTCTAAAGATGGAGTGTTCACAACTAATACTTCTTTTACAATTACATTGTCATTTTGTTTTAAGTTACAACCACTACCCTTAAGTTCTTCTTTAACCTCCATCTCTTCGCATATTACAGTTTCTTCTATTACATCTTCTGGCCATATTTCGATTTCAGCAGAATCAGATTCAGTTACAATTTCTTTATTCGGATTACCAACAACTACTTGTTGAACATCTTCAGGACTAAGTTTATTAGATTGATCAACTATGATGTCTATTCCATCTTGACTATCACTTTCACTAGCATCTTTTTTATACTGGGATGTTGTGGAATATGAACATTCTTCATTGATTGCAAGTACATTACTATTAGAAATGTTCCTATGCTTGTTATGCTTCCTTAAAGAATTTTGATTCTTTTTTGGAAGTACTTGGGTTTGGTATTCTGTGGTACTTTTATTATCTTCTGAGTCGTTTGAATAAGATATTTGTAAAACATCTCCATTAATCTTTTTTTCTTCTAATTGCTTTTTGGCTATTTGTCTACTAGATTTTCGAACAGGTACATATTTAAGTGATGTTTTTACGGATGATTTCATTTCACTTTTACGTCTACGTGCCATTTTAATTCCATGTATTCTTCTAATCTGAAACGTATGTGAGAAAGAAAATTTGAAACAATGTATACAAAACTATAATATTCACAACTATCTTACATTATTGAAATATATAATATGATTGTAAAAAGTAAAAAAATATATATATGTAATCAATAATGTATTGCAATATACTATATGGTTTAGATATGAAATATTACTAGAATAATATCATATAATTATATTAATTATACTGTATTTTTTCTTGTACCAAAAATATTAGTTTTGTATCACTTAGAAAGCTTGAGATCAAAAGTGAATATATCAGTATGAAGAAATGTCACCATTTGTTTTACTGCAGTCTTTTATTCTAGATAAACTCAATTTTCTTATATAATAATAACAAAATATAATAAAATTTAAATTAGCTAGAAGATGATACAAAAATTAATTTCATACAAGTTATGTTTATTATAATAAATAATAGGTCAAAAAAATAATAAGGTTACATGTTTTCTCCTTTTCCTCTAATACCTTTATTTGTTTGAAATAAAAAGAAAGATAAATACACATGCAAAACACAATGATTGTTTAGAAACTTTGAGCAATATAAGAGCTTATAATGAAGAGGTACTCCATTTATGCATTGTTCCAAAATGGATTATTCACATCTTTCATGAAAATCAAAATCTTGACTTACAACCAATACCGATTCATTATTTTCTGTTGCAGTGATTTGCATTATATAGATATTTTAAACTTCTGATATCGTTTAGGTGTTACACATTTAGGACTATTACAAAAATAGTTCTTATTAAAGCTTGATAAACATTGTTTTTTATCAAGATATGTATCTGCTTTTGTAATATCAAAAATTAAACGGAATATATCATCAATTACTTACCATATGCCCCTAAAACTGCTTTTTTAAACTGAATTACAATCATTGTTTAAAATATTTCATCGACATTTTTTAATAATACACATTTTTTTACAATTATTAGATTCTCTCTGTAAGCATAAATGCGACAATTTTATCAGAGATCATCGCAAATACTGATGAGATAAATATGGAGTTAACAATTTTGAACGTTATTAAAAAAGTTTTGGAAGTTCAATGATATACAATTGTGCACTACACACATTAATAGAAGTTTGAGGTAATATAGATATCCTTCCTTGTCCTCTTTGATTGTTTCACTTTACAATCATCACCTTTGCTATAAATGAAACGATAACTTTTGTCCTAGCGAATATTTTCGTAGCTGATTTACGGTTTGTTTAGGCAAACATTAATCACCTGAATGGATTCATCACTGAGAAGCGCAAAGGATATGTGATACTTGAATGATAAAGTGTATATCTCAAGCGTGTACGTAGTCGCCACTGAATATTGCTTGTTTGTAACAATACCGACCACGACCGTGATACCGACTGTACAAGATACAAGGCTGACGCTTTACTCTTTAGTAACTTCACGGATTCTTATTCAAGAAATTATATTCCCCTAGATATATGTTATGAAACAAAAAACAATTATATCATGCTATGCACTTGTCTGCATAGGTGATAATTATAACATATATGATAATTATATATATATATATTCATAAAAAGTTACTATTTTTAGAATATAAGATATTTTATTATATATTTATTTCTATGACCTTCTCATAGACAATTGATCTTATCATAGATTTTATTATATGTTATATATTACCTTGTTATAAACATTAAATTCATCGACAAAAGATATAATATTCCGTTAAATATGTTGATGTTATCAGTAATTCTTAGTAATTTATGTTTGAATTACACGCGCGCAAGTTTTACCGTAAAAATTTCTAACGGCGCCGTGAATGTACAGTTACAAAACCACTAGGAACAATGCTCCGTTGATTGGTGGAATGTAAGAATGGCCGTTCCTACTATTTTAAATTCGAGTTAAAGAATATTTTATAATAGATCTATTCGAATAACAGATAGCTTTTACCTGAATGAACTATGTCTATTAATGTTACTGTTAATGGGAATCGTTTGAATATCCGCAGAGGAAGAATGGTACTATCTGATTTAGATCAAATTAAGAAAAATGAGCGTGATCGTCGACGAAGGTTACGTTTGGAGCAGGTACACATATTATGAATTATGTAAAAATTAAAAGATAAATTTAAGAAGTATGAAATAGAAATATGAGATGTATAATAATAATGAAGTACAAAGAAACAATCTTTATTTATTAATAATATAAATATAAGTTATTAAATACATACTTTGTATTGAATATTGTAACATTATAGTAATTATTTTATTGCATTTAAAGTAGATAAAATATTAATATGGTTGATGACAAGATTAATAATAAAAAGATTGGAAAAATCACTTAAGAAATTTGCACAGGTGCGCCAACAATCAAAAGAAATATCAGATAGGCTTTTGAAACGTACAAAATGCATAGCTAAAGAGGAACTTAGAAAGCTTGAAAATAATGACAATTTAGGTTTGAAGCAAATATACAATGGAAAAATCATGGAAGTTCAACAGAAATATCAAGAGGACATGGCAGATATTGGTCAAGCACATATGTCTGCTGCATTAGAACCAGATCATGATGCATTGATCAAGGAGCAATTTAGGAAGAATCAATTAGCAGCATTAAAAAGAGGAAAAGAGGCAATGAAGCAAATGAAAAATATTCAGCAGGTTTAATTTTCTTTTTTCATACATTTAGTTACACTATAGAAAATTTTTATAAATATTTATACATTGTGCTAGAATAAAATTTATGAGTGATTAAATAAAATTTATATAGATGGATAATACACAACAGCAGCGTCAAGAAAGATTACATCAAGTGAGAGAAATAGAGAACTTTAGGTCTACAATGATAGCAAACCTTCCCAAGAAAACAATATCTGAAGAAAATACTATATGTATATCTATACAGAATGAAACTGAAGAGAAAAATAAACAAGAAAAGATGTCTAAAAAGACAAAGAAACATGTTTGTAAGAAATCACCTGGGAAGACAAAAACCAATATAAAAGTATATTATTTCTAAATAACTTTGATATAAGATCAGTAGAGTCAAGTATACATATATATATTGGAACTTTTTTATAGGTTGCAAGAAATGATATTAAAATAAGTTCTCCAGTTAAATCTCCAGTTAAGTCTGCAATTAAATCTCCAGTTAAATCTCCAGTTAAATTGAAGGCAAAAACAACAGAAGAAATTCAAGAAAATGATTCTTCATTTCTAGAACAGCAATCTACTCCTAACTCAGTCATAGAACTATTGCCTGCACAAACTGCACATGCTACTGAACTTAAGTTTGACAATAAAACTTCTGAACAAAAAGTTCAAAATATTCGGATAAAAGATAAAACAACAAGGTATGTATTATAATGCTTAAAGTTAAAAAGAATATGATGTTTAACAAATATCTTGGATGTTAAAGGTATAATCCAGATGACTATGTACAAACAACTTCAGATTCTACTAATAGTGATAGTTCTAGTTCATTTAGTGATGATTCATCATATTTTTCTGATAGTGGCGAACAATATATAAACAGAGAAACAAAAACACCAAGATATGTAAAATGCCCAGCTACTGATAAAGTACACTTATATGATCATAAAAAGCATCATAGTAATGTATATGATCAACCAATTGGTGTAGTTGAAAAAATACAAGCATGGGATGAGGTTTGCAATAAATAGTATAATAAATATTGTATTTACATTCTAGTCATATGATCTTTCAGCCATTCATGATAATTTAAAAAGGAACATAAAAAAAGATTTATTGATATTAAACATGTGTTCACAGCCAAGCGCAATGGATTTGGCTCAAGAAATTGAACAAGCACGAACTGCTCAAACACGCGTATTAGAAAGTCGTAAACACAACGCGAAGAAACGAGGAGAAGATGCAGTATTAAGAGAAAAAGTACGCCAGGATTATCAGACACTTATGCAACATCTAGATCAACTTACGAATGAAGAACGTAAATTAAAAGCCAGTCAAGTCGAACATTATCCGGTATATATCTTATTTTAACGTTCCAAGTTTCACTATATACATATATCTCATTAATTACAATGTTTCTTCTTGCAATTTTTATTTAGAAAGATCCATATGTACAGGAAGAACGAAGAAAAATTTTACGAGACCAACACAAAACGAAATTAAATCGTGCACTAAAAACGTTATTAGATGAAGAACAATGTACATCGTACCCTGTAGAAAGACAAATTACTCTTACACCAAGAAAGCATGATAAAAACATAGATGACTGTGTTAATTGGGAAGAATCATGTTGCTTTAGTCAATGTACGGAAACTAGCAAAATTCCACAAAGCAAATGCAAAGAGAATGGAATCTCACGTGAAGAACAAATATTAGATATGTTAAAAAAAGTTGAAAGACAGAAGCGATTGTTATTACAAGAATTTGGAGCAGATTTACCAAACGACATTTTTAATGCATCTATAAAGCCCTTGTTTGAAAGAGATAAATCAGTTCAGACTCAGTCACCTACTCAAGTTGTGCCTATCCAAAAACCTATATCGCCAGAAATCACAGTGATAAATGCATCTTTTGATGAAAAAAGTAAAAAGGATAAAACAGAGGAAAAAAATGATATATCTGTGAAAAAAGTAGAAATTGCTGTACAAACTATGACAGGAGATAAGAGTAGAGAAACTGTAGCTCAAGATAAAGGTACGCAAGTAGAATTGGTGCCACAGAAGGAAAGTGAATCTATTTCTGTTACTGATGAAATTAAGACAATTACGGACCATTACCCAATTGAACCAAAAATTACGGTTATCAGAGCAGGAATAGACAGTAGCGAATCAACAAGTTCTGAGACAATAAATGGAATTACTGACATTGATGAAGAAAGCCCGAAAATAATGCACAAAAAGAAAAAGTACGTCATGAAAACATCGAAGCCAATTCCGACAAAAATGTGTCACAAATCATGTTCAACTCGTCCATGCAAACCTTCGACTCCTACAAAGAAATATTCAAAATTTTTGTCGAAATCGCAATATAGCAGTCCAAGAAGGTGTACGAGTACGGAAGATGTGCCTAGTAAAAAGATTAGAATGTATGTGGATAAAAGTGGATTAAATATTAAAGTAGAGCCACCTCCGGTTGCAGAAATTGCTGTAGATGTTAATACGCAAAGTACTCAGGTTTATTCAACGGGCACTCACGAACAACAACAGGTCACTACGAGTAAACAACAATGGATTCAATCCAAGTCAAAAAGAATTAAAATAAAGGATGTTTCAGACACATCAACGTCTTTTGCTAGTCCACCACCAGTAAAGCCTAAAGATATACTTGAAGCGTTAAGCAATAATATCTCTATTCTCGAACTGTTAGATTCATCAACAAACGAAAGCTTAAGGCTTTTGAGGAGAGATGTTAGTCCAGTATCAACACCTGAAACCCCATCACCACGTACCATGAGGATGCCTTCAAATATACCTGATCTAGCTAGAATTAAAAAATTACTTAGATATCCATCTACAGATACTCAAACATATAATAATGATAATAATAATAATATTA
This sequence comes from Bombus breviceps, assembly GCA_014825925.1. Classification (NCBI taxonomy): domain Eukaryota; kingdom Metazoa; phylum Arthropoda; class Insecta; order Hymenoptera; family Apidae; genus Bombus; species Bombus breviceps. The sequence goes on along the minus strand of CM026194.1, from coordinate 6,314,628 downwards.
ACAACAAGTCATCGTCCACTAAAAATGATTATTCAACATCAACAGATGTATCTCAATATCAGCAAAATGATCATCCATTATCAAGAAAGATTAACGACGTACATTTGAAAGTTCCAGCTTCATTAGGATTTTGTTTATGTAATAATCCAGAATGTAAACAAGAACATACTAAATTTGATGAAATTCGTAATTATGCATTAAAAAATTGCCCACAGATATTACAAAAGTATGAAGATCTTCAAACTACGTGCGCTGAGAGAATAATTTCTTTGACATATCTTATTGAAAAAGTTCGAAATGAACAAAGAGGTACATTACTTTTATTAATTACTAACAATTAAGTAATGAAGTTCAAGGAGGAGAAAATTATTATTATATGATTTTGTTTAGGTATGGAAATGTCCATGATCGATCCATCTCGACTCGATGAAACCAGTTTGATGCAGTTACCTGAGCCACGAGAGAGATCTGATCTGGAAAATGTTCATAAACTTGTAGAAAATATAGAAGCGATTCATAATCAACTTGCAAAAACATTAATTGAATCTCAAAGGATTATTAAAAGCAAGGCAATTATTAAAGAAGAACCTGATCAAATTAAAGAAACACAAACAGTAACTCCAACAACCAATGATAATGTAATTTGCCCTGATGAACAAGAAATAGAAGTAGAAATAGAAAGAGCCAAGCCAAAGATTATAAATGAGGAAAAAGTGAATATTCAGTTGAATAGATTCAAAGTACATAAATCAGCTCAAGTGTTAACATCAACACCAGAACATGATACTAAGCTGATGAAACATTACGAGGAAGAACTGATAGAAAAAATATCGAAAGAAATTTTGGAACAAAGTGAAGGTTTTAATAATAATAATTTAATTACATCAAACGAAATTTCAACTATAAAACATTCCATACAAACTTCAACGGATAATGATGGTTTTAAAAACAATATTTCCAGAATAGAAAGAAATGATACAACTACAAGGAAACATTCTAATAAAGAGGTATAACTTATGTTTTTTAATTAGTAATAATAACATTTATATAATTAAATACAAAATGATATACTGAAAGTATAGTACTACTGAATGGAGTCTAATTTTTCATAACAAATCATAATGAGTCGAATATGTAGAATACATTTTTTGAATAAACTTTTTTTCTGTCTGTTAGCGCAACATTTTTACATACATAATTATTTAGTTAGTTATACATTGTCAATTGTTACGTTGTTCTAGTCAAAAAGGATTAAAGATTTTGTTCCAATGCTAACTGATATTCCAAAAGTATCGAAAGCTGTAGATAATTTAGCACATTCTAATGGAAGAAGTAAACCACCAGTGAGTTTACTTAGTGGGCCATATAGGTAAAATTTTATTTTTCTCATATTTTTTATATTTTCATAATTTAATCTTACATTTTTGGTACGATTATAATAAAATCGAATTCCAGGCCGGAAATTGAATCATCAGGTCATGAATTGTCAACGATAATTGAATTCGACACGCCAGATACCTTAAATAAAAGTCAAAGTCATAATGCCAGAAGTCCATTATCAGCAAAGAAGGTAGCAGAGAGTCAAATAACGAAATCTACTGCTATAGTAAAGCCATCCGAACACATTGCTTCTTCGCTTAATTTACATAATCAACGTGCAGAAAAGTTGTGTAATTCTTCAGTTACAAAATTATCTTTAAAAGAGTTAGTAAAAGAGGCCTCGATATTTCTTGATTCACCTAAAACATCTAAAAATATAGGAAATCAAAATTTAATGGGAAGTAAAAACGAAGGAAGAGAAGATATTGCCGAGGAGATAAACGATAGAAAATTACAGCGTAATACGGTTAATAAAAAATCATCGCAGATAGAGGAATTGCAGCTTTTTTATCCTAATACTGATGCAAATAAGGAATGTAAAGATAATAAGGATAAAATCACATCTACAAGTTCAAATAGTTTTTCCGAATTATCGGGTGTTTCACAAATAGCAAGTACCCCATCTTCTACTATATTAAAATATGCATCATCTCCGGAAGAAATGGAAATTGCTCTTAAAAAACTTGGTCTAGGTTGGGCGATTACGACGTTGAAAAAAACACGCGAAGCAAGCGCTTTGAGTTCATCATCGAATTCTGATGTAACACCGATGAATACTGCTAAAAGAATATCACCTGTTAAGAAGCAATTCGATAGTAATTACGGATTACCAGATTTTAGTGACGTGTCTTCGATATCTATTAAAGAAGCTAGTAAAAGTACAGAGCAAGCAGTTCTCTTAAAAGGTAGAACTTCTACGCCAAAGCTGCAAAACTCAAATTCTAATAGCGAGAGGACGAATTCAATTAACACAAATATATCTGAAAATTTTCAAGAACCTGACAATGGTTTAATAATTTCAAATATATCTCTTACGAAGACGAAATCTAGCATTAAAAAGTTAGAAAATCTATGATGTATTTTTATACTTTTATCTAGTAACATTTATTATAAATATTTAAAAATATACAATGAATTAGTGAAAAATCAGTTTAAAATTTTGCTTCTTGTTAGTACCATTGATTTACTGGTAGACTGCACCATCGTACACAAAGTGGAGCACTGCACTAATTTCATGTAATTCTACAGAAATAATTTCTGAGAATTTCAGCTTCAATTTAATTCCTGAATAGTTCAAGAATTCGCCTTATAGACCAAGAAATAATTTTTTAAATTTCTCATAAAGAAATTCCGCGCTTTGTTCATTTCGAAATATATATAAAGAATAGTACCGCGTTATTACGTTATTATTACGTTATAATGTATTACGTTATATAATATTACGTTACATTATGTTACGTTATAATGTATTACGTTATATAATACTACGTTATAATGTATTACGTTATATAATATTACGTTACATTGTGTTACGTTATAATGTATTACGTTATATTGTATTATGATATTTTATATTACGTTATATTATATTACGTTTTGCCCTTCGTACAAATACTGGGTAGAAGGCGTATGTTACCATGATCGCGGACGGATATAAAAACATAGTGGGGATATCGAAAGATGACAAAGGAAAGCAAGTGGATCAACAGAGCAGTTGTGAGTAGGCAGTCATCAGTAGAAGTCGCGAGTCGAGAGTTGTGAAGTCGCTAGTAAAGCAAATAAACAAACTGTTAAACAAAGCGCCGAGTATTCATTAGGCACCTTTCACGTTCCACACCTCATTCATATTGTTATATCGTATTATGTAATATTGCATTACGTTATATTGTATTACGTTATAATGTATTACGTTACATAGTATTACTTTGTATTTTATTACGCTGTAATGTATTACGTTATTTATATTATATTACGTTATATTGTGTTACGTTATAATGTATTACGATGTAATGTATTACGTTATATAGTATTTCGTTGTCCATGGATTGAACGATTTTTAAAACTTGCTTATAACTAAAAAACCGGGGAGAGAATATTCATATGAAAGTAATCTTTATTAATTCCTTATTCTAATTAATTATTATTATATTAATTCATTAATTCTTTCTCATCCTGTACTAAACTTTCATTTGAGCCTTCAAAGATTGAAAAATTGTGCCTAGTAACCGAATAATTTGGATTTTTTAATTTTGCCACCTGTCGATTGAACATAATTAAATATTGCACATGTACACTTCAGTTGCAAATATCTTAAGATTGAATGATGGAAACAATATGATTATTAAGGTATTAAACAATAAGGGATTAAACAATGTGATCATTGACTTTGTTCCTTCATTTTCTACAAGGATATCGAAAAATAAACATAGGATTCTATTTAAAGAAATGGTGATTACCTTGAAATACTGTCACTTCGTTCTAAGAAGTTTTTTCACATAATAATAAATAAGGCAGATATTTAGCAATAGCTTATTTTTAGGAAATATAAAATGATGAATTTTTTAAAATGGCATATATTTATTATCACTTCCATTCCAATATAGGAAAAATATATTTATATGTCGGAGATGAAAGGAAAACCGAAGTCTTTGAGATTTTGGGACAAGTCCTCTACTACTTTAGCCTGGATTCTATCATAGCCGTAATTAAGCAATTGTCATTCTGTCTGATTGTAATTGTTCGAGATTTGTAATAGCGAGATTGGACTCGAGACAACTGGTCGCCGAACGTATCCACGGTCACGGGATGGACGTTTTGCCTGACGGAGGTGTGGAGTGGTTGTATGGTTCTCCCTAGAAGTGTGGTTGTGGCGGCGTACAGCCTTGAGAACGGATCTAGCCACGTATGATTTTGCCTCGGAGGTGTCAATATAATGGGACACACATTGTATTAATAACCAAACTCCTGGCAGAGATTGCCTAGCAACGGCGACTGGAACTTTCTCGACGTTTCTATCGAGTATAAAAAACAAAATGCAATCGTACAGCGAGAAAGATTTCCATCGATCTGGCATTCGTGTGATCGCTTTGGAAAGTGATACATCGAGCAGTTATATCGAGCGTCTAAAAACGTATTTTGTGCATTTTTACTTAGTAAAGAGTTATCCCGTTGACCGTGGATTCGTTTGAACCCAGTAAATATTGTTAATAGCGTTCGCTAAACTTATTATTCGTAGACTTATTAATCGTTAAACATATTGTTCGTGAACTTATTATTGGTAGACTTACTATTCGTAGTATAAATTTACTGTTCGTAAACTTATTATTCGTTAATCTTAATATTTGTAGACTTAATATTAGTTAAACTTAGTATTTGTTAAATTTAATATTCGTTAGACCCATTGTTCGATAAACTTAGTATAAGTCCTGTATATACATTAAATCTAATTTCTGCTTGCAAATGATAGATAATTCAAACGAAGAATCATTACACGCCACAAATTCCAATGTTCACCCGACATATATATATAATTTTTTTGTACAATGTCTCAAAAGTATAAAGGCTATGTATTTTTAATCGCAATAACTGCTTTAATAATTCCTTTTTCTTTTTAATAAAAATATTGTAACATTTGGTGAATATTTCACTTTGTATATATCATTATTACATCATTAATATTACATAATAAAATAATTTGGTTTATCATCTCGTGTCTCTTGTGTACCAATATTTATTACTTTGTAGTATTATACAGGTATTACGCACGTTAAATGTAAAATTATATTTTAAATTTGTTATTGCACTCTTAACGAGTCCCAGAAAAATGTTAACGCTGTAATTATTTAACATTGTGATATAGAATAGATTTTTTTATACAAATACGTTAACTACTTATGTATAATAAATACAATTAGTGCTTGTATGATTTTGTTAATGTATACAATTATCAATTAGTACTTTAGGTGATTATATGTATATCGTACAATTGCACGAAGATGATTATCGTTAACCTTTCTCATAAAGGCATATTTAAACAAAATTTTAACAATTTAAGTTATAAATATTCGTGACATCATAAATTAAATACCCTCATTCAACTCCATACATCACTCGAGTAACGTTTCTGTGAGTCCATTTTCTTGATGTAATTTGCAGCATCTGATTCTGACATTTTTCCTTTTTCCATTACAACTTTTAATAAAATATTATGAACATCACGTGCCATATTTTTTGCATCTCTAAAATACAAACAAATATACATATATTTCATGAATATATATCACGAATTACTACAGAATAAAAAAATATGTGTACATATATATGTTGCACATATTTTTGTTAATATGATTTTATACTAACCCACACACATAGATATGTCCATTTTGTTCACCAATAACTCTCCACAATTCTTCTTTATTCTTCTCCAATAAGTGTGTAACATATATTTTTTGAGCCTGCTCTCTACTAAATGCAGTATGTAAGATTAGAGTGCCACTCTTTACATACTCCTCAAGTTCTTTTCTGTAAAGAAAATCTTCATCTTTTTTTCTACATCCAAAATATAAAATCGTATCTCCAACTTCTTTTCCTAAAAGATTAAAAATGATACATTTATTTCATTTACGGTTTATTTAAAGAAATACAGATAAATATAGTATTAACTTTTTTTTGTATTATATTTACCTTCCTTTCTGGCAAAATCACGTTCTTGTATAAATGCTCTGAATGGTGCTATACCAGTACCTGGACCAACCATAATTATTGGAATCGACGGTCGGGTTGGTAAACGAAACTGAGATTTTCGCACAAAGATAGGAACATAACATGGTGGATCTGAAGGATGCTTTTCCTTTAACCAACTAGTTGTTACACCTTTGTTAACTCTACCTGTAGGTGTTTTGTATTCCACTACAACTGCAGTAATATGGACTGATGTTGTGTATAGCTGAAAATTAATCAAGAAATTGTTTTAGAACTTCTTAAAAAGTCTTATTTAATTATAACAATAGAGAACAAAAAATTAAGAATTGTACTTTTTATATAAATTATACAATCTTATTATTTTACTATGTTTAAATATTTAATGTTATATAATATTGTTTATATTACTCAACGTTAATTTCAAATTCAAATTCAAGTTTATGCAGTAACTTGTTGCAAAATAATTCCAACATACCTTGGGAGAAGAGGAAATCGAATAATATCGACATTGCAATCTTGGTAAAAGTTCACAAAGATGATCTAAGGCAGGCTTTAAACTAGGAATGTCTTCCAAGATATGTACAATATTTCTATTTTCTTGAACTACCCATTGCTGATATGCAGCTTTGCCTTCTGCACTGGTTAACGCCATTAATTTTAATTTTTCTTTGTCGTTTGGATCACTGCAATATTCCGCTAATTCCTTAAGAACGTGGGTACGCGGATTACTAGTAATATCTAAGTAATGTGTCAAAGCAGTTCTGTAAGAACATGGACAAGGGAATGGATGCTTCTTTGTAGATTCCTCTGTAATATGTAAAAAAATTCACATTATAAAGACACTAATATTAATTAAATTCATATTTAGTTGATTTCTAACTTACCATCTGTATTCGTAAGAGTGAACACTGTGTCTAGATGTACACCACACTTTTCTCCAATTTTATTTACTAGTTCTGCATTATTTACAGGGTATACTGCTAAATGATCACCAGCTTCATATCGCATTTTTGATCCCTCTATGTAAAATTCTATATGCCTACATGATCTTTCTGAAGTTGGACCATGAAGTTCACGGTTTTCGTGTACTGGAGCTAAATAAGGATTCTTTGCATCGAAAGGTCTGTAGAAATTAAATTAAGTTAGATAAATATTTTTATGATCTCGATATAATTACAAAGAGATTAATTAAACATACGCTCTTTGATTCTTAAATGAGTGAAGACGAGCTATTTCACCAGTGTAAATGCGTTCAGGTTGTATGTCAACATGTTCAGTTAGCTTGTACTGTCTAATGTTAACATCTTCACCCGTACCTTCGATTCCAAAGAAGTCACAAACTGTTGGCCAAAACTTGTCCTTCCATGTGATGAAATCATCTTCTATACTATAATTATTTATTTTATATATTATTATTTATTGTATGTATATACATATATTTATTGTATATATATATTTTTTTTTATTTTGAGGTTATCTTGTATAAATTTATACAAGTAACTTTAACATTTGAGATATGAAACTGTTTTTGGTATCTCTATAAACTTACTTGGCATCGTCATCTCCCAAACCAAGTTCGAAGACGCGCGTGGCACCAAGTTGCTCTAATCTATGATCGACATATATAGCTACCTCATTGTAATGTTCATATGTTTTATTTCCAAGACCAAATACCTGTAAAATAAAGCAAAAAGAATGATAAATAATAAATGAATATATACTTCTTATACTTTATGCAGTAATCGACGAAAATATTTGAATACTTGAATATTTGAATAGAAATATTGTATATATATATATTACGTATGTGTTATATAAAATATTTTAAAATTCTATTATAATGAAACATGAATAAATATATGAAAAATTTTAATAAAATATGTTTACAAAATTTAATTGTAAAAATATAAACATCGGTAGACATATTTCTAAATATTAATTCATGTACCTCAGACGTTGGCGCTAAAACTAACATTGAAAAGCGCCGTTGGGTAGCGCTGTTGCATCTATAATGCTTCATCATCACTTGGAAGAATTTGTCGAACTTTTTTACGTTCATTGTCAGAATGTTTTTCGAGGAATGTTTTACAATTTACTAAAAGCTCTGCTGCTATTATAACCGTAATAATTACAATAAAGAATTATTTTTTCACAATGAAGAATACTATCACACGTTAATAAATGCTATCTATATAGCTATATCCACGTGACTGCTATGAAGTACTTATGTAATATTCCATTATTGTTACATAAATGAAAACTTCATCACAGAAGAAAGTAATTGATGATATTATTTATAATGTAACATAGATTATTATAATATTTAATGTAATGCTCAATGCAAATGAACAGTATAACAGTACTTTGATCTTGTACTAATTTAATGCTATAACCATGTGAAAAGATATACAACGCCATCTAACAACACGAAAATAAGTTCTAATATACTTTTGCTTAAAATGGCTTAAATTATATTTTTACATTTGCATTATATTTTACTTGTTATTTTAAACTATGATTACAAATATGCACACGTTTGCACGATTGTACTATAATTTTAAAAATGTATTTTTAGGATTAAATGTTATTACATATCTATATGTAATACTAAAACCATATAATTATAATTTCAACTTCAATATCAGATATAAAGTACTTACAGCATAATTTAATCCATTCAAATCAGCATCTCCATTTTTTAGCCAATCAACAAATTCCATAGCATTGTCCGTAGGATCACCCTCTCCATATGTAGCTAAGCAAAATACTGCCAAACTGTTTGGAATTGTTTTCAAGTGTATTAACTCTTCCTGTTATAATAAATTACAATGATTTAAGATCACGAATAAGTGAATAAAATAACGAAGCATCAAAGTAATTTCCCTTTTGATTTGCTTAATTTATACTTGAATTCTACTACATATTATTATTGGCTTATTTATTTCATACTTGAATTTTATTATTGAATTTATGTCGATAAATTCTAATGACAATCAAATATTTAGTAGAATTGAGGTATAATTTAAATTATGTAAATCAAAATATCAATGAATATTAAGTGTGATAAAGATAACTGAATATTAAATATAAATGAAATTAATCAATTTTCTACGAAATTTAATTTAATGTTCTAACTATATAATCAATTTTTATCGAAATTAATTAATCTGACAAAAGAAAATGCTACTTCTTAAATGAAGTATTAATTAAGATCAGTAAGTATTTATTAAGATTAGTAGTTTGTATTTCTGTCTTAACAAATAAATCAATACCATATCACATTCTTCAGGATCAGCCACCATGCCTTTCATTTTATACCGGATGCCTTCTTTGGCCAGTCTACCGGCAAATTCTTCACCGGTTCCGGTTTGACTACCGTAAAATACTACTAAACTTCTCCCGGAAGCCTTCAACTTTTTTATGAATGAATTTTCTGATGTTTGTACCGCAGGGAACATAGTTGGCCTGTAACAAAAAATTTATTACGATATTCCGCCATAGGTCCTCTATAACAGGGGATTCGCATAATGCAGGACGTATCTCCCATTTTATATGAAAGATACTACATACTGCACTTATAGTATTGTATATACTTATAGTTATATATATGATTATATTAACAATGGTTGAGTGTCATCCGAATTTTATAGATTTTTCTCTGCGAGCCGTAATAGGTTTAAATATATTATTATACCATGACATTTAATTAATGCAAAACATATCATTCACACAACTCAAAAATGTTTAGTCCATAATATTTATCTTGCTTTAATTATTCGAAAAAATTTAGTAACGCGGGTCACCGATATTTACTGTGTCAATCAATATGTTTATGATATTAGTAATAATAATTCATTATTACTGGATGGAATAGGATTTCGAGATGGCCGTAAATTCTTCTTGTTTGTTTCTGCGCATCAACCACCATAGTGCAGCCAATAAAAGGGCAGTGAGCAGTATAATGTCGAGGGTGTTGAAGAGTGGTTCCTCGAGAACCTCTGTCTTGTCCTCCATCTCCAGCACCGGAGAACCTGCCATTCTTATTGCCTTTGGTTGTAGCGCGCCTGCAGTCTGAAACAATACAAGAAATTGTCACATTAATTATCATAATTTAGTTAGTTAACTAATTGGCTCTATTAATATTAGACAAGTAATCAAGATTTTATTTGATATTTTATTATTCCGGGCGAATCCATACATTTTGAAATATTGATTGAAAAATTAATATTCTTTAAGATATACAACGAGTTATTAACTTCGAACAGATTAAAATAATCCATGAAATTTCTTCTAGAAAGGTGATAATATTTCTATGTGTATTCATGGATATTTGGTATATTTTACATATTTTTGGATCCCTTTGATTAGTAATATCGTACATGGTAATGGATTATTCTAAATTTAAAAAAGACCCATTATATCATTTGATGCGTCATTTGAAAACATTTAATTTTATTTTATGAATTTTTTTCCTATTTTCAAATCAACTCAATTAACATTTAGAGGACTGCAGGTTGTGTAAACCAAATAAATGTCATAGTTTAGTAAATCTCATTTAACTCGCAGAGTCACTTAATAAATTGGCGTTAAAGTCAGAAAAATATAATTTAATTTAAAAATATAATCTAGTTTCATTCATCGCTAATGACTGCAGTAATATACAACACGTAATAAATTTATTACTTGGATTTATTTATTTCTAGATACTGAAATTCACTGCGTAATTACTTCAAAATAGCATATAGTCAAATAAAATGATACACTATTTAACACTTTGACTGCCATGTTGGTCATATATGACTGGCCACGGTTTCTCCTCCGATGCCACGGAGGTCAGCATGTGTTCAAGGTCAAACGGACCTTGAACTTCTTACAATTGTAAAAATGATATGAAAATTGACAATTAGGGTATTTCGAATATAACCGATAAATAGAAGGTACTTTGAAATAAGAAATGTTCCATTGAACAATTAAACATTTTTATTAGAACATCAATAAAAAAAAATGAGAACAAATCTTCCATCTGACGGTGCACTGTGTTTGCATCCATATATTTGAGGGGTCATCTACGAATATTATTATAAACATAAATGCACTTAAACATAAATAAACTTAGGAAATAATCGAAAAGGCTGCTTTATAATCATATAATTGAGGTTAGAAGTGTGTACATATCTTACTATTATATATATATATATATATATATATATATGAGCAAAAGAATGAGCAAATACTATTTACTAATATCTTCTACACGTTTCAATATATTCTGGACGTTTTGTTTACGACGAAATAACGAATGCGAATGGTTTGTTGATGTAAACGAAGCCTTATTATAATATTTCGATATTAACTGTTACCAAGACGCCACGGTGGTCAGCCGTGGCCATCAATAAGATAAACGGTCCATTCGGGAAGAATGTTGTCTTACATCATCAATTTATTATTATTTTGCCACTATATGTTTTGAATAATAAGAATACTCCCGTGGCATCTCGAGCGAAACATGTGATTTCGGCGTGGTAGTCAGTGTTAAGCAATTTAATATTTCCTGACATTCTCAAGTATCTGAATATCCAAATATTATAACCTGCGATGAAAAAAATATTTATGTAATATTTTTAATAAAAAGTGAAAAAAAGAGGTATAAATATCGAAAGAACGAAGTCTGATTTATCTAACGACTGGTTCGAAGCGAATGATTAACAAAATAACACGTGTGAGTGTTCGCTTGAATCAGTTCGGCTTCGGTTCTGTCGTAATCGAGATGAGTAAGCATTTTCGTATAGGTGGAATTTGACAATTATAATTTTACCGAGGACGCCGTTCAACATCTAGATCATCAATTTTTCCTGCTATCTACGTGACTACCTGCATAAATTATATTTGTCTCGCTGTAATAAATAATACATACGAAGGGACCACCAAGGAAAAAGGGGAAATATCAATTTTAACGAATTTCGAGTTTCACATTTTCTCGTACGCTCCGGCGTATGCTCTTTATCACTGGATATATCGCATTAATTTGAATAACAATTTTTCGAGTTTTACAATAGTTACATATTAAATTTAGGTATACAACGTACTTTTCACTTTGTACAGTTTAATGTATTATATATTTCTCAGAATTATATATACAAGTTGAAAATGATGTAGAATAAAATGAAGAATAAAGTTAAATTATTTTGATATAATATCTGTAAGGAAATATGAGATTTTGACATTACATATTGAAAAATAAATTTCCGTTTATTGATAAATTCTCAAAACTTGACATCGCCCGTTTCTCTTCTGGTCTCTTCGTATATTTGGGTGAATAAATGGAACGTTTTATTCGCACAAACACAAAATGTTATTCACATAAAATGTATTTATGTGATACGTTCATAAGGTTTTAACCATAAAATACCGGACACATAATGTGGTCTTGTAAAATGGCCCCAATATACGTTGATCGTACCCGGGAGGCATTTGACTATCCAAAATGTATTTATGTATAAAATGTTAAAAATGTGACAGTGATTGAAAGAGTTATCACATAAACTTTTGAGACGTGCAAACTGAAAGAAAGACTGAAAAACCTTGAGAATAATGGCAATTTAAATTTGAAGCAAATTTACAAGGGAAAAATTATGCAAATTTACCAAAATGTATCATAGTAATGACTCAGCAGATAGAACGTAAGTATCGTAGTAATAAGCTATGTATCAATGTATCCGATAACAATATCAGACTATCACATGATTCTAGCAGTTATGTCATCTAATGAAAATAATTTTTTAAAAGTAACAATGTTACTTTTGTTAACAATGTTACTCTTATGTTTACGATACTTTATGGTGCATATAGTAAAATTTATAATAGCCAACAAATTAAAAGAACCGCATTATTAAAAATTTAAGACAAAGATTATCTAACATGATATTGACAATTTTATTTCTATTTCAGTGCTTGTTTTGCTTTTGAAAGAGATTCCTGACATGGTTGTAATGGTAATGAACTCTTTATATCGTCATATTTAGTGATATCCTAGTATCTATATGTTACAACAGATCCTTCTACGAATAACGATATCCATTAGAACAATTTTACCCAGTAAAGATACTTTGTATATACTTTTAAAGATACTTTGTATTCAGTATTGTATTGTATTCAGATATATTCGCGTAGTTTGCGTCAGAAATTCATTGATTCGACCTACGAACTTCTCGCGTCATAATATAGTTAGCTGTATGGTAGTAAAAATTCTTGTTGATTAGATATGTACTTGAGAAAATATGAATTTACGCAATTTAAATTCTATATCCACGTATTTCAATACTACATCTTCAACTACAGTGCCCGAAATGTCCATAAAGCCGCTATATTTTTTGGTGAAATCTTATAATTATTCCATTCTAACAACGAGTTTGTGTACGATACCACTTTGGGAACAAATAGAAGAGAAGTACACGTCTCGATTACGGTAACCATAGAAGTGACGTTTACAAGCAAGCACACACATACACACACGCACACACGTTAAAATGTAATTTAACAGAAAACAAAATATAAAATTTCTATAAAGCTACGCGCTTTTTATATAGATAAAATAAAACTTAAATGACAAGTTTGTGTAATTGCCATTTTTTTTCGAATTACATCAAAAATTGATGAAATCAAATTTTGTAAATTTTTTCTAATCGCTAGGTATGTCTCGATGCGTGAACCGGAGCGTTATCATTTTGATAAATAAAATTATTATCTTCAATTACACCTGTGAATGCTATTAAAATCATTTCTACATATATGTTTCTTTTCTAGTTTTTCCAAAATGGTATCATACACATGTGTACAGGATAACACACTGAACAGAAAATTACATTCTTGTTAAAATAATTTGACTGTTAAATAATTCTTGTTAAAATACTTGAAATTATATTTACCGAAATAATTTATAGTAAAAAATCTTTTGTCACTACTTTCTATGCAGGTGGAACTTGTTTTCTTATATTAAAAGTGACCTTATACAAGATAAGAATAATAATAATGATGTACATAGATAAAATATATATTCTTCCTATACCACGTCTTTTCCCAGTAATCTTTATTTATGGAAATTGTTTATGATATGCATACAAATTTCCTTGTGACTCACTCTACATTTAAATCCAATTTTTTTTTTTAGTATTCAAGATCCTAAAAAATCTAGAATAATTCCGAAAAGTTGAATTTATTGTAAAGTTCCCAGACTATACGCTTCAGTTTGTATAGATTATTTATACATTTTATATTATTTTATTTTATCCTATCTGAATCATTTTATTTTATTTTATAATATGTATTACAACATATCTCAAACGTTATGTAATAATTTCATCAATTTCGTAATAGCAATTCGGCAAATAAAAACTACATTCGTCAACTGAATTCACGTATTAAAACCGTTCGAACGTAATAGTATCATTACAGTCACTTGACACAACTAAAAATTTTATTCGCATAGATGAAAGTGACCTCGGATCACTTTGTTGTTTTCCCTTGATATCGCTAAAACAATCTTAAAAAAAGAAATAATATCAAAGATTTTTATCAGGTAATAATTGATTTGTTTGGTTTATAATTTATTGATAAATGATTGTATTTAGATCAATACTATGATGATTCACTGTCACATGAAAGAAATTGTCCGTTATATTGGATAAACATCTTTTAAATTGTAAAGTTAATCATACTGCTCTTTGTTAAATATTTGCTCAATTTTTTGAGTAGAAGAATCAACTACACTTAGTGCTGAAATCGGAATATCATAACCGACTAGTCATAATCTTATTTAAGATAATTTAATAAACGATAAGAAGTTGTATCGAGAGATAATATTTTTGTAATATTATTGTAGTCATTCTCCAATAAGAAAATTTGGGAGATGAAAGTTTTAGACATCAGTTTTGTGCAGTTTTAATATTGTTTCCAACGAGGAAGCATGGCAGAGCTTAACTCAGCGATAATTATAGTTAATGCTTTCACTCGTAATATTGTTTTAATCAGGTCACGAAAGAGCTCACTATAATAAAATAAAAATATCCATTAATTTAGTAGATAAAATTGTAAGTACTTTCAACATAACATTTAGTTGAACGATGTTTAATCATAAGAGTTAAATAAATTGCAAAACGAACTGTTATCAAGGTTATACATTATTTATATAAATCGACTCGACTACCATACGAAAAATTAATCTCCCGTAGCATAAGAGAACTGAGAAGATTCCTGACAATTGGTGTGTATGTATGTGTGTGTAAAAATGTCGTTTCTCTAAGTATCGTCTTCCTTCAGCTGTTATTTGCAAGTCTGCAATTGAACAGTTACCGAGATATTGACTCGCGCAATAGGTTACGTGATTCACCTTAAAGAATAGCAGAATAGACTAATAAGACGGACATTTTCCCACTTTATCGTCTCGTTGAATGTCTTTGCTGCAGCGCTATTGTAAACGCTGCAATAAAAATAAATCGTATGATAAGAATTAATTTTTAATTAGATATCTTATCTTTAATTAAATATCACACATCATCGATTTCAACCATTTCAATTTTTTGCAAAGTTTTTTGTTTCGACTTTAACATTGTTGTACAATTTTTTATTATAAAATAAAATTAATAGTAATAAATATCAGTTGATGTATGCCATTAACGAAAAACGACTCTAAAAGCATTTGCTAGTGCTTAAAAAGGTATTTCCATACTGTTTGTCGACACTAAACGCATATGAGAACATTTGATGAAAATTACCATACGCTAGTTAAAAATTACCATCTGTTGATGATTAGCAATATTTGTTGTAAAATATAGTTAATGTAGTTAATATAAAATATTAAAAAAGGAGATCATGAAATATTCCTTTTCAATTATATTGCAAATATTTAACTGTAATATACTTCTTGTTGGATCTAATAATAATAATACATAGTAATAATAATAGTTGCTTATCTTCTTTCTGTTATTGCGACCTTATGTAGCGGGTAAAAAGATTTTTCTCATTTTATACTCTTATATTCTAATTACAATCATCCTTAAGTCTATTTATTTAAATAGGAAGCTTCGATATAAATAAATATAAAAATAACGTAGGTCTACAAGGAAACTTAAAGATAATCTCAAGCTCACCATGTATACTTCTCGTTATTAATTCGTGTTTATCATAACAATAAATAAGGAAGCTTATTATATTTCGAAATGAACTTTTAAATGGTTGATGTTTCCAAATTCATAACATTTTTTATTTTGCCCAGTAAAATGTTTGTAAAATCTTAATTCAACTGAAAAAGATTTTTCAACTCGATTGAATAAAATTATGGTTATATTCCTATGATACTAGATCCTCGATCTAAACTGTTAGCACTTAGCATAGTAAGGAAGTTTTCTCTGTATCTCACGCGCACTCACTGCTTCTCATTCTAACTTTAAAACTCACCCAGATGCAAGCGAGCTATAGAAAAAGAGATAATCGTTGATTTCACGGGAGATCGCTTGCTAACTTAGGTCATTCAAATAGTTATAGAGATAACTAGACTGCGGATTTTTATACAAATTTATATATATATATATATATACTTTTTTTTCCTTTTTTTAATACGAGGAAAGAATCTAGGGATCTGCTGTATTTATGAAACCATTATGACAGATTTACGCATTTAATCCGTTTTTGCGCCATTAAATTTTGCATAAATATATAAAAATCGGCTGCCAGGATATAACATTTCAAATTAAGGCTAACCAAATGAGCAGGAAAATAGTAAATACACGATGTCTATGCGCTTACCGGTAAATCCATGCTTCCAGGAGATGTCGCGATGCCTCGTATCGATAAACAGGAGAAGTTATTAAACTAGAGCGAGTTCTTAACGCGACAATCATGCACAGCCCGTTTCGGGACAACACAACATGCTCGCGCCACAACGAACACGTAACTGCCAGCACGTTCGAGACACGCTGAACTGATGCATAAGCAGGACGAAACGAAAAATCAGCGAGTCATTGTCGACCGAACTTGTGTGTGTAGGATGTATATATATCTACAGAGTGTCCCTCGCAATTGGGACTATTTATTATCGTATGGTACATATATGATACATATATTATCGAGCACGTCCAATACGCATAAATATTTAAACATTCGCAAAGACATTGCAAAGATATAAAATATACTTCAAATAAATCATGTTAATCTATTTTTCTATTTTTTTTCTAAGTCTATCTTTTAAATTAATTAAATTAATTTTAATTCTAATTTTCATCTTTGATCTTATTTCGGGCAATCATACACAGTTACTAGATATTAATAAAAATAAGTAATCGATATTAATTAGTATAAATAAAAAAAGAATAATTAAGGTGGATAAAAATTGCTTATACGGAAACACTTAAATTAAGTGACTTTATGTTGAGATCTTGGAATAATTAAGAAATATCAATCTTTTCGCTAAATCGCTTCAAATATCCAAATATTTACATATAAAGTGTTATCTGTAACTGCTTCGAGCACAGTGTTGTATAGGTCTTATCTCTGCTTTGTTTTGTATAGTTATACCTTCAGTGTAAATATTATATAGTAATCACATTGTTATATTAGCACAGAATACGTTAAAGACATCATTTGCCAAGTGTCTGAAACACCCTGTACAGTATTTGTACACGAATCTACGTAAAGTAGCACATTGGGTACATACACAGCGACACAATACGTATGTATGTACTTACATTTCCGTATTATATACGGAATCTTCGAATGTTCGATCTTAACACGTTCGTGCAACTGATTGCTGTTCTGTTGTTGTCGTTTTCTTCACATAGTACTTAAATTTCTCGTCATAAGGCTCGTATGATTTAAACCGAGTTCATTTGAAAACGCTTACGTAACGTGAATGAAAATGTTACCGATAGACTAGACAGTTCGTTTTCTTGCAGCATGACGGCAGATTTTTCCCCGTTTCCCCAACACGGTCCCCCACTTTTATTTCTAACGGGTCCACTGCCCTCTGAAATTCTCCCAAAATAAGATTCTTATCATTGAATAATTTTTTAACTGTTATTTAAAAATGAGGCAGCGTTTTTTTAGGTTACTTAAGTTAGAATAAGTATAAAAGCTCTATGTTCGACCTTGAGATTGGAAACGACAAATGATACTAGCGAAATAGAGATATACTTTGGTAAACAACTCAACAATTTTCGAATATAAAAAAAGCTTTCTCGTCAAGCAACGATACAAAGATCAACGTCAACGATATATAAAAATAATGTACATACACAAACGTATAATGCAATATGTATAATATACCATTGTTTTATATTATGTTCGTTGATAAGACAGTTGGCCGAGAAGGAAAATTTTAATTATGTATCAAACATATGCGATTACATTGATATTTGTTTCTGAGAACGCGATGTTTGAGCGAATTTATCTACTAACCTCCATCGACTACACGTATATTGTTACGTTGTATAATTCATGATAAAATACATAACAAATGTTCTGTGTTTTGTGATTAATTATCTTCTATTAAATAAGAACATTATTAAATATCAATTAATAGTTGATTTAGTGTTTTATAATTAATTGATAGATTAAAGCGGAATTGTCCCATTCCAATTTCATTGATATCATTAATTCAATTCTGCGAACTGTATCATTTGTATGACAAAGAAATGATCTACCAAATCAATCTCAATGACATTGCTACAAAGAAAATCATGCAGTAACGTAAGCCAGATCTAAATGTATAAAATAAAAAAGACAATTAAAATTGATAAAGTGAAAATTATTATGAAATGTATGTAAATATAAAATTTGTATACACCGAGCAACCTAACCTAAATACAAAACAACTTATCACTTTTTAATCGACAATTAATCGAGCATTACGGTGATGATGCATGTATGTATTTATAAATTGATAGTCTGCCTTATCGATCTCGCGACGAAGAAGTAGAAAGCTGAGGTACCAGTATTTTGCGAAAGTATTAACGCGGTAAAAATCCAGCAACATAAACGAACGACATGCATAAACTTATCTCGCCGGAGAAAGTGAAAGGTAACAAGAAAACTGAATCGTTGCCGTTGAAAAAATTTCACTGGTAAATATTGTTTGATGTTCCATTATATGACGCTCGGTAGCGACTATTAATGAAACAAGCTCTATTTAAAATTATAAGAATAATTTCCTGGATTATTAAGCGATAACTCGACTTTATTCAACCCTTATCAATGATCATTATGTATCCCAAGGAAGAAGTATCTATTTTCTCTTTCGCCTTATTCACGGTTAAAGTATATAGGATGTTTTATTTATTTATGTTAGTACCTCCCTATTTTTAGACGTGAGTTGTCATGTTTTCTTTAATTTATTTTTCAAGTTACTTATTATTTGATCGCCTGCATTTAAATTAATATTATTTATTATTATTCATACCAATAAGCAAGCGTTTAATAATATTCGTCAAACGATTTATACATTGCATGAAATCAAAGAATGAAGCAAATAAAGAAGATAATTCGTAATCAACCTGCGATAATATTGATTATTTATGACCTACGTAACATGTTACTTTAATCCGGTTTGCATACAGAATTCGAAACGTATGCAACGCAAGTCATTACAACAGCGATTGTCATCTGTGTCGTCCAACATTAGAATTAATTAACTAAACTGACTGAAAAGTGAACATTTTAATAGAATTAATAAGACTGAAGATTGACCTTCTATATAGCGAAAGTCAGTCGATTGCTCAATCGAGATTCTTCAACTAGTGATGAACTACGACTATGATCTGGCAAAGAATGACTTTGAGATACTTACATAATACGTGTGGTACAAATGCAAGATTGAGAATGTCTCGTCGACATTATTTCTTTAAATCCTTGAAATTAATTTTCACAAGTATAACGTGAATTCAATAAAATTCACAGGATCCGGATTTAAGTCTAACAGAGAAGTTATAATTGTAACTCTTTTGAAAATTTTAGCACTTATTTATTTTAATACAACTACGTTGCTATAATAAATGGAGCTAGATTGGTTAAAAATATTTTTGTTCTATATTTAAGAGAAGATATCGAAGATTATTTGGCTATTATAAAAACTATAACTATGAAGTTTTAATCAACTTTTTTATGAGATTGATTATTAATTAATTCATTGCTTGATTTCATCTATAGAAATTTCGATGGCTCACTGTTACTCACTACCTAATATCAATAAGACAGTAGTAAAATTTTACTATCACTTGAATGACATTGTATTATTCAATATTATTCAACATTCAACCGTCGTTGAAAACAAAAACTAGATAATTGTAAGGTGAAAAAACTTCTCATTACGTTTCATCATGCTTATATAAATATATAATGTACTCTCTGGAAGCATATTTCGAATATCATCCTAAATCATAGATTAAGTGAAAAATTGCATTGGCTTATTACGTGAGACGAATTACGTTCGTAGAAAACTTATTAACGTCATGATAATACCTTTCCCTTATTGCATTGTCTCTTTTCGTATTGTAACTTCATATTATTAGATTGTTAACCGAGGCGAATTTTTGTTTACTAATACGTATATATTCCGTTTATCTAACACGTATTTTACATATTACTTTTACGCCATGATGTAATATTTTTTCACCGAATAACGATTGTTTTTAATGTCACTTTAAGTTTCATTTACAACCGTTTTCAAAAATAATATATTATTGGATTTCAATCTTTTTAATTGTTCTAGAAATATAATATTTTTATCTAAGCACACAATTGTGAAAAACATATTACTTCGTATCTTGTTGCAAATATACTATATCTATAAAATATCGTATAGAACGAATACATTTACATAAATATACATATAATTCCAGGAAAATTAGACGTATTTGTACGTATAATTTATAACTTTTCGAATGAGAACCGCTCAAATTCCCTAAAATACGTCATTGTCAATTTATAAAATATCTATCGTAATTATCTGTATTTATAGATAAAATTATCTATTATTTATAGAATAGTAATCTGTACTGTAAATCAATTTTTTACGAGGTATATTTTTGCACTAAATTTTACCACTTATTATAGTTGTGTCATTACGATTCTAATAAAATCCTCAAAAATCTCGTATGGCGTATATGATACGCATAGTTGTAAAAGTTTCTCATAGTTAATGTTCAAACGATTTTTTGAGTCACTGTATATAATAAAGAAAAATCGAAGCAATATTCATTTATGTATATTTGTCGTTGTTTATGATTGACATGCCAATTCCTTATGTTTCAGAATTATGTCAAAACATTTAGATAGAGATATTAGACATACAGATGGTTATGATAAATAAATATTTAACGAAAATACTGTTAAAGCATATAACCGTTAATTTTGTTAATCTACATTGTCATTCTATATACGTGAAATTGTATTTTATTTATATAATTCATAATAAAATATATAATTTACAGTAATGTAAATACAAATATACTATTTCCTGCAACAAGATAAGTTAGTCTATGCGAATACTTTTAATCGTGACTGAGTATATTACAAATATTACTATACTATATTGTGAAATTTCAAGAATTATGGAAAATTAGTGTTAAAACCGTTGTACCTGATAGTGATATCTACAAGATTGACAGTGACATCGAGTCTTAATTTTAACTTAATATCTTTTAATTTTAAGAAATCAAATTTCCTTTTTTCGAAAATGGTCCCCATTGATATATTTTTTTATGTAGTAAAAATTATATAATATTATTTGTAGAAACGTTTGTGTGTAATATATTTTTGTTATAATATCGAAAACATCACGGACGAAATATTATAAGAATTTAACGTACAAAACCTAACTTGTCATGTTGATACAGAATAAACAGCGTCGGCAAAACAGTAAGTAAATATTGCTTACCAAAAACAGGAACATCCTATACATCAACTGTCATAAAACTGTTTTATAAGCAGTTTTTGGAACTCATTTCAATATATGCTTATGCCTTCTAGCTACTTTGTTATTACAACGCATGACGCACGTAAATTTGAAATGCGTTTAGTCATAAAAGTCTACATATACCTAAATCTTTTGTACTATCCTATCAAAAAAATTAAAAACATACTTTGTTTACTATCGTCTATAATTATATACCAATACAAATTATCCTTAATGAATTTCTAAAATGACATGAATGACAAAAATTAAAACGATTCACAGAAAAACATTGCGATAAAATTACATCATAAATTACAAAACCTTTAATGTAATATTTGAATAAATCAGATTTTATAGTATTGTGAATTTATATTTTTCTTTAACTATACAAGTTAGTTTAAAGTAACTGAAATTTTGATATCGTTTGATCTATTGAAATTTTATAAATGTAAAGAGATAGAATGATATAATACTGTACTATAAGAAGTAACTCAAAAACGAAAATGCATATTATTTATATCGATTATGCCGAAAATAAACTTTATCCTCTTGATAAAGTAAAAGAGGCATGAAAAGAGCTGTATCATTTTTTAAATATCTTAAGCAAGTAATACTGTCTTAAGAAATTTGTATCTGACTAATGTGATAACGCTATCAATTACTGATTATACAAAAAAATCGCAGATTATAAAATATATGTATTAAGATAATATGTATAACATATATTGTATTTTCAATTTTTAATTTACAATATAAAGTCACTATAGCGTTAGCAATAAAAAGTTATGAATAGTGAACAATTATATAGTTAATCTTAATAGAACAAATAAAAAATTACTATATATCAAGTGAAAAATTATAACAAAAATATGAAATAACAACGAACTAGTTGTTTGATAAATGATACATGCAGACTACCTATATAGTGATATTTGTGTTAGTTCGATTTCAAGATATTGAAATGCAAAAATTGAATCCATTACATGTTAATTTCCTCCATTTTCGTTGAGTACATTACGAATTCTTTGTTAATTTCAGATGCGTATTAATTTTTATTATGCATAAACATTATTCTTTAAAATTCTCCAGAAATAAAAATCTAGTGCCGCAGACATTAGCGAACTCCAGGCTCAAACAATTGCAGTGCATTTCAAAATGTGGAAAAATCGATCCATTCTAATATTCATAACTTTCTTTTCTCATTTTCCCTCGTAGAATAAATTTGTATTGAAAAAATAAAAACTTTTGGTATATATAAAAAATTATTTAATTTTACAGAAATCAATGTAGGAAATGAGTTTCTGAACACGATTTATGAAAATGCATAAAATAAATATTTAATTCATAATTACTCATAACAAAACGAATATTTAACTCCAAACATTTTTATATATAACTTAATCAATTTAATAATAAATAAATAGAAGTAACGATTCAAATTAAATAGAGTTAATAATTAAAACAACATATCCGTACACAAATACATATAGTAATGATAGAAATAACTGTACATATACATTTTCGAGAATTAACTAAAATTATATCAATGACTACACATTTTATTGAAAACTGATTTTTATTTCATGAAGATATATATGTATACTTACAAGTAAGGAGAATATACTATATTTTTTATAAAAGAAAAGCAAGAAGCAATGCCGAGAAACTACCGTTATTACATTCCACGAACTTTTTTTACACATTTCCTCGATCGATGATCTTCACGCACATACATACAATGTATACGAGTACTAGTAACTACCACCTGTTGGAATGCAACATAACACTTACCTGAGGAATCGTCTTCGAACGAAGGAGATTTTAATTGAGAATTTCTGTCCGATCTCTTTCAGGGAAGGTACGCAATGACCATGTGATGACACTTTTTTGTCAATTCGGTTCTTCGCTTGATCCGTTACACTCGCGGAAAGACAATTCTAATTGCACTGGATTCACCACTGATCGAAATTCATATACGTGCAGACGTGCGCGTGCTAGACACGTCGACATCGAACACATGAAGCGATTTCTTTCGTCTAATATTATCACCAACTCTATCTATCGAGTCTATCAGTAAAGAACGTACTTTTTCCGAGTAAATCCGATCTCGAGAAAGACAGACAAGTGCGAGTAAGAAAGAAAGATTGCCGGATGGAGTCCATATACGTTACGTAGCCGGAAGACTGTTTTATGCGCGGGCTATTTGAACAACGTTACGTACGATAATAAATCTATTTTTGATGATTAGACTAATTATTATTTTTATGATTTATTATTTTTTGGATTTTTATGCATTTATAGGAAATATGAACATGCAAAATTACTCAGAATACCCATACACGATATAAATTAACAGTATGAATTACATATTGCAGATATATCTACCACATATATACTACTTTGTTTTAATTAAAATCTTAGTATCTGATACTATTGTCCATGAGCAAGTTTTAGTGGTTAATAAATTTCTGAGAAATATTATTTACGTTGAACAATCGAAACACGTATTTCTTCTTTTCCTTGTTTTAATTCTTTCTCGTTGATCATTTAAAGCTGAAATATAAACGTATTTTATCATTTTTAATTGAATGAGTAAAAATTGGAAATAAAAAATTAATACAATCCAAATCAAATTAATTTTAAATAGTAAATAGCTGATAACCAGATTTAATGGTTTAAGAAAAGATCGTTTAATGTCGTACGGTATTAAAACATTTTAGATATAATAATATATTATAATTAAATATAATAATAACATTTTAGACATATAACAATTATTCATGATTTCGCAAAATATTTCTATCTATTTTATAGCTATAGTGCTACGTACTTATTAAATCGGAACCAATGCTAATTAATTCCGGCTTCATATTTTGTAACTCATGTAGAATCATGGCATGAAAAGATAATACGGCTGCTCTTGTGAATAATTCTGATACACCGTCTCCAGTTCTTGCGGAAACAGCCCAAAACTCAGCTTTCATTCTCCGCGCTACTTCAGCCGCTCGTTTTTCCATTATTGTATATACCTGATTGGACTAAAAACATTTATTTTATTTTGTAGTTATAGTCAATCAATGATAACAACATAGTTTAAGTATTTTGTAATTATTGTAATTAAAGTAATATTAAATAAAACTACTGTATTAAATTATTGTAAATTATTGTATAATTAATGCAATTTTTAATTAATGTCCTATACAAAAATTTGAAGGTCTTCTTTTCGCTAATTTAGTTCATCATCTAATGCATTAGAAATTTAACTATTTCCTTATAATTTACTTTCGATTCTTGTATATGTCAATAGATTCTGCGTGATTTACCAGTAAATCTCGTTTTGTGCCTATTAAGAATATGTAATATGGCTCCGTGTTACTTTGAGCAGCTTCATTTAACCATTGTTGACAGTGTCCCAAAGATATTAAGTTGGCCAAGTCAAAAACAACCATGATTACTAAAATAAAATATTTATAACATAAAACTTTGATACAATTTTTATATTTTACTACACATTCATAACAACAAATTTTTTTATACCATTTGCACTTCTGTAATAAGATGCAGCGATGGATTTAAATCTTTCTTGTCCCGCAGTATCCCATCTGAAATAAGTAAATAAATAATAAATTTCTATTTCTTAACATAATATTTATTATAAATATTGTGAAATTAAATAATAAAATATGTTGAAACGCGAAATGAACGCACATTTGTAAATGAAAAGGTACACCCAGAATATCAAACCTTTCTACTTCAAAATCAACACCGATTGTTGCTTTATAGTTATTGTCAAATATTTTATGGCAAAATCTGGAAAGCAAACAATGTTATGTTTATTTTTTCTTAATGTAAAGTACAAATAGATATTGTGGTATATTACCGATTTACTAGACATGATTTTCCAACCGAAACATCGCCAATTACAATTGCTTTTGCAATTTTCAAAGATACGCGTTTCGTTTTGCATGAACGTCTAACAATTGGATCAAAATCTCTTTCATTATATTTCGTCATATCAGATGAAAACGGTGGTGGCCAATTATTAACCTAGAAAACGTTTTTATTTTATTATTTGGTACATTTATCTCAAAATTTAATTTTTTAGCAGTATATGTGAATGAAATTAAAAATAAATTAATGTAAAATAATATTTGATATATAATATTCTTTATATAAATTTATTATTAAATATATTTTAAAATGTTTTAATCTAAAATAAAGAAACGTAATTGCTTTTTATTCCCTATTTTCATAATTATTATGTTTTGAAGAAAAATATTAATCAATAAAATAACTGAATCGAATTTTGAATTTGATTTGAATTTGATTTGAATTTAATTTCCACCGGATGTCCCGCAGCAATTGACATACTCAGATTGATTTAAAAATGTCTATCAATAATATAATTATAAAGTTATGAATTGTTCATTATTTTTCATTAAAAATTATACTCGTATAAGAACAAAATTTTTAAATCATACCTGTCTATCATCACGTGCCACTTCAATCATTTTGTAAATAGCTGAACGTGTTTCTAACATTATTTACACTGTATACTGCTCAATATTTCTTATATTCTAATGCAAATATATACAATTGTACAGCCTTTTATATTTACAATATATATTTATAAATTATTATATTATTATATTATATTTTATTTATATAATTTCACTTTGAAATATGAGTACAATACACATTCGAAGGCTTCATATGTTTAATATATATGCTATATTCAAATACATATTTATACAGTAAGAACTAGAGAAGCATTTGCATGTTATATGTTGCCTACCCATCGCTAACATAAGTAATTTTGAACTAAATGAAAACATTGGTTGCTACGGCAGGTGTATACCATTTAATCTACTCTGCTACAAATCAATTACATACTCTAGAATTAAAATAAAATTTTTTTCATAAGTTTTCGATAAATAAAATTTATCTAAAATATCAATACCAAAATGTAAAATGTATGTGCAAATACTCTTTTTTTATTAAATTGCTTTATGGTATTAAAATATTTTTTTTGCAAAAATTAGAAAATATAAATATTTTACTACAGTAATTGAACAAGGAATGTTTTAAAACGTACAATTTTGTATTATAATTATATAGTTATTATTTTATAAAATTGAATTTATACGTAAACGTCTAACGTAGTTCACTGATTATTCACATGTCTGTTTCCGGCTAAGACTTTCTTCCTTTTTAGCAAGATGGCACCTAAACCGAAGCCCACGGAGAAGTCAGGTATATTTAAAAGATTTTAATAATATTTAAATTCCATCTAACAAATTTAAAAAATGTTTTAATTTAAGCAAACTTATAAAACATGATTAATGCGAATTTGTGATGTAAAAAGTTTGATTAATAAACACGTGTTCAGTTTCAACCTTAAACATGTGGCTTGTTGTCTGTTTTGTATATATTTAAAAAAAGTATCGATATATATATAATTATATTATTGTGCTATATTATTAAAATATTTATTATATCTATTCGAATGATAAATTTGAAAGAAATTTACAATTTCAATTAAGCTTTTGTACATTTTATATAACCTAGAAATTATCCACAACAATTCCTTAAGAACTTTGTGTTATAAATATTTAACTAATATAAGGTGTAGAAAGTATAATATTTTGATTATTTATTTTATTTTTCCTAGCCGGCAAACCGGCTGAGAAAAAAACAGAAAAGAAAACTGAGAAGAAACCAGCTACTGTAGCTTCTACATCAAAAGTTACAAAACCAGCTGCGAAAACATCCGCCACTGCAAAGAAAGCTGCAGCTGCTAAAACGACAACTTCCGTGAAACCTACAGCAAAACCAGCAGCAAAACCTGCACCTAAAGTTACTGCGAAACCAGTAGTTGCAAAATCTAAGAAAAATGTTCAACCTCCGAAGAAAACACCTAAGGGTGGAAAAACAGCTGCCCCACTTCAGAAAGCACTTAAAACTCAGAAAAAGGTTAATATACATAATATCAATGAAAAAAATTTGATTAATTGTAAACTTAGTAAATTATTTCAATATACATGATGATAAATGTTGGGGAATCTCGTTGAATGACTGTGATAAAAATATAGTCTACTGCTGATATATCAAATCATAAAAAATGAACTTTTTGGTTTATCATATATATATTTGTATATTGATCATATGTATTTATTCGCAGGTATTGAAAGGTGTTCATGGATCAAGAGTAAGGAAAATAAGGACATCTGTCCACTTCTACCGGCCAAAAACATTTAGGCCACCAAGGGACCCGAAATATGCAAGAAAATCTGTTCCAAATAGAAATCGGTAAGCATTAAATACTTGTGTTATTTTTATGTACCTATTTACGTACATTTAATTTCATATATTTTATGACATATTTATTTATTATAATTATTTATTATAATTTTATATGAAAAATATTTAAAACAATTTTATTTTTTTCAGTATGGATGCATTTAATATCATCAAATTTCCATTGACCACTGAAGCTGCTATGAAAAAGATAGAGGACAACAACACGTTAGTTTTTATCGTGCATACTCGTGCGAATAAATACCACATCAAAGCTTCCATTAAGAAACTGTACGACGTTGATGTGGCTAAAGTTAACACGTTAATTAGGCCAGATGGTAAAAAGAAAGCGTATGTACGTCTAACGCGTGATTATGATGCGCTTGATGTTGCTAATAAAATTGGTATAATATAAATGTACCTATATATGATGAGTAGGGAAGTGTATCTGTATTAAAAAAAAGCCTCTGTACAAAAAATTTGTTATTGTATTTCTTTAAAAATTTTACATTTTTCCTACATATTGTATTGGTTTGGCAATTAAGTGGTTGCGGATTTTATTACCACCTAATGATGGTGGTATCCACAATCACTGCCAACCAAATAAAACAACAAATTTTACAATATCAACAATTATAACCCCAATCTACTTGGAGTTTTACGATAAGGAGCAGGTGTACCCGGTTCTCTGATACCTGGTGTCAATATTTCCTTCCTGTAAACAATACAAAATACCATAAAAATTAATGATACAAAATATCATAAATATTATAAAAAACTTATATTAAGCTTTCTACGGTAATTCAAATACTTTTATGAGACACTGTATATATTATAAATCTGGAACACAAGAAACTTACTTCCTGATAGAAGCTTGTTCACGTTCAAGTTGTTCTTGCGCCCTAGCCTTCATTTCTTCCTCTGCTTCTTTCATCTGCCCTTCCATTTCATGTAAATGTTGCATGGCTTGTCGTCTTTTTGCTCGTCCGCTTCGTCCAGTTTCCTTTACGCTAAAGAACATAGGACCCAACTCGGCTAGCCAGTGGCCATCAACGGCAGTCACACATTGCATGTACTCCTTGCCAGTCATCACAAGTTCATGATACACCACATAGTCTGGCGTGAACCCCATACCGAACAAAGCTGATGTCGGATGAAGATGGCATGGCATTCCAGTACGACAGTTCACGTATTCGCCAATACCTTTCAAACGAGCTGCTTGGTGAAAGTATGCCGAACAAATACATTTCCGTACAATGTCCCAGTCCGTGCCACAGCTTACAACTTCCATCTTTTGTTGTTTCAGAATTTCTTCCAGCTGTTGGCGAACTTCTCTTACTTTTCGCATAGCTTTCGCGTGAATAAAGTGAACGTTACACCAAGAACTGGAATAACCATTCGCCTTCCACTGATTGTACACATTTAGATATGTTAGGTGGTCAGACTCTGGTACTTGAAACTTCTCTCGAGCTGAATCAGAATCTTCTTCGCGACCTTTGGGTCGGTAGAATATCGAAGGCACTGACAGCATAGAAACTATAATAAGTATATCTGCAGTGCAACCGAGTTGAGAAGCAACAATGAGCATCTGACATTGTGGTGGGTCTAGTGGGAATTCTGCCATTTGTCGTCCCAAAGGCGTTAAACGTCCTGTATGATCTAATGCACCCAAAATCCACAACTGATACAGAGAATTTAATATATTATCTTGTGGCGGAGGATCCATAAAATGAAAGCCCAATAAATCTTGAACACCTAAAGACTTCAGTAACAATACAGTATTTGCTAGATTGGTTCGCTGTATTTCTGGAACTCCAGTTAATAGTAGTTCGTCTAAATATTGTCTTCGCGTGTATAATCTGTAGCAGGTACCAGGACCAGTACGTCCTGCTCTTCCTGCTCTTTGATCAGCATTTGCTCTGGACACTGGATATACTTGTAAAGCATCCATACCAATTCGTGGGTTATAAACTTTCAACTTGCAATAGCCCGAGTCCACAACAAATACAATTCCGTCGACAGTTAATGAAGTTTCGGCTATATTTGTTGCTACAACGCATTTTCGTAAACCTCCCTCTGAACGTTGAAAAATTTTAGCTTGTAAATCCGAGGGCAGTTGCGAGTAAATAGGTAAAATGGAAAGTGGAGGAGCTGATTCGATCTCTGCTAAACGTTCTTTCAAAGCCTCACAAGTAACTTCAATGTCTTCCTGACCGGGCATAAAGACCAATACATCACCTGAACGGGGTTGCAAATGAATTTGTAACACTTGTTTCACCGCAGCGTCAACATAGTCTTCTACTGGATTTTTGGCGTGTAATACTTCAACTGGAAATGTGCGACCTGGGATTTGGAATGTTGCAGCATTTCCAAAAAATGCTGAAAATTTGCTAGAGTCCATTGTAGCAGATGTTACGATCAATTTCAGATCATGTCGTCTGGCTACAACCTCTCTCAATAAACCAAATAAGACGTCAGTAGATAAAGATCTTTCATGAGCTTCATCCATGATAATTACACTATATCGATCCAAATCTCCTTCCCTTAAACTTTCTCTTAATAAAATACCATCAGTCATATATTTAATAACAGTATCTTTTGAAGTGCAATCCTCAAAACGAATAGCATAACCAACTTTGTCTCCTAAAGCAGTAGCCATTTCATCAGAAACTCTCTTTGCCACAGACATAGCTGCTACTCTTCTTGGTTGTGTACATCCAATTATACCATAGCGACTATAACCGTCTTCATGCAGATATTGAGTCAATTGTGTTGTTTTTCCACTGCCAGTTTCTCCAACAATAACTACTACACTGTTTTCTCTAATTACGTTTAACAATTCTTGTCGTACAGCGAATACTGGAAGACTTCTCCTCTGGTGTTGAATGGATCTGTATTTAGCTTCTCCAGTAACTTCATCTCGTATATGACGCGCATATTTTTGACCAGCTTTGAAGTCTGTTTCTTGACCTGGATCTTCCTTATCATCTTTGTGTCTGTCACGTACACCCATGATATTACCAATATGAGTTCCAGCTAGTTCCCAATGTTTTTTTTGTGCCCTTTTTCGCTCTTTTTGTTCGCGATATGCTCGTACCAAGGCCGACCCTTTTCTTGCTACAAGTGCCATATCAGAAGTAGGATCACGTACAGGTACAACAGGCTCCGGTTGTTTAGTGAATACAATTCGACCATCCAAAAATGGTGGAACAACATTATGGACTAAGAGATGTACTCTGGTTTCTCCTTCATCATCAGGATCATCATCATGATCTAAAGAACTGATGACACCAGATGTTAACATTCTGTTACGTTCCCACAACTCGTTATCTTTATTTATCTGTCGCTGTTGTGCGGAAAGACGCTTCTGTCTTTTTGCTTCCAATTCCATTTCCTTTTTACGGGTGTATTCTTCAGAAACGTCAGCAAATGCACGATTTTCTCCATCATCCAAGGCATACCATTCTCTATCCAGTCTTTGTTGCTCTTCTTCCCACAAGTCCCACAGGTCTTTTTCTTCCCCATGTATGCTAGGTGTAGCACCACTAGCTTTTCGATCTCTATTCCAAGGATTATATTTATATGAAGGCGTAAATTCACTTCTAACACTGTCTCTACCATCTCTAATATTGTATAGGTTGGGTGTTGGATGATCCCAACTGGATTTTCTTGGTTCTTCATCTTCATCATCATCCCAATTACTTTTAGATGTTGAATCCTTTGTTTTAAATATTGGAGTTTGAGGTTCATCTTTAAACCTTAAGGGTGTTTGTCTACTACTATCTCTAACACTGTCTCTGCTTCTACTCCTTTCTCTATCCCTATCTCTGTATCGATCCCTATTCCTATCCCTATCTCTATTCCGATCTTTGTCCTTATAATTGTGCCTATTATTTTTGTCCTGTGCACTCAATCTTTGATGCTTTAATCGTGCTTCTAATCTTTGTTGTGCCTCAGTGTTCACCCCACCGGTATGAGTTGGAGTTTCTTCAGCATAAGATCTGTATTTTCTTTCCTTAATCTCTGATTTTGGTGAACTTGATTCAGATTTCAATGAGTTAACTTCCTGTGAATTTTCTTGCCTTTTTCGTTTTGCAAGTTTGTCAAGACCCAAGACAGATACCTGAGGCTTTTTAAATGTATGATCAGAGGGTTTCTTCCGAATAATCAAACCCCCTGCTTGATTTTTCTCAATTCCTTCTAATCTATACAAACTCGACTCATTTGATGTATCCATCTTTTTGCACTAAGTAATATTCGTTACTCAAATTTTATATGTTTAATAGCGCACAAAGTAGTTATGTTTTAGCAAATATGTGTAATACAACACTATAGTATAAAATTACGTTTTAGACACTACGTTTTTGACACTATCCTTTAGACGCTACGTTCTAGACGTCATCTTGTGGACACTACGTTTCAGACACCATCTTATAACTGACTAACTAGCTAATTAAAAATAATTAGCTAAACTAGTTTCATAAACTATAGATGGAACTATAGTAAGAGAAAAAATATAGTCAATGACATCCATCAATAGCAATTCATTAAATTCCCTAGAAATTATTATTACTAGTTATTACATATTCATCTGAATACATTATGAACATCTCATCTATTATAATTTTTATTCATATAAATAAAAATTTTACTTGTGAAATGAATTTTCGGCAAAATAATTTCTTATTTTATATTTCAAAACTGTAAATACACGGATATATATTATGAACGGGTGTAGACCTGTAGCTTCTTCTGGCGTGAATATCTTGTACTATAATAGGGTAAAACCTAGCGCGCCGAATTTAACTGCACAACAGCGTGGCAACGAACAAAAGTTTATTTAACAATTTATTGATTAAATATCAAAATTATTAATCAGTAATAATTGCGATCGTTTTCAAATTTCGTATCTACTATCGTTACCATAGAAAGAAACATTGTCAAGGCATAAATCGATCGCTTTCTAATATTATAAACTCCAATCAAATTAATGTTTATCAGCATTAGTTAATGACAACTTATGTTATTGGATAATAAACAAATCGTAGATTGTCATGTAAAATTCGAGTAGATAAATAGGTTATTCTGTGACCCAAGAAGCTAAAATCGTTGAATCGTAAAATCGTTAGAACCGTCACGCTGAGCACAGAATCTAAGTAAATTTCATTAAAGCGTAAATTTTTGTTAAAAATTAAAAAATTTTTTGTTAAAAAATTCAATTTATTATAATTCAATCTTAAATGTAAATTATTGTTCACGTTAATTTTTCTCTGTGTGTATTTCTTTATTTAAACGTCGAGTTAGCTGTTCGAATTGTTTGAAGTTAAAATGCGAGCAGAGCGCTGAAGCACTTTATTACGTGCTGCAACTTCGCGAAATTCTCCAAAATTTTGGAAAATTCACACAATACGTCAATGCATAAATGCAACCCTATTTTCCCTAGACTTTGATCACGTGGTTTTATTTACTTGTGACTCAACTCGTTGGTTAAACGGTACAGTATAGTCTGTATAGTGCAGTACTATCAGCTATCAACCTTTCAAGATATCCACTTTCCAATTTTGTTTTTTGTAAATATGTAAGAAATGATAGTGTCATAATAGTAGTTAAAAGTAATTAAAGAAAGTACTGCTTGAAAGTGATGCTGGAAAAGTATAGGATGGCACTAAAACATATGTGAATTATCAAAAGATATGTCACAAATGTGAAAAATACATTTTACATGTCATTTATTTGAAATCAGTATTTTAACATATTTCGATTAACGTTAGCAAATATACGAAGTAATAATGATAGAATCTTCAGCATGGAATTCGAAAAAGGACGAGACCATATACAAAGCAGCAGGTTCGATACATTTACGAAAATATGGACAGTTTTTTGAGAATTTAGCTAAGCAAACATGGAAAAAAGATTCTACATTAGAATATTTTATGGAAGGTCCTCTTCGGCTTGTATACAAACCTGTTGAGGATATCAGCTTGATAAATTTAATAGAAATGGAAAATAAATATTTATCAAAGCTACTTGCTGCAGTTGCTGGTACCTGCAGAGAAATTAGGCTTCTTGTGATGGAAGCTAAGATGTTCTATAAAAAATTGTTTACTCATGGTGAAAGAGGGGCAGAGAATAATCAGAATAATATCACATCTCTTTTGTCTGATCTGCAAGATCTATTTGTTTTTGTGAATAGGGTATGGACAGTAGCACATTTGACAACGGAACAGTTATCTAGTCTAGCAGGTGACTCTAACGATATTTATTTACCTGTATTAATAGAACATTTTATTGATTTGTTTATAATCGTTTTGACATTGGATGAAATTATTGAATCCCAGCCTTCATTGTTAGAACAGTGGAAAAAGTACAGAATGAATGTGCGTTCTATCATGCACAATCCATTGCAATTTGGCATAAGTGAATCTAAATTACATACACTGAATAAGTTATTAAAAGATTTACAAGAGAATTTATTAAAGAAAGTTTTATTTTCCAAGACGATTGAACGTATAATGGATGTGAATAAAGGACCTATAATGAGTGAACAGATTACCAATTATTTGAAAAATTTAATGGTAGACATAGAAAATAAACCAAATGATTATGTTTCATTGAATAAAAGTTGGATCAAAATAAATATTGGAATTGTTGTAACAACAAAATTATTTGGCACCTGTGATAAAAGATTAATTAAAAGGGTGCTTGAAAATAATAAAAAGTTTTATGCTGTAAATTTAATTGGAAATGTCATATGGATTCCAAGTAAATTTTTAAGTGATTTTTTGCCAAAAGAAGCTGGTAATGCTGTTAGTCAACAAGTAGGAGAAAAAATATTATGTTTGAGGATACAAAAACTTTCCCAGACTGTGAATGGCCTAATTCAAAAAGCAGTAACCTGGTGCATTGAAATGCAAAGTATTTTAATGAAAACAAGTCTTCAGATTTCAGATATTGGGCAGAAACAAACTTTATTAATTGATTTAGTTGCATTGTTATCTCAGATTAAAGAAATTGTATCTTTTATAATAAATATGCATGCGATTCTCATTAAACCAATGAATCGTAACACTGTTCAATTAATTTGTAGATTAATA
Organism: Bombus breviceps; assembly: GCA_014825925.1. Lineage (NCBI taxonomy): Eukaryota > Metazoa > Arthropoda > Insecta > Hymenoptera > Apidae > Bombus > Bombus breviceps. The sequence goes on along the minus strand of CM026194.1, from coordinate 6,279,216 downwards.
GAAGTACAAAAGTCTTTGCAGACTACATTTTACATATTGGGACCAGTTATAGTGCAATCACAAAGTCAAGTATTACAATACTTGAGTTATTATATTTTAATTACATTGGAAACTGCTCGGAAGAGTTTAATTCAGAAGGACAAAGGTTATAGCAGAGAAAAATTGGATGCATTGTCACTAGTGGGTTTAAGTATGAGATTATTAAATGGACCACCAAGTGCAGATAGAAGATTAATAATCAGATGTGCTCTAGCATGTGCTAGTCAATTAACAGATACTTTTAAGGAAGAGGACATGGTGAAATTGAGATTTTCATTGAACAATTACGATATTGTTGCTGAATTGTACAATATTATTACAGATACCTGTGATTATTCTATATTACTATATCATCAGAATATAATTCCAGCTTATTTTTCTTCTGTAATAGATAGTAATTTAAATATAAATCACATAGTTCATTTGTTTAATGCATTTAACAGCACCATTAGCGAACAAGAAGGATTAAATCTAAAACAGAAAAGAATTATGCAATTAAGAGAAATGTTGACTAAGAATATATTAGAACCTGTTTGCCACGAGATTGAAACTAATCTAAGACTTCATGTCCATGCACATTTAAAATTGGATTCTACAAATCCATTCAATATTGGGGCAAAAGATGGTGGAAGAATCGTACGATCATTACCACTACCTTTAACAAATAGTATGATATACGCTAAAAGATTCATTGAACATTACCTTGATGATATGTTTTACAATCTCACTACAGTAGCACTACATGATTGGAGAACATATAGAATGATGCATGCTTTGGCACATTATAAATTAAATTTAGATACTGTACAAAACTATTTACCTACACAGACCTTGGAACAGGGCTTAGATGCTTTAGAAATTATGAGAAATATTCATGTATTTGTATCAAAATATTTATATAATTTAAACACTCAAACTTTCATTGAACATACTAGTAACAATAAACATTTAAATACCATTGGAATTCGACATATAGCAAATTCCATCAGAACACATGGAACTGGTATTATGAGTACAACAGTTAACTTTGTATATCAATTTCTTCGTATAAAATTACACACATTTTCACAATTCCTTTTTGATGAACATATAAAGTCAAGATTAATGCGAGATATAAGGTTCATCAAGGTTCAAAGAGAAAATGGTAGAACGCCTTATACATATGAAAGAGCAGAAAAATTTCAGAAAGGGATCAGAAAATTAGGTATGACACCTGATGGTTTAAGTTACTTAGATCAATTTCGACAATTAATAACTCAAATTGGAAATGCATTGGGGTATGTACGATTAATTAGATCTGGTGGATTGCATGCTAGTTCAAATGCTATTTCATTTCTGCCAAACATCGATTCATCTGTACCATTTGAATTAATGTGTAAAAATTTAAGTTATGGTGTAACAACTCAATCAGCAGCAAAGTGTTTAGAAAATAATATTGCAAATTTAATACGAAACTTTACAGAAGGAATACAATACTTCAAACTCCTTGTTGATGTATTTGCATCTGCTTTTCGAGATACTGAATCACATCATTTGCAACAATTTTATGCTATTGTACCTCCATTAACATTAAGTTTTATTGATAACTCAATATCGAATAAAGAGAAAATGTTTAAGAAAAATCAAACAGGTGCAGCTTTTACTGATGATGGTTTTGCAATGGGAATTGCTTACATAAATGCTCTTTTAAATCAGTCATCAGAATTAGATAGTTTACATTGGTTCAAAACAGTTGAACAGCATATAAATGCTGAACAGCAGGCTGCAGAAAGTAAAAATGTTCAAGGAGATGAAAAATTGCAACAAACAAGAGCATTAACATTAAAACGCTTAGGTGAAAGAAGTGCTGAATTCCAATTGCTCTATTATAGTTTGTCTGGCGCTAGAGTATTCTTTAAACAGTCTGATATGTAATATTCCACAATCTGTAAAATGTATTATGGAATTAATTAATTACAATGTGATTGTTAAGTATTTTTGTTTCATATTTCTCATTACTATTGTATAAAGAATGTCAAATTATATACTGTATAATACTATTATGTGCTTTATAAAAAATAGCTTTAAAACATTTTATATGCTATAAATTTACTTTATTTTCGTAATCCTTTTGTAACTTGTATTATATATATATGTATTATATATATATATATTACAATAATGAGAAAATAAAAATACAGGATAATATGTCAAATGAATGAATATATTAAAGAGACACTAAAAATTACGTAGTTTATTTTTATATAGTAAAGTTCGGTATTCTTAAGCTTATACTTATGCCTGTGGCACATACCGTGTTTAATTACACTCATTTATATATATAAAGGTCTTCTACACCAACATATACATATATGTATAATTGCAATCCTTGATATTTATTACTCAATAAGTAGTATGGCTAGATGAACAGACTAGAATTTATTACACTATATTCTAAATAGATAGGAGTTTCTCAAAAATGTAATTATAAGTATGAAAGCGTCATTATTAATCCGCATAGCAATATAAAAAGAAATCTATTTTTATATCAGAAAAAAATCACGTAAGAATCAAATATGAAGTCACAAATTCGCCAATTCTAAATCTTTCTTTAAATGTTTACTTTAATATTATGGATAGAAATTTTTTACTATAATTCATTTGATACCTATAAATATAATTTATTTTATATTTTAACAATGTTTACCAATAACTATACAAACTTTTTTTAAATAAATATAAACTACAAAAAAATTTTGTAGAAAAAACAACTATACATTCTCTAAATCATTGTCAACGATCAAATATAAATAATATACATAAATAATATTAACTATCTGTAAATACATTGTTTGTAAAACTTCACAATGTCATTGTTAAAAAAAGAAAGAAAATATTTATAACAACATTCGACAGATCCTTATTTTAACAGTATGACTGTTGTAATTATTGTACTATTACTATCTAGAATGTGTACTGGTTCACAGTACATTATTAAAATACGAAATATTTTGTAGTTTCGCGATTTTTTCTTAGATAATATTTAGGGCTATTATTCCTACATTTTACCTTTTGATCTTTCTGTGCTCTTGAATTAAATAGTTGTTCAAGCAACTTAATAATATCATGTTAATTAAACTGCACAGAATATGAGTCTTACTAATTGTTTTCTAATTTAAATAATCTGCATTAATAAAACTATTTCCATCTAAATTTTCTTTTCAATTTGCCATTCAATTATTCATATTAATACAGATATGCTTCTTTCTCACTTCTGGACTGGATAAATTGCTGTAAGTATCAATTACTGAAAAATTGTCTTTTCTGGTAGAATAAAGAAAGTGTTATAATTTCTAAGATTGAAATCTAGACGACTCCTCTGGGTCCAATAAATCGTCACAGGAAGCTGTTGGGGGTAATAACTGTCTACCCCCTCGTTTTTTACTGCGTGTAAATACTTTAGTAAGTTGTGCAAACTTACGTCGAGATACTAGAATATAATTAAAATAATAAAAGTAAAATATAAATTCTGTAATTTTTACATTCGTTATATAATAATATACAATTGCCAAAATACCTTTGCCCATATTTTTTAGTCTTTCTTTAAAAAGATCTTCATCATCATGACCAATTTGACTGCCACATTTTTCAAGGCTTGTTCCTTGAATTTTTGTATCTATGATAAAGATAAAAAGTAAATAATTGGAATTTTGTGTCTTTCTACATTGTTTGCACTATAAAAATTATAATTGCATATTACAAACCATTTTCTAAAGTTGACAAAAAGTCTTCATTCCAACGTAGTTCAGCCATAAATTCTTCATTTTGAAGAAATATAGCAATTCTTTCATCTTCTAACATCGAATTTTCTTGTAAACATGAAGAATCTAAACTATCTTCACAAACTTGTTGAGGAAGCCGAAGGAATGTATCTGGTAATGGACCTAATAAAGCAGGTTGCCATTTACGTATACTTTTTAAGGATATTGTTGACTCCGTTTTCTGTGACTTAGAAGTACTTGGTGATTTTTCATTTTGCTCTAATTCACTCCTAATTTTTTCATTTTCATTATCTGTACTCATAGTAAGCAACTGATCGATTGTCGTATCTACGGCACCTTGGTTAGATCTTAACACAGCCTAAAAGTTTTGAAATAATTTCTTCATTTATTATGCATCATTATGCATCATTTCAGAACATGCATTTAGATTGAAGACAGTTTCCAGTTACATAATGTAATTTAATACATTTATTAAATGAATTTACCTCGATCACATCATCATCCATTTGTGGAAACATGTTTTTGAAATCAGCCATTGCTTGATAAAATTCTAAAGTTGTTTGTTGTTGTTGTTGCTGCTGTTGCTGTTCCATAGCAGAGGCCATTATGTGGTGATTGTAGAATTGTTAATCTAAGTGAAACAATTAGCTTAATTAGTTGCAATTAGGAAGCTTTCAACAAAGATTTCGTAATATGACGTTATTTGATTTTACTTTGAAGATTCGATAAATTTAAAACGTTCCAAAAACATGAATAGACAAATCGTCATTCATTACGAGGAATATCGGTTTTTGATTATTACGTGAATGACATGTTATTTGTTTGGGGAAATTAATTGCATCTTATTTTGTCTTTGTGTTATAATTAGTTATGCACCGCTGCGTTATACGAAATATCCATGCACATAACTGAAAACCGAGAGAAGACTGTACCCTGTCATTACACATGCAAGGAAGGTGACCAACTGTCAAAAATTTGGTGAGTGAGACCTTTCTTATGAAAAGTAAATCTATTTCAGATTTGCAAAAGTTGCGAAACCACAGAACGGTATCACGATTTATCTAGTGATTCGAGCTTGATTTTTATTGGTGTATTCTGGACAATTTATGTAATATTTTTTCATTTTATTCCAACACGAAATATTTAATATTAACTATTTTTAGAATAGCATGCAGTAAATATAAATAATTACAGAAACGAACAAATGAATTATTATTTATATAGAAGTAAGGAATAGTAACCTTTTGCATTTTTAGGTTAAGTTGATTGAATTTTTGAACGAATGGTCCGACCAGGGTCATATAAATTATAAATAGATCTGAACCGTGATTCACATATGTATTCATGTATTAAAACCGTATAACATACATACATGTGTGGATGTTTACAACTCTGAGGTTTAATATTTCAAAATGAAAAGATAGGTTATGTTTTCACAAGTTTTCTTTCATATGTTGTTAATTGAATAAAAATTGTTATATTAAAAGCAAAAATCATTTCGAACACACATATCTTTTAGTTTCAGAAAATAAATATTTATGACGAAATAATTGTTTTTGGTGTTATTTCATCCTATTTATGAAGCATCATAATTTAAAATTATGTATGAAAAATTCATAAAATATTATTGATAGAAATAAATATAAAATTTTATTAATTCATGTATGAGACATGGACAATAAAACGAATTGTAACTCGTTTAACGTGGATAATTTAATTAAACATTTCCTATATTGTACACCAATAAATACATTAGACATTCTTGTATGTAAATTTTACAATCAACCTATAAATAATTTTTCAAAGAATTATAAAAATTTCACATTTCTATTTTAAAACTTGTAGATTTCAGAAGAAAATATTAATTGTCTAGTTAATTCAAAAAAACAACAAGAGATCTTGGAAAGAACAGTAAATAGTGACTTAATTAAAAAATATCCAATTAAACAATCTTATCAGAGAGCATTTTTAAAATGGCTTATGAAAAAGGTATAAATAAATTAATATTTATAAAGTAAATTCATTTCTTAGATTTAATTAAGTTAAAGATTTAATTTTTGTAATCTAGATTGAAGATGAAGGTGGTGAAATTTATGACAGTATTTATACAACATATTGTAATTTAATATCTTCCACTATAGAAGAATCAATTCACTATCGGCATTTTCTAATGGAAGATAATTGCATTAGTATAAAAGAAAGCACGAATATTATATCGGCAGGTACAACAGGACTGTGTAGTTGGCAGGTATTTAGAAACTATGATTGTACAATATGATTTTTCGAATTTCCAGTTGTAATATCATTCATAATTTGCAGGGAGCCATTGAGTTAAGTAACTGGTGCTTAGAAAATAAACAAAAATTCTTTGGAAAAGTTATTTTAGAACTTGGTTGTGGTGTTGGATTAACAGGATTATCCATTATTAAGACATGTTTTCCCAAACAATATATATTTACAGATTGTCATAAAATTGTCCTTGAAATGGTTTCTGAAAACATTAAACTTAATTTATTATGTAATGAAAAGAAAATAGAACCAGAACTAAAACATGATAGATTGAAATTGCAATTAAGCTATAACAATACAGATGTTAAAATAAAAGAGCTAAGATGGGAAGATATTAATAAATATGTGAATGAACAATGGATCATACCAGATATAGTAATTGGAGCTGATATTTTATATGATGTCAATTCATTTTCTGGATTAATATCTGGATTAAAAGGATTTTTATCTTTTCCTAATAGATATGCGATTATTGCAGCAACAATTCGCAATGAAAACACTGTTTTACAGTTTCTATATCAATTAGGTATATTTTTTTACTCTTAGATATTATATTTTCTACCAAATACATATTAAAAATTAATATTCTTTTTTTAGCACATTATGATCTTTCTTTTGAAGAATATAATATACCACAGCAAACGGTACACCAAAAGTTAGCAAGTGCACCTGTTAAAATATTAAAGATTTTTCAGAAATAAATTTAAAATAATAAATTTTTATTGATATAATGTTTTTGACAATAATAATTATTTTAAAATGATTTTACAGGATTTCAAAGGCAATTTGTTGAATATCTATTATATAGTAAATTTTACTTAATACTTGTTTTATATATTTACATTTGCAAATAAATAATATTTACTATAAATGTATTTAAATATACTTTACCAACAGGGAAAAATATACACAGTAATTATTTATATTTCAATGGAAATTATATAATAAAAATTCTTTATTTGTAAACTTACTAATATCAAGCGGATAACTTTATTTATTTCTTGTACTTACCAGAGAGATTTTCTCTCAGTGTCTCTCAGATTCACAAAAAAATTGTACAAATCCTGTTTCATTGAATGGAATAATATATTTAATTTACAACATTTAGAATACTGATAAAAAAATTGCGAGAATTGCCATATATTGACTTCAACACAATTTTAAATGTAAATAAAAATCTGAAAAGTATATAACGTAAAGAGTTATATAAATATGAATATAATTGCAATAACCATTGCTTTACATTTGAATGAAAAATAATGAGGGACTTATATTAAATGAAAGTTGCTTATGTTTATATCAATAGTATGTGTTTCTTTTTTTAATAGCTCTTTTTTGGTCACTGATTTTCTATCATATGTTATTGCAACCATCTCTCAAAAAACTCATGCCATAATAAATATTATTATAGATATAGTTTTCTAGCGCAACATCCTTATTGAATCATTAAGAGCAAAAGCAATATATATTTTTATTAATTTTTAATATTTTTCTTTACTCATATTAAATTGTATTAATAAATTATAGTTTTATTGATATTATTTATATTATCATATTTGTTATATATTATTATACGTATTATATGTATAATCAATCATTATCATTAATAATATACATTTTATAATAATATGTAACAATATACATATATATAATAATATGCAAATATATAATAATAGCAAATTGAAGTAAACGATATTGTGTTCTTTAAATAAAGCAATAAATAAAACAGTTGTTACAAAAGATTAATATTATATTTTCTTCTGTTGTATTATTTCATAAATATTTAGGTTTAGTAAAAAGCTAATTTTTAGTAATCAATTGTCAATTACTTTGGTCAAGTCTTGCTGGTTTCAAATGTAACCTTTGAATTACATATTCAGGCATGCAATATGTCGGATTGATCTTTTTCAGAGGATAATCAGTATTTAAAAGGGAGAGTGCAGTTAAGCCAAAAAGAGTATGAAAAGGATCAGCAATATCTCCTGGACGATCACTAAATCCTCCTGATTCTGTATCTTGACATGCCAGTACAAATTTTACCTGTAAATTAATGTTGTAATAAAATTTGATTAACTTTGTCCATTCTTAATATAATATTAATATTTTTTGCATTCTTTAACTTTTTTGAAGCAATACATACCAATTGTTCTTTATCAACCCAATGAAGGCGTCCTAAAATTGTTAGTGCAGAAAGGACCCACCAAGAATAACAAACATCAGGTAACTTTTCTGGTCTACCATTTAAACCCCCAGATGGAAGTTGTCTTTCACAAAGCCACCAACTTAATTGATCTGCATCTACTAAGTGAAGATTACCTGGCAATATTTAACACTTTATGTTATTTAATTTGTAAAAAGAATTGTATATATTTTTTCTCTTTCTTTTTATTTTATTATATTGATTTTGTTATATACTAACTGAAGAATAATTAAAAATAAAATAAAAATTACCAGTTATTGATAAAAGCCCTATGGAGCAATAAATCATACCAGCATGACTTTCAGCTCCAGGTTTTGATCCAAATCCGCCATCAAAATTCATGCATTTCATCACAAATTCAACTGCCTTATCAACATCTATTGCATCCAATCGATTCTAAAATAATATTATTATAGTCTAAGTTAATTCATAAGCTTACTATTTTTGTAACTTTAAGTATTATATTATTCTATTATCATAAAGAAATATACAAATACAGAAATATAGATATAATTTAATACATTTTTGCACAGATTTAATATCTATCAACATTTGTCCAATATCTATCAATAGATTAAATCTCTTATTACTATATTTATTTACCAAAAGTGATAAAGTTGCCACAGCACAAAAAGAAAATCTTGTATCAACTTCACCCCAGATATCACCTGTGAAACTTCCATCTGGCTGTTGTCTTTCCTTTACATATTTTACAACTCTTTCTATGTCAATAGTATCTAATGCATTATAGATACAAAGTATTTGTACTGCACTCAAAGTGTAAAGAATATGTGGATCATGTTGTAAACTTGCAGCTATACCACCACTATCTGTTTGACATTGAGCAATAAATTCTAGTACCTCATTTCGATTTGTCTGTTCAAGTTTACCCATGAGATCCAATGCTGTTAAACCCCAGTACATTCCAGACATTCTCATATGTTCTGTCATACAATACATCTAAAATTTATTATTTCCATTAATTGTACATTAAACCTAATTTAATTATGTACATACAAATAATCGTTATACTACTTATAATATAAAAAATATAATACATAAAATTTAAAATAATATTATAATATACTTACATATTCATCTTTGTCAGTGCCATAAGAAAGTAAAAAGTTTGCATGCTTTTCCAATAATAATTCAGGAACTGAAGCTGGAAGTTCGATGTCATGTTTTAGCACTGGCTAAACCACAAATTAAAAAACATTATTAAAGCATGTATGATGTAAATAGTAATAAATTTATATTTGTATAAATAATATCCTATTTTATTCTAAGTTTTTTTTGTAAAAACTTATTCTAGGAACTGTATAATTCATATTCTATTAAATAAAAAAATCTATAAAATAAAATCATTGTAATAATACAATACGCAAAAAAAGGTAAATTAACCTAAGACAGAATTAATGTTTTAACCTAGAATAAATAATTTGTATTACACTCTTCGTCCACTCACCATGTTATAAAGTTATTTTTTAAAAACTATGTAAATTACTATGTTTTGTTAATTTTCATTCATTTAAGTCAATTTATAAAAACTTTTTACACTTCTTACACCTCTGATAAAAATATACCTCATTCTTCGTTGAAGAATAACTTCATTTTCAGCCTAACCTCAAAACAGAAATTCTTAGTGGTAAAAAGGCGCGGATTTTCAAAAAAAATTTTAAAAAGAGAACGGAATAAAAGATTGTAATAAGTTTACATAAAGTAATAACATTGAAGTTGTAATTATTTCTATTTTCCTTTTAAAAAGGTTTGTTTATTTTTAAGTAAATACTTATTGTTTATTTTTAACTTAAAATTAGAAGTATGAAATAATTTCTCATTTAGAATAGATAATATATATTTAATAATTTGAATGGTTTTTGTAGAAAAACGACATTTATTTAACAATTTCAAGATTTCCATTGTTTTTTCTTTTTCTCCATATTCATTACATTCAGGAACTCCAATGTTCACTAAAACAAACAAGAACTGAATTTAGTAATGTCATTGTGTGGTAAACTGACTTATACTAATTTTTCAAATAGTGATTCTGATATAATATTGTAATAAAATAATTTAGTGAAGCATTTAAATTAATTCATGTGAACTGCAAAAAATTTAATCGTAATTTAAAACCAATAATTTTTTATAATTTCGCTTTTTATTTTACCTCAAATTAATATTCAGCTGGATATGGATTCTTCATCATCATCATCAACATTATCATAATTAGAATTCGTACTTGTGACATCCTCATCATTCTCCTGTTCTTGATCACCTTGATCTTCTTGCTCATCTTCATCCTCTTGATTGGACATTTCTTCCCATTTTTCATCTGATTCGCTTTCCAAATCTTCATCTTCAACTCCACCATCTTCATCTGATGAATCTATTTATATTTATTTATTTAATAGATATATAGATTTAATAGATTCATAAATATATTTATGAATTGTAAAAATAGTATAATATATCAAATTAGACGGGAAATTATATATTATTAATTTTTATACAAAAATAAGATTTTGTCCAAAATTTATTTTAATTTATAAATTGTATTTTGAAAAATAGTTTTAAAACATCGATCGGAACAAAATAATATTTTTACAGATACAAACCTGTATCTTGGTAGACAAGGCAGTTTTCGCTAATGTCTTTGTCGTGTTCTTCCATTGTTTGAGAAATTTGACCAGTGATAAGAGATACTCGACCTTTAAGTTTCGAGAGTTCTGTTAGAAGAGTTAGTTTAGCATCCATTAAACTTAAAATTGGCCCAAATAATTCTACAAGGTCTGCTTGTGACAATAAATGTCCCGCGTGAGTTGTTAATAATGCTTCCAACCATCGTACAGCAATTTTACTCCTATAATATAATCAATTAATAAGAATTAAGCACGATCTTTAGGCTTCTATAGTTAATGATTTTAAATATACTACAAAAATTAGTTAACGTTTGATAATCTTACGTGTATGTTTTACCCTGAAGTAGGATGGTAAGTTCTTTAAGAAGAGGACCAATTGCTTGAATTGGTAACTTGGCAATAGTATTCCTAATAATAGTCTCATTTTTCGTGAGAAAAATGTTACTCAAAATAGCTTTATCCTTACTATTTAAGCCTTGTACCAAGAGTTGTGCCCTACTATTACCCGTGCTCGTGATTTTGCCTGTAGGATTGCTTTCAGCACTTAAGCTTAAGTTTTCCAATCTATCTTTTAATAATAATTGTGATCCACCACTGCTTCTAATTTTTTTTTGTGTAGTTTCAATTATTCCTACAACGGATAAATCAAAATTAAATTACAAATCTGATTTACTGTTATGTATAAATGTTTCTCTTTTTAAATATTAAAGATAAATACCTGGTGTAAGATATTCAACATTATCTTCAATTATAGTGGACTTCACTTTAGAAATTTCTTCTTTTCTGTCTTTGCTTTTTTTATGTTCTGAACGTACTAGATACTGTACTTTATCAGAAAAATCTGGTGTCACTTTTTCAAATATAGGATTAAGGTATGTTCCATATGCTAATAATAATTTTTCATCTTCTGTCAATTTTCCATTTAAGATAGAAATTTGTTGGACACTATCTTTTCGGCTTATATCCGAAGCGACTGCAATATTTAAACTCGGCTTCAAAGGTTTTGACCGACCATTTGGTTGGTATTGAAATACATGTGCTTGGCCAGATTTTGTTACTACCAACACTATCACTTGAAAGTTTTCAGAAATGTGTGTAGAAACACTTATTGGATCATCTTGCAAAGCTAAACTTGCCACAGCAGTTCTTTCATTTCTTTGCTGAAAATATTTTCTCAATTAGTAGATATAATTGAACATTTAATTAAAACTGAATAAAATTTTGAAAAGAACACATATAATACTTCTCTTTCTCTAGAAATTAATTTGGGAGCTCTAATGAAATCATATTTAAAGTCCATTATCAGAAATTTTTAAAAATTAAATAGATTTGTATTTTATATTGTTAACAATAATTTTTTTTTATTTAGGTATATGGGGAAGTTACCAATACACCACAAATTGTCAAATGACTAAATGATTCTTTCTTAGCATACTCTCCTTATAATGCAGGGAAAGGACAGAAAATATATACCTTAACAAAGAACTGTCAATTCTCATAAAAAAATGTGTTATGGTTAATAAGTATAGCATATTAAAAAAAATTAATGAGAATAAGAAGTTTAAAAAATGCATCTTACTTCGTCTAATGCCCAAACATTCAGGTAACCATCCCCACAAGCACCACTGATAACATAATTGTTACCAGATGTCATTTGAACAGTATGAAGACATGACACTTCATTAGCATGGCCTGTGAATGTCCTTACTAACTGCTTAGTATCTAGATTCCACCATTTAATAACTCTTTCTCCTGATAACAAACTCTTTCCATCTGGTGAAACTGCTAATGATACAGTTTTTCCTTTGCCTGATTTCCATTTACATCTTACACCATTTTCTTGCAAATTCCACTGAATAATGTGGTGATCATCTGCTGCAGAGAATAAGCCCACATTTTCAGACCAAGTCATTGCAGTAACAGTACCAGAATGACCATTTAATTGTGCAGTAACTAAGGAAGTTGTTGTATCATAAAGTGTGATTCTTCCATTTGTTGAACCCATGGCAACAATGCCCTTCTGATTGGATTCTTCTGAAATTGATTTCTTTCTGCGTTTTTTCCATGGTGAAGGCTAAAAATAAAATAAAATAACTATTTTCAATTATATACTCAAAAGACTTTATTAATCAAATTAGTTGAATTATTATTATAAAATATTCTATATTTTCTATTTAATAACTAGTACTAATCATACCAATTTATCTTATGTTAAATATATTGTTAATCCATAAGTAAATATACTATTACGTTAAATATATTATAATTTGGTTCTCATATTATTCATTAATATTTAATAACTTATTAAGTAATATATATTTCTAATATCCAAAGTTGATTGAAAAAGGAATGGTATCAATCTATTTTAAATTTTACAATAACATAAACATTTGTACTATGTACAATTATAATACAAAGATCTTAAGAATGATTTATTTAATATTTTGTTTATATTACAAAACAAAATACCTTTATAAATAAAAATATTACATCTACACAATATATAATAAAATATTATGAGAACAATAATAAATTTATTGCTTATTCTGATATAAATGTAATAAAGAAATGAACAAAGATTATAACCTCAAGTACCATTTAATTAAAGAAACATGGCTTAATAATAAAAGCAAGTGAAAAGGAAAAATTCATGAAATAAAAGATATTCACAACTTAAAATACTTTTGTGAAAGTCTCATTTCAGTGTTTATTTTGGTATAAAATTTGTAAAAAATTGCAAAACGCATGGAAAGCATAACCTCTAAAAGTGCTGTGAAGTATGATTAATTAAAGATTATAAACGTTTATGATTCATGATATGACTCAGAAGATAGGTTGAGTTCGGAAAAAGTTTTATTTTATCATAATACACAGAATAAATCTACGAAAGAATAAGAAAATCTAACATTTATACGAATATAGAGTAAAGGAGCACATGGTTTACCGATGTATGTGTTGTTCGAGAACTGACGTAAAGCCAAGCCAAAACACAACATGGTGAAGAAAGATGAGAATTAGAAACATATTCTTGTTTCAAACGGCCAGTTCCAGTGTCCCAAATTTTTAATTTTCCATCATTACCGCAATGTGCAAAATATTCACCGTCGGAAGAAAAAGCGTAATTAGCGGTAGTCACCATTTTTGAACTATTACTACTACCAGAGAGGAAATGAGAGTGCTCACGCCCGTAGTTTCAGTTGTTTCACAGTACAGGTGCTGCACCATGCGGCCAAGTGCTGAGTTTAATTGACATTAACATGTACAAGAACCTATAAAAATAGGTAAATTCTTTCAGTGATTCTAGGAGCATCCGAAGGAGAGTTTTCCTTTAAAGCTGAGGAAGATTTGTCCCTGAGAAGATATCAACAAAGAAGGGCGCAAGTCTCAAGAGTCAAGAGCAAGGGCGAAAAGCAGTTAGGATTTTGTCAACGGAAATTTATTTATTTTCTTTGTTTTTGTTAATAAATTATTATATTCTGACATTTTGTATTATTTCTAACACTGCTTTATATGTATCATCACCCAAAAATGTAGTAAACAATTAATTCCTCTTTCCTAGGCAACTTACAATAGTTTCGTTATTGCACAATGTTGTCATTTTTATACTTGTCTATCGAATAGAATAGTAGATATGAACTTTTCCGTAGAACTGTACGATTAAATAGGTTCTTGAAGCCTGAGACTCAATAGGTTCTTGTCTATACTAGTGTGCAACAACACAGGGCAGATCCCTAATTTTATAAGTTCTTGTATATGCTAACGTGAATTAAACTCAGCACTTGACCGCATGGTGCAGCACTATTTCGTGAACAACCAGGTTCATAAGCGTGAACTCTCATTTCCTCTCTGTTACTAACCAGCTATTCAACTACTACAAAGTAAAGTTAGATACGAAGTATAACAATTATTCTGTTTCCCTTATGTACCTAATTTCAATTTGTGCTTAAAAGCTTGCTTTTAAAAATGTTAAACACTTTACCTCTTATGTATTAATACAACCACATATGTATTATGCGTTGGGAAAATTTTTTTTAGATAAAAAATATTCCTACATGTTTCAAGTTGAAATATAACCACTATGCAAGTAATAAGAAAATTTTAAATGCTACATCCCCCACCATCAAAATTTCTAGGAATTGCTGGATCTTTATATACGACATATGATCGTGGTACGTGCGAATCTTAACATAATCATGAAATAACATGATCTATAATTTTAATCTATAATTTTTATGTAATTATATACATCATACATTAATAAGTTAACCTACAACCTTAATAACTATTTTAATAACTACAGATCTACTATAAATTTTTTTTAAGAATTTGAGTTTAATTAAAGTATTTTAGTTTTATACTAAAAAGCAACATAAATCTAACTATTTCTCTTAGTTTAATTAGCAAATGATCTGACAACGTTTATATAAATTTCGAAACATTATTCAATATATTTTTTCTTCCATATGACATTATCACTTAAAAATTTGTGATTATCTTAATATTAAATGTAGAATATTAGTTTTTAGGAGTATCCAAATATATGAAAAGAAGAATAAAATAAAACGTATTGGAAGATAAAGAAAGTAACGTTTATTGCAAAATTATGAATATTATAAAAATAAATGTGAGAGATACAAAAGAAAGAGAAAGTTATTAATAAGTAATGTTTATGTCAAATTCCTCCTTGTGATAAATAAGAATATCTTTGAATAACATGTTAGGTCCGTCATAGTTGAAATTATCAAGAGGTTTATCTAGTGGAAAACCAAATGGTCTGTTGTCAAATTTATAATCACCCCATATTCTGGAAGTGAATTGGTATTCCGTAGAAACTGGGCTAACATATAAGAACAATTGGAATGGCATCCCTTCTTTTTTACCCTTTGGTAATAACAGTCTTTCTGGGAATCCAAAGATTCTTTCATAGTAATTGAATGTTTTGTCACCATAGAGAGATGCTTCGAGTTTGCTATAGAAAACTTCACTTGGTTCTTGTTCCTTGATTGTAAAGAAGCATTCCTGACTATTACGTGTAATTTTGTTCAGACCAGCATTCACTGTTGAAAATTTGTGAAGAATAATATTAGTTATATATCTAAATTATTATATATCTAAATTAATCATAACAAAAATTTATACATTAATATATTATATATATATAAGTAGTATAGTAGTATTATTATATATAAATAGAATATTTTTAGAAAAGGAAATAAGGGGGAATCAAACTAATAATTAACTAATAAATAAAATTGAATAAACTTACAATCAAGGATCCAATTGTCAATTTCATAGAAGTATTTAAGATTTTCTGGAAGTTCATATAGTTTATGGTGTGAACTATATTTGGGTCCAAGGAAAATTCTGATAGCTGCTTTCATTGCTTTATCAGAATTGATGGTAATGTGGAAATTAAATGGTTTGTGATTTAGACGAGGCTGTCTAACTTTAATTAATGACAATTTGTCATCTTTTTGTGCATCTATAAACAATCCATTGCTGATTGTTGTATCAAATTGCTCAAAATATGTAATTAGTTTATCAATAGAGAAAGATTCAATTTTCAAATTAGGGTAGATGAGTTCATCTTTGTTGTATGGCGTCTGATGCATTTTGTACCTAGAAATAAACGTTCTGTTAATTAAAGTTACAATGTAACAAAAATAAATATGAATAAATAAAAGCAAATGTTTAGAATTAAGCTAGCTATGTTTAAAAACAAACTAAACTAAACTAGAATTACCTGTAGTAAAGGTCCACTATTCTCTTATAGAGACGATAGAAGGCAGGGTCTCTTAAAGAAGTAGAAAAGATTTCCAAGGCACTGGGAAGGATTTTATACTTGCTTGATGGTTCTAGATTGTAACCAAGGATTTTTCTGCCAAGGGCGTCAATACTGCCATAGAATTGTTGGTTAAAGGAATCTTCGTTACCTTCAATTATATTTCCAAGAATGTTCAAACCATCCTCGTTATAGATGTAATGCTTGGTAGTACCATTGCCGAATACATAACCAGTATCAATTGCAGACATTATTCTCGATTCTTTGTCTTTGATGTCCTATAATAAGTGAAATTATATTAACCCTTGGAAGGCGAGCGGCACGGTCAACTGCACTGCTGCGGATCGTTCGGACGCAACACGCAATTTACAATACACATGTGAGATTTTAAAGAAATTCAAAATTAAAAATTTCAAACTTGTTAGTTTTTTCTTACCGTAATGTATTTGTATTTGTAGCTAGGGAAGTTGCTCCATTCTGGTCTCTGAGGGAATGGTAATCCATTTTGGTATGTCATAGTAGGATAATAACCAGCATAGAATGGTTTCTCCCAGTCGAAGTCTTCGAGATTAGGTAATTCATTCGTAAGTCTTTCTAAATAGTATCTGTTTATTAATTGTTGATGCCCATACAAGTATTCTGCTCCGCGATAATCTTGAAAACCAAATTCCGAGGATGACATCCAGAATGGGAATGATTGTCGGAAGAAGAAGTAGTAGGCATTTAAGCCGACATCTTCCATGAAGTAATTCAACTTATTTTCCAAGTAGTATTCACGATTCATATACCAACCAGAATAGTTTGCCCGGAGTATGTATGTCTTGTATTCTCCACTTGTTTCTAAAGTGAAATAGTTTGTCCAATTATGTTAAATAGTACAACGAAAATAAAAAGAAAGAAACTAGAAATAATTACCACGGAGGCCAAAAAGTGATGCGTGGTGGGCTTTTTGCAGGACTTCCGAGTTAAAGAAAAAGTATGGACAGAGTTCATATGGCGGTGGCAATTGAATGAACTTAGTGTCTTGTCTTCTGATTACTGCATTGTAGAAGGCTATGATATATTCGCCCTCGTTTATGTTGTTTCTTGCCCAAAGAGCTGTTTTGTAGAATGTTTCGAAGTCGTTTGCATAGTAAAACAACCTGAACACGGCTACCATTTCTTTAAGGAGATATGGATAGTAAAGTGAGAAAACTTCTCCTCGTGGAAGCATACTGTTCTTGTACATGTAAAGGAATTCCTTTACCGCGGTCTGAAAATTCATCAAGAATATTCACTTTACATAGGATATGGATTGGATATTATTAGATTTTTGTTCAAATAATTATTTAAAAATTTGTATTTGTTTCTCGTTATTTGCTTTGTCACTTTATTTTACTACGTTAAATGCCATTGGCGGTCCACGCTGAATTTTTTATCTGGCCATTGTAGTTGTTTTTTATGTAAAACAAAACTTGGTCACGAAATGCTTTAGAATGTAATCAATTGATATGCAGACACGACTATCATGGTTATGAGCAATATAATCACGATAGCTGTGTCTCATTACATTGTTAATGAGACTTTAAAATATGTACCTTTGAACTATTGAAAATACGAAAAAATATTTCCTATGAAATTTGTTTGATTTCGGAGGGGATATATTCCGATGTTATTAAATTTTCTGTAGGTAAACGCGTAAAGGTTGTATGAAGAGCAACTTCGTTTTCTTTTTTAATGTATTAAAAAATATATGATTCCATAGAAAAAAAACAAAGTTATTCTTCGCACAACCCTTACGTGCGTATCTATAGTAAATTTAATAACATTAGAATATGTCCTCCCGAAGTCGAACAAATTTCATAGGAAACATTTCTTCGTATTTTCAATAGTTAATGAAACAATAGCGCGTATAGTGCATACGAATAAATCGGATGACTTCCGATTACATCCTACATATGTTATACAAATTTAAACACCAAGTAACATAAAAATCAGTGAACCAACAGAATTGCATCTATCATATTTTTAACCGTTGTGCAGCTAACAAGGCAATCATCATCAATAATCAATATGGATAATCACTAACCGGGTTGGAGTACAAGTTGATGTTTGCTTCGATGTCCCATTTTTGACCCTCTTCGTACCACGTGTAGTTGATCTCGGCTGGTTGGGCGATATGATAGAGGAGATTGTAGACCTTCTTCTGTTTCAACAAGAAATCCTTATCAGCGGTTTTCGTGTTGTAATATTCTGCATTGACCAAACTGTAGGCCAGTAGCCCCAGCAGCCACAGCCGTGGAAACATATTTTTGAAAAGTGAAAACCGCGGAATCCCAGAGCACGGATGCTCAGCGCGCAGCTACTCTTATACTCCGTCATCCCCTCCCTCGATTAATTCTTACTTATTGCTCCATTAGATATTTCACATAAATTCTTATCTAATCTTGATAAAAATTTCTTTCGCGACACCCTCCATCGGAATAGTTCCAATGAATAGAAAAAATAATCTGTGCAGCATTTTAGCTCGATTGGATAAGGAAAAGGCGTGCCCCTGAGCCCTTAAACGTCGAAATAATTATTTAAATTTTTAAATGCACATAAAGTCGATTTTATTCGATTATATAATACAATGTAATATTACATATCCTATGTAATAATATATTTCTGATATAACATATCTAATATAATATAACAAAAGCACGTCAGACAAAAATTGTAGATCTAAGAAAGAAAAAACACCTTCGATGTTCTACTGCCTTTTTTTCGCGCGGCGAACGGTTTTCGAAAAAAAATGAAAAAGAAAGTCTGGAAGAAATCGTAGGGATTTTGTTCGAAATTTTGAAAATTTAAACGTGCCTCGATCAATTTTTATTAGAGAAGACTAAGGAAAAATGCGTAATTTTTTATTTCAAGCGTTAGAAGGTTCTCTTTTTTTTTTTTAATTATAATGTACTTTATCGTAATAAAGTTGTATCATATGGCAGCAGGAAACACTGTTTGGTCATTGACGATTTAACTTCGATCGAAATTCGTGTTTTGACTAATTTTATTTTCCCGGTTAAAGATTATGTGTTAATTTTGGGCCAATCTAAATTAAGAAGAATAAAACATGCATGCGATATCGTTGGTGTGGATTAATTAATTGGAAGACAAATTTTCAATTGATTCATTACCTATGTAACAGAAAGTATATTATTATATAATATAAGCATAATTGAGAATTTCTCGATATGGAGTAAGGTAGCGATTATTATGTTTACTACAATTCAATATTATGTCACAGGATAGTATGACAAAAATCGATAGCGAAGAACAAATATTTTTACTTTAGCTGCATTGCTGTTTTAATTATTCAAGCTTAATCAAAAGTTTTGTTGTTTGTATGAATGTTCGATCAGAAAATATCAGTCGCTGTATTTTCGGCGTCTTACCTAAGGCAACTTTTTCTTTATCAATATGTTATATATTTAAATGCAAGAAAATGAAAAAGTAAATATCCAGATATCGGTGCAGGCACGAAATCTGTTTCACGCTTTGACTATGAGACGAGCGATGCAAAAGAAGAAATTCATGCAATTTTTATTCGATTGATGCATGCAATACATTTTATATATTCTACAGATGTATAATAGGACAAGGAATGAAATATAAAACAGAAGAGAAACTATCATGTCAACTATGCTACATCGGAGAAATACAGGATAGAAAATATATATTAAGCGATTGCGCAATATATATAGGAATCATATCAATCACACTGGGAAGTAAAGAATGGACAGAAATAATGATAACGACAACCGAAAATGAAATATAGGAACTGGTAAACATCGTAAAGGGAAGCATGAAGTTGAGTTTTCTGCATAAGCAAATAAAGAAATTGAAGAAAAACGAAACACCAAAGACTGATATATAGTAACCTCTATAGTAAAATTAAGATATAGATATATTTATTGTTAAATGGATAGGGAAGTAAGATTTAGCTTTGAGGAATAAATTAAGATAGAAACAACATGCTACATGCTAGCAGATACGCGAAAAAATTGTAATAGGCATTAGCCTTTAATACAACGAACGAATACAATACAATACTCCACAGATTTTAAGGAATTAAAGGTTGTACATTTCAATTTTCTTAGGAAGAGAAGTGGCAGGGAGATTGTTGTTATTTCTGTATTCAGAGATAGGGTCACGATAGCTATTATTTTATTCTTTGCATAAATCAATCACACCGTTCTGAGCCGAAAAACCTTTATTGCACTTTCTTACATGGACTAGGGATAAAAACAAAAGAACATCTTAAACCTATCGATTAAATCTATCGATTGTATCTAGAACTATCTTCTAGTTACTATTTATTGTAACTAGCGCATCTGCATATGGATGGCGAGCGCGAACTCACGTTGTAATTTTCGACAGGGTTTGTTGTTAATTATGTTTTCAATACATATAAATTAATTTTAAATTATATATATATAAATTGAAAATCGAAATTTATAATAAGTTTTTTTCAAGAAATATTTAATGCACATATTTCCAATACTTATATTTCAAAGTTCAAACAACTAAGAAATTATATTTTTTCTGTCTGTCTTTATAGACTTAACTAGATAGAAATATTTGCTTACTGATGTTCTATGATAAATTACAAAAAATTCAAGATGAAAACAAATCTAATTTTACACTATTTTCCTTATCAGAACAAACTTTGTCTCTCAGTTCACGATGATAGCGATTACGTTTGTTATAATATCCACTTTAAAATTTATAATAGTTAATGATAAATTTATAACAACTGATCTATGGATTTTTACGCTTTTATAGGAATTCTGAAAGTGCAAAATTGCACAGAATGCACATAATATGAAAAAATGCATAAAGTATCCAAAGTATAGTGTTTCCTAGAATACTTGGTGGATAAAACATTTTTCTACCGGAGTTCTATATTCTCAAAGATATGAATTCGCATAAAAATCCGCTTTCTAGTAATGATTTTCATATTAAATCTAGTTAATTTAGTAACCGAAAAATGATGTATTATATCGTACAGAGTACCAATAAAAACAAAGAAATTGGTACGAAGAACACGAAATAATACAGAAATTAAAAAAGGCGTTCTTGAACTTCGGTATAACTAGAAAGCAGTTGCGCATGCGCGCACGTATCGGTACGCATTTCTATTAACGCAAGTTGCAAATATACGTAAGTAATTAAGAAAGATGTGTGTGCAAGAAAACTTGTGTGTACAGGGTGAGTTTTATCTACATTGAACTTTTAGCATGCAATAAGTACTTTCACGTAATCGCGTTTAATTACACGAATATGTAAAAATACGTTATCGTCGTTGATTAGCATTATCGTATGATTCGTATGGAACACTTGCTCTCACTTTCTTTTCTTATTAGTCTGGATAGTTCGTTAGTAATAATTCACGAAGATAATATTGTCTCGACGATAATTGGATATGATTTATGCCGGAAATGAAGTTCTCTTGTCTGCACAGCTGTTGTTTTGCCGTGTGAACGGACGTTTGATAGTTCGATAATTGGTTTTGTCAATAGTCTGGTCTTTTAATTGCTATTTAATATCTCGACAATTTTGCTAATGTCTCTACGTCTTATCTCTGTTACACTTAATGCGATGTTCCAACTGAATAAAATCAACTTTCGAAATTGATTTTTATTTTTTTTTTTTTGTTAATTTTAAGGGCATTATGCCTTTGACATGATCGTTGTGTGGTTATAAGTGCATATGTATGGCTTGGTATCGTTAGGTTTGTTTATTCATAGTGGTTCTAATTAAGCTTTCTTTCGATTGATATAACGTGCGTAGGTTTAGGATGTTTACTGCATTTAAATTAATCGTTGTGATAATTTTTTTTCTGTTTCACTAAGGCTTTTATAGGATAAGTTGGTTTCCGTCTCTAAACGAAACATTAGTTTAACGATATAATTTTATCACGTACCGTTGAATGATATCGGTCAATGATAATTATTAAATATCGTATCATGCAAAGTTTAATTATTAAAAATTGAAGAAGAGAAGTTTAAATATACGTAATAAACGCTTATACTCGCTAGAATATTCTAGTTCAAGTCATAAAAAATGTGCTTTTTTGACCACGTTTAGTTATTCTAGTGAGTATTATTTTAGCGAGCCGAAGAAACAAGCGAACACATTAGACGTTTGAAATGGATAATCAGTTTTAAAAATTGGTGATGTAATTATAAGAAGCAAACTCAGCAGACAAGCTAATCAACTATTGAACCTTCTATGTATCCATATCAATATTTATTTTTCATAGATAAGACTAACGCGATTTATACATCGCAATATAGGATAATAAAATAATCAAACATCGAAGCCAATAATTTTTACATTATTTTATTTCGTCTCTTTCTACATCTCTTTGTCGTTTCCTCTTTAGAGAAATTATTAAGGAGTTATTAAACAATTAACATTTACGAAATAACTTAGAAAAACTATATGGAAAGTTTTGTTTCATCGACAGTGTTCAGTTCCTGCTCAGTTCCATGATGAACCAGAACTTCCGTAAGATGCATGTTAGGCACGTTGAAGAGTACAGAAGTGACAGGCCTGTCTAGAGGGAAGCCCATAGAACGTCCATCGTCGGTCATGTGACCCCATATGGGAGAATCTACTTGGACGGTGGCTGACTGGTCGACCGGCGAAATGATGACGAAGAGGTTGTAGGGCATACCGCCCTTCTTACCTCTTGGCAGAAGGAGTCTTTCAGGGAAGCCATAAGGCTGTTCAGAGTACTTGAAAGTTGTGCCATCGTCGATGCTATTTACGAGCTTTTTGTAGAGAATGTGGCTGGCGGTCTCGTCAGGAACAACGAAGATGGATTCATGGCTGCTCCTGTCGATTTTGTTGACTCCAGACTTCACTGTAACACGAATAATCGAACAAACATTAGCGTTGGATGTGAACATTAATATGAATTGATGAATAATAAGAATAATAATAATATATATATATATATATATTATATACGTACAGTCAATCATGAATTCATCCATCTGCATGAAGTTCATGTAGCTGTGGACCAAGTCAATTTCATGACCAAATTCATCGTATTTTGGGCCAAGGAAAATGCGAACTACACCCGTGGTGGCTTTGTCGCAGTTGACGGTAATATGATAGGTGAATGGTTTGTGATTCAGACGGTATTGACGAGCCTGGATCAAAGTGTTCTTGGCTTCTTTGTAGCCACGAACGGACACTCCGTTGCTGAGCAGGGACTCAAAGTGATCGAAGTAAGTGACGAGTTTGTCTACAGTTACGGATTGAATGGTCACACCAGAGAAGTTCAATTCATCTACGGTGTAACTGGGAACGTTTTCCTTGTATCTGGAAGATGAATCTTTACTTATTGGCTTTTCTATTTTTAGGATCTCTTGGAGGAAGGTTTAAAAGAGTAACAATGATACATGACAAATGTAACAACGAAATTAAACGAGGTAAGACGAACCTGTGGTAATAATCGAGGATAGTCTTGTAGATGCTGTAAAACACGGGATCTCTCAAACTGGTGGACCAAAGTTCGAGAGCAGATGGTACCACTTGGTGTTTGACGTTCGATTCATAGCCAAATCCAAAGATTTTTCTTGCGAGCATGTCCAACTGTCCGTAAAATTGCATGTTGATGCTGTCAACGTTACCTTGGACTATGTTACCAAGAACGTTCAATCCGTTTTTTTCATAGATATTGACACGGTTACCATTGGTGTCCAAGACGAAACCGAGATCGATGGCGGTTGAGATCCTAGTGTGCAAGTCCTGAAGCATCTGTAAATAGCGTGCGCGTAGAATGGAATTTTTACGTTTGATTTTGATTTAATTTGATCGAAAACGATGGGTCGTATGAAAAACTTTTACTTTATATTTTCGAAAAATATATCTTTCCCACTTTCCTGGAATCACCTTCTTCTCGACCGGCGATTATTATTGAATGAATATAAAACTTACCTGGACGTATTTTTGCATGTGAAGAGGCACAACAGCGCCGGTTTCTCTCTGTGGGAACGGAAGCCCATTGCGGAATTGCATGGTGGGATAGTATCCAGTTATTATGGGGTGATTTACGCTCACGTAACTAATTTCACCCATGTCGTTACAGAGTCTCTCGAGGTAGTATCTGAAAACATGAATTTTAAATAGCAACCATTAGAAGCGATGTTAATTAGTATTATTTTAAATTTCTATTTACATAGTAAATTTACATTCGCACGAATGGAACGTCTTCTTACGAATAAATTATTCTGTTACATTTTTATACGAATGAAATCATATCTTGTAAAAGAAATTGTTTTTCCAAAATTTATACAAATCGCTATATATTATTCATGTCATAGGAAAGTGTCAAGACTCGTGTTTTTACTCGAAGTAAATTCAACGCATAATCGAGCAATTCTTAACATACCTGGTCAACAATTGCTTGTGGCTGAAGAAATAATATTCACCACGGATTTGTGGGGTGTGAAGCATCTCGGAAGACATGAAAGGTGGGAAATCGTGGTTGATCATGAAGTAGAAGTTATTCAGGCCAACGTCTTCGGTGAAATAGTTCAATTTCTGTTCGGGTACATTGTGCCTCGTCAAATACCAACCGCTGTAGTTGGCCAAAAGTACGTATTGGTCGACATTACCCACGGTTTTCTTTTCGTCAACTATTCAAGTTCAAACAGAAACGTTGCGTAGCAAACAAAACAAGTTTCTAATATCTGAAGAGCATGTTTAACGTAAGATCCAAAATTCAAAAATCATGCATACGAATAACAATTTTTTCATATTCAGCTCAAACTGGAGCTATCTTTCAATGTTAAAAGAATACGCTTGGGTCAAGAACAATCGAAAGAACGGAGCGGGGTTAAAAAAGAAGAAAAGATTATTATCATAGCCAACCTGTGCTGCCCATGGCGATATCGTAAGTTCTTTGCATGACATCGTCGTTGAAGAAAAAGTGCGGAAGCACTTCGTACAATGGCGGCAACTTGATCAATTTAGTGTCATGTCGATGGATCACAGCCACGCTTAAAGCGTACGTGTACATTAGCTCGTTTACGTAGAATCTAGCCCAGACAGCGGTGTTATAGAACACGTCGAAGGTTTTGGCACTGTACAAAACACGGAAAAGCGTCACAGCTTGGTGGCGCATCTCAGGGTTCATCACGGTGAACACTTGTCCACGTGGTAGCATTCCATGTTTCAGGAGCTGAATGAACTCCGTCACTGCTTCCTATTATATTATCAATTATATGTTAATCGTTAGTAGCGAGAAGATGATTCTTCCAATTAATAGACCGCAGATTTTAATATTTGCGAGTTGAATATCGAACATAAGACTTTATTCTCTGCTTTTGCTGCTTTCAGTTAATAATACTTTTATGCGAAAAGAGTTCTTGGAGACAGAAAGAAACAATTCCTTTCCTTTAAAGAGATTTGCGTTTGAATATATGAGAAAAAGAAATGCGTTCAACGCTATAGAAATTATTCGAGATACTGTAAAACAATATGCATTTGCAAGCATATTTATTTGGTCCGCAGCCTACTCGTTACTAATGAAATTTGTAAATGTACAAGGTATATGAACATAAATTGTTGTGCAAAATTTAAAGATATAAAGACACGCAATACATGTGCATCGGAATATTCGTTGTAATTTTTAACATGCAAGACGAATCTCTATTTCTTGAATCCTATTCATAAGGGTATAAGTTTGTATAAACATCTGCAGTCTATTCACGAGTCAGCCGTATATCCTACCTGGTCGTTGTATTGGACGACGTTCTCCGCGATGTTGAAGGTGCGAGCCTTCTGGTAGAGTTCAGGATGGTATACAGTGGGTTGGTCGACGTGCCAAAACAGTTCGTAGATGTTCTTCTGCTTGGTCAGATAAGTAGTGTCAGCGACCTGGCTGGGCAGTTGGTGCACTGCCTGGGCCAGCAAGCAGAAACTGGCGAAAATTACTAAAGCGGGCTTCATCGTTGAACCGCGGTTGGAGGAGACCGGTTCGGTGATCAGTTTATATACCGGACTCAAAATGCTTGGACTTCGATAAACAAATCTATAATCTGTATCGGGGTCGAATTAGGGTAAGGTCGCGAGGGTGGTGAAAGTAAACGATTTATCGCGCGTTCGGTTTCGTGTCGCAATTGCCGATAAAGATAAAGGATGCAATTTGGCTAATTCGATCGGTATATCGGTAGAGTTTCGCAATTCAACGAAAAACTACGGTTCGTTGTGAATTTGACATTTGGTAATTAGCTGTGGTCAATTTTTAGCTGATGCAGTGGCGGATGAAAGAATGGATAGACTATGAATTTCAGTAACTCTTCTGCTAAAAATTTCTACTAAAAATTGCTTACCATGTTTTAAACAGCCGTCTATTCAACGCTACATATTATTTATACGTCTGTTCGTTGCTCTTATTAGACATAAGTCCATTTTGTAAAATTATGCTGTCTCTTCATACTCCTTAGCTTGCAAACTTTCCTTTGTCTGCCACTGTAGGTGAAAGGATCTATTGTAAATACTTTAATCGCGTTCATGTTCGTTTCGGGACGTTAATGATTACAGTGGACTATAGTACAGACGGATTGTGCGTCCGAATATGCTCGTATTTAAGTATTTAGATGTTCTTCGATTCTATTAAGGATATACTATCAAGTTCTCTAATAAATTTAACTACGGTGATATGGAATATGACGAATACATGGATAAATATTGTCCTGTCGAACTGAAACCTGAAGAATTTCAAACTGCATACGCATCAAGCTAATAATTTTGCAATTTCGAATGCATGAATTAAAAATTAAGAAGCTATTTTTTCTGGAAAGAACACGATTACATAAAAATCAGTCTCGGCTTGAAATAAACAACCATTTTTATCGTATATTATCGCCGTCGAGATTGATTCGAAGACCTACGTTAACAAAATATTTTCTGCTCGTTTCTGCAAACACTACGTCCATCTAAT
Source organism: Bombus breviceps (assembly GCA_014825925.1). Lineage (NCBI taxonomy): Eukaryota > Metazoa > Arthropoda > Insecta > Hymenoptera > Apidae > Bombus > Bombus breviceps. The sequence goes on along the minus strand of CM026194.1, from coordinate 6,251,522 downwards.
CGCCCGGCAAACGTTCCGAATCACTTTTTGCATGATAACGATTCGATTTTAATTACACAATTTGCAATTAACGAGAATTCCAATTTGAGAATTGTTCGTTCTTCTAGTCGGCTTTGGACATTCTTGATTAAGATAACGAAGACAAATAAACAAGAAGAATAATTGCTTCGATAGAAAATAATAGATAAAAATATTTGAAAATATAGATTGATTAGACAGATATTTGATCATTTCGGATGACAATAGAAAATAGAGATAGCCTAACATTGGAACGTTTCGTTAAATGAAGAAATTGAAAGGAAAGTATAAACGCTAATGTAGTATAAAAGTAAAAGTACTGTTCGATAAAAGAAAAACCATTAAAAAAGGAGGCTGTCTGAGATCATTTTGAAGATCATTTAGAAGTTATCATATTTTTGCATAATATTTAAAACAGTTTCTTATTACGCTATATCATAATCGAATGTAGTGACCTATGACACGGTGATGTCAGAGAAATCCTTTCTTATAATATACCTATCACATATTTTGCACTTTTGACTTTTCTTTTATACATTTCTAGTACATATGCGTATAATATTTATACATTTTTTCGTATCACTATTGCACTCAAGTACCTTTGTGATAGTCTGTAAATTAACGACAAGTTTACATATATAGTTTGTATATAATTACAAGCAGCATTTGCTATATTCTCTACGGAATCGATAGATTATAAATTTAATTTATCCTCTAATTAGCAGTCTTAGATCAGTTTGCGAGTGGTTTGGCGAATGATAGAGTGAGAACCGATATCACGACGGTATTAAAAACCGTAGAAGCGAATGAACTTTCTGTGTGTCTAATGTGAACGAACTTCTCACATGTTAAGTTGCATATGAAGTATGTTTAAGATATAGTGCAAGACTATGCGCGAGACATTGTTATAAAAGATGGTCCAGTTAAATGATATCGAAGTGACGAATATCTTATTTGTTTTGTTGCGTGAAAAAAGTTCTCGAAACGAAATTCACGCTATTTAAGGGGACACGTGTAACGGTGAGAAGGATTTTTCTTCGCGGTAATTTTTTTTGCGAAACTCGAAGGCCATGGATATTTTATTAAACGAAACTCTATTTTTCGACCAATCGTGCGATGATAACTATTCACAATGTGAATTAAACTGGCAATACGCTGCAATAACTATGTGACCAAAATCTAAGAGAAGTAGTTTCGCGTGGATTTTGGTCACATGTAGTTATCTATCTATTAATTAATATCGTATATAATTTATGGATCTATAGATTTTAAAGTAAAGATTATAGATAAATTATATAGAATATATAGACAAATCTATAGATTTTAAAGCAAAAACGCGATAACTCGTGTCTCGTCGTAACAAGTTATGAATCCTAATATTTTGCCGACAGGAGACGCGTCTTACATACTTGATGCGCTATCCTATAAAAACGTTAATTACTGTTGAATAAAACAGTAAAAACAGCAATGAATGCTATAAATAAAATATTACGAATGTGTTTTTACATTACATACTTGAATAATACGAAACTGTTAGCAATATATTAGATGCAATATCGGTCGCTCGGAAAGTTCGTTTTCATTTTTAAGGAATTTAATAAAATAATAAATTTTGCCCAGTACCGCTCCATTGGGGAAATTGTCCTCAAGCATATCGCACTGAAAAACGTTACTATAAGTATCTTTAAACATGCTCATTGATTTTTAATAGAATATTACACTCGTTGAACGCTGGTGGGAAAGTTGGTTCCAATTTTGCATTCCATCGCAAAGTTTTTCGCCAAGAAACCTGGAAGGTTCCTGAACGATAGTCGCGCGAAAGGTGGAACAAAGTGAGCTTTTGAATCTTTTTCAATTTGGAGTGTTGCTTTTTTCGCCTTCAAAGTGTTAAGAATCTTGTTGTTTTCGGCGTGCCCATATGTACAACCTCTGGGCTTCTTAATGACAAGGATAGCGGACGTACGAGAAATAAATGAAACAAAGGGAATCTTCTGTAGCTGCTGGAAATGCATATTCCCATAAATGCGTATTCCTTGCAATCGAAAGTATAAAAATAATAATTTGCAATGTTGAAAAATATTGCATCATTCGTTTTATGTAGTACGTTGAGTTAGGAGTAGATCTAGAGCAGTTTCAGTTTGTTGTTTGCGGAGCGAACGTTATAATTGTTGGCTTTGCGCCAGCGGCGAAATAAGAGTAAAACTTGAGTCTCGAAACCGACTTATTCTTAAAGGATAAGTAGGTTTGAAAAGTATCAGTCAGGATGTAAAAACTAATGTTCAAACCGGTATGGTTCTTAAGTTTGGGTGCTGTGAAATTTCTTAAGTATTAGGCTGTTCCAATAGTTTCTTTCGCTTTATAAGGAAATAATAGATGCACAACATCATTTGTTTTTATTTTGTAGCAATAGAATATACATAATGTACGTAATTCAATAAAATAATATAAAACAAAAGGTGTCGTGCATCTGTTATTTCCTCATAAAACGAAAGGAACTTTTGGGACGATCTAATAGATCGGTAAAATGTTAAAGTTATGTGTATTCGTAGGAAGGGGTGATGAAAGTGCGTTGAAAGTGCGTTCTCTGTCTGTGCTTGGAGACAGAAGATTGAAGATGATAGCAGACGCGGCGAACACGATGCGGATGTTGGAGAGAAAAAAAGTGCGAAGATGCGATTCGTGAACTTATTGGCTGATCAAAGTACGTATACAGTGGCTCAGGAAAGTACTCGAGCACACACATACACACACATATAAACTATAAGCTTTATATGTATACATATATTATCCAAAAATATTAAAATTAAAGCTCATTAGCGCTATATCACGAGAGGCGACTATGTGATTATATTGATAAAACTTGAAAGGCATCTGAAGATGTATGTGAAAGTTACGAGATATTTATTGGAAGATATCCATATAGTATTTGAATAGTAAATTATTCGCTATATTAATAAGCCACGATATTCAGCGAGGCACTAGTTGTATGTTTCAAACTATTATTCATGTTGTATGCTAATTTTCGACCAGGTGTTTGCGGTAAATGTCTCGTAACTTTTACATTTTATTTACGAATTGGTTTCAAATTTTATTATTACATCTAATCACGATAGTTGTGCCTCATTGCAGGGCTAGCAAAATTTCAAAAAGTCCCCTTTAATACACGTAACACAGTAATACAAATGTTCTGCGTAGGTGTTCGAATATTTTCATCGAGACCAATCCAAGATTCATGGAGCTGGAACGCTGCTAATAAAATGTATGCGATAGTTGGTTCATTGTACTTATCAGATATTCGATCTTCGATTATAATTCGTATAAATCTTGTGTTTTCTATTGTTGTTCCAAGTTGTTTCACGTTTGTTCTACGTTGTTCCAAAGTAAATAATGATTTATTTCAAAAGATGTTGGAGTTGCGAAAGGTTGCACTTTTGACCCGCCCTCCATTTCTTAAAAATCGAACGTATTTTACATATTTTACATTAGAAGATGTTCCTCAACGTGTTCAATCATTTTAGCTGTTCTAGACGTTGTTCCAAAATATCGGTTTAATATCGTACTTAGTTTAGGAAAAAATTGGCGAACGCTAACATCCGTAACACAATGGATATTTCTCTTTATTTTAACAACAATAATGTACAGGCAAAGGGTTCTTCTTTTGGAACACGTACTTACATCCCTAGAACAACTCAGAATAAAAATTTGAACATCGTAACATAAACACAAGAGTGACTTTACCATCGCCTCGACATCTTCCATTCTCGAGAAAGTTGATAAAACGTCGTCAACGTACAGGGAGTACAGTCGTTTCGTTGACTGAAACTGTCGTTGAAATTGAATTCTTCCAACAAAAGGAAAATTATACAGAATCGTAGACGGTAAACGGGATTGCTGTAAATCTTATTTGTAGCTATTTAAGAACGATAGCCAAGAAGAATAATTTTGAGCGAATGGAAGATTTATAGCTACTCGTAAAGTTCTAACCTTGTTCGGCCAGTGTTTAAATTCTACTTAACACTTTACCGACCGATAGCCGATTATTATCTTTATTATTATTATTATTTATTATTATTCTCATTATTTGAGCAGTAATTTGTTCTTTAGTACTAAGGTACCTTGCTCAGTTGCGTCAGTTGCGTTGCTTTGTAAGCTCCCACAGTTTTATATCAATTTGAAAAACGTACCGTTCGCGATGAACGAAAAGAATGGTATTGGAGAGTCCAAACCGAAACAGAGCCGGCGCCAGGGAGAATCTGCACCTGTGATGCCGGTCGGACGTGCGTATGCTGTTGAATTACTAGCGGTCGGTAAAGTGTTAAGAATACCTTCTTTATCTCCAAGTATCCGTGGAGGGTTCGAATATGTCGCGTTTAGCTTCGAGTCTGCTGGAGGTTTCGAATTCATTCGATGAATGTTGGAACCTGCTTGCGACTACTTGGGGACATCGCTAACGATCACATTAATACAAGAAACGAACATATAAATATATAACGTACGAGAAAACCGATAAAGTTAGAAGGCGTAACACTAAAAAATTATTTGATTAATTTTGGAATGATGTTACGAAGAAAGCTGTTGATACAACGTGTATAATAGAAGGCCAATACGTAAGCAGAAACATAACGCAAAAGTTCGTTTCATTCAGAATTCTTTATTCGAAGAATCTTTTGCAAGATCGTTAACAATCGATAAAGGGAAAACACTGTTTATAAAAATCTCATCGGTTTAGTAATTCATCCTTTCTTTTTCGTACGGGCGATTGTAAATGTACACGTCCTTGAAGAACATGTTAGGAATGGTGTAGTTCCATGCGAACATGGGTCTGTCCAATGGGAATCCGAATGGCATGCTGTCGAACATCATCTTTCCGTACAGAGGCATTTCGTACGAGTTCACGCTGCTTTCTTCCAACGAGCTCAGGAAGAAGAACATCTTGTACCTTAAACCTTCTTGTTTACCGCGTGGCAGAGTGAGGCGTTCGGGGAAGCCGAACACCCTTTCGGAGTACGTGAACGGCTCACTTCCACTGATTGCCTTGTTCAGTTTGTCGTAGTATACGTCACTTGACATCATGCCAGGTGCAGTGATGAGGGACTCCGAGCTGTGGCGTTCGATGCTGTTGCTTCCAGAATGAACTGTGAGAGTAAACGGAAGGCTCGATTGAATATCGATCTTTAATTTTATAATAATAATAATAATAATAATAATAAAGGTCGAAAACAGCTTGCTTCATCTGAGCTGACTTATCGCATCGATCAAGAATTAAAGAGGTTCTTTAAGCTTGATTGATCAAGTTAGCTGTTTTCGACGAGTATACTGGTCACGAAGAAATTGCAATATTTTGTGTTAGGACAAGTCCTACCAGTAATAAAATTAAATAAAATAAAATTAAAATAAAATTAAAATAAAATTAAAATAAAATTAAAATTAAAATTAAAATTAATAATAAATTAAAAATAAAATTAAAAAACAGTCATTTCGTTACAACTTAATTCTATATTGTAACAGCCACGCAGACTCTGTGTTGGACGAGTATATTCGTCGTCGCTTACCTTTTGCGATATGTTTTAGGTTCACGCTTTTCAAAGAGGTCGCAACAGCTAACTGGTTAACACTAACATTACCAAGCTCGGTCAAAGGACCGGTTTCAAAATTTAATTAAAAATTGTACGTTCGTCGTTATTTCTTTTGTTCGTCTAACTTCCTGCAAGTTCTTATATTAACGAAAATTGAGAAATTGATTAACCGGATAATATAAGAATTTACATAAAGTTAGATGAAGAAAAGAAGCAACGATGTACAACTTTAAATAAATTTTGAAATTTGACCGGGCCTGATAAGATTAGCGTTAAATAACGTATTGAATAATATATTATTCGTACGGAGAATAATAAAGAAAAATAAATAAGATACTAACGGTTCACCGCGAATCTGTCCATTTCCACGAAGTAGTAATAGTACTTCTGTAAGTAGATCATATCCTGTTGCACCTCGTCGAAGGCTGGCCCAAGGAAGATTCTCAGCATTCCCTTCGCTTCTTTGTCGGAATTGATGTTGATTTTGTAGGTGAACGGCTGGTAGTTGAGGCAAGCGCGTCGTGCCTTCAGACGAAGGTACATTCCACCCTTGAAGCTATCCACTGATACTGCATTGCTGATCAGAGTGTCGCAGATGTCGAAGTACGTGTACAGTTTGTCGATATTCACGGATTCGAATTTCACACCTGGCACTTGCAGTTCGCTCTGAGAGTACTGAGGCTGGAATTTCTTGTACCTGCGCGAACATAACATGTAACAATTAGTAAGAAGTAGAAAATACATAAAACTTTTCAAATTATTGTAAAGAGTAGTTGAGATTATTATCTAATAAAACGTTTTTTTAAACTGAATCTTATGAAAGATACTGATAAATTGATTGAAAAGTTTGTTGCAGGATAGCAAAATTTAGCTCTTCGTCGAGACATCTGCTTGTAACGATACGAATACGTTGATAACGATCTGATGTCGTTCACATATCTTTCTGACATCTTCTAAACAGCCAACATACCTCAAGAAGTAAGTCACGATCTTTTTGTAAAGCATATAGAATGCCGGATCTCTCATGCTGGTAGAGTAGGATTGGAGGACGCTGGGGATCACCTTGTTCTTGTTGTAGAAGTCGAAGTTGAAGCCAAGGATGTCACGTGCAAGTGCGTCGTACATGCCGTAGAATCTGGTGTTGCAAGAGTCTACATTCCCTTCTATCACGTTGCCGAGCATGTTCAAACCTTCCGGTGTGTAGATGTCTACCTTCTTTCCATATTGGTCTATCAGATAGCCAGAGTCAATGGCGTCCATTATACGCAATTCCAGGGCGTTGATTTCCTAGAGAATCGAACGTGCACTTTGAATTTTCATTTTACTCTTCATATCGGACATCACGATTGTTATTTTCGGAGGACTCAACGTATGCTTTGAATTTTCTTTTTTGTTATTTATATTGGCCGTTGTATGCTAATAATTCTCCTGCTAATAATTCTTGCAAAGTGAATAATTTGGCTTTTATCGACGATGGCTTTGTGGATTATATTATTGAAATTTTTTCAGTTTAAATTGAAGGTTGTCAGGTTTTAAGTAGTACTAGCTGCTTTTCTTGTAATTAACTTAGTAGTAAAGGAGCAAACTTTTAAGCTCGTTGTTAAAATGTAATGCTCACCTTAAGATACTTGTATTTATAATAGGGTAGAGCCGAGTATCTGTCTCTTTGTGGGAAAGGTATGCCATTGGGGTATATCATCGTCGAGAAGTATCCAGGGTAGATCGACTTGTTCCAGTCGAAGTCTTCTATCTTTCCAAGATCGTTTGACATTCGTTCAAGGAAGTATCTGGCCAATAATTGCTGGTGGATGAAATAATAAAATTGTCCACGTATCTCTTTAGGCATGTTGTATTTGCTGCTGGACATCCAGAAGGGGAATATCTGTCGGATGTAGTAGTAATACGCGTTCATTCCGATATCCTCCATGAAGTAGTCGAGTTTATATTCGTCGTCCATGTATGGCATCATGTAATTGCTCGAGTAGTTGGCGGTCACTACGTAAGTTTCGATGTTGCCCATTCCGGCACCAGTTCCTGAAAGAAGAAGGTTGACTTTATTTATTTAAAATCTACGGATGGGGATCTTTCCGCTATTAGAATCTTTATAAAAAATGTCCTTCGTTCCCTTTTCTATATTTCGTAGATTCTCGTTTAGGAGAAAACAGGGTCTGAATATGTTATTCGAAAAATAGATTGCTACTCACGTATTAGACGAATCATTTGAAATTCACTTTCAAATTACTATTTCCAACTACTCGATCTAACTACTCTATATCTATCCAGTAGTATGTAGCTACTTACATTTACTCTATAACTATACCGTAAAATAGAAAGGTATAGCTACCTTGAGACATCTTCAAGTATTGCGCTTCTTGTATCACGCTTGAATCGAAGAAGAAGTTAGGGTAGATCTCATAGATCGCTGGCAATCTCATGTATTTACAGTCGCTTCTGTAGAACACGGCAACGGAGAACGCCGTAGTGAACATGTCGCTGTTCATGCGAAGTCGGGCCCAACAAGCAGTTTTGTAGAACGTTTGGAAGTCCTTGGCGTTGTAGAACAACTCGAACAGCATTCTCATTTCGTACATGTGCTCGGTGTTGAATGGTGTGAAGATGGCATCACGGACAAGGAACATTCCTTGCTTGTACCACCAAAAGAACTTTTGTACGACATTCTGAAAAAATTAGAATATATCGTAACAACAATTATTACTACGATAGATCCATCGTAGTAGAAATTAATGCATCGTGATCGATTGTTATTTTAATCGAATGTTGTTAAATTATAATGGTCAAACGTTGGGGATCGATTCGACGAAGTGGTAACAGGTATAATTCATCGAATAATTATAGCCATGGTCATGAAGAATCACCTTGTCTTTGTACATGTCCATATTTGTCTCCATGTTGTAGTTCCTTCCTATGTCATACCATTCAGCATCGCTTAGGTCCGCCTGTCTAACGTAGAGCAACAGATCGAAGATCTTCTTCTGCTTATGGAGGAAGTCCATGTCGGCGGTGCGACTTCCGGAGAACGATGCGCTCTGCGCTACGCAAATAGCGACTAGCGCCGCTAACAAAGTCGACTTGAACATCCCCGCGATGAAAATTCGGCTGCACCCTGGATTCAGTTGGTCGCTGTGTACCGGTTGACGATCCACCGCGTGCTTTTATACTTATTCGGAATACAATAATCACGCTGAACCTCTGACCCACATCGCGCCCACGGAGATACCGTGTGTCATCAATATCCCTGTATATTTGTACGGTTGATTATTAACAGCCACATCCGTCGAAAGGAAAAGATTCGACATAGGATTGCGCGCGAATACGATTTAGATACGTTTGAAACTAGGACATGCAATCATATAGCGATCAGTTTACGTCTACTTGAAATATTTCGATTCTTAGTAGGATACCGTCAATTATCTTCGTATTTTATTTCTGGGAAAAATTTTGTAATCCGTGAGATGCACGGAGTTAATCTCGTTGCGATCGTCAAATTCTTTATGTTTTAAGCTTCTACCAATACGTTACAAATATTTTTCTTAATTTTCTTTGGAATTCGTTATTATTACCGTTATTATTGATTATTATTACGTATTTATACGACGCATCATTTATGTTACGTATTTCACTGCTTGTTTCTAGTGGCGGATTTAATCCTTTGGCGGCCTGAAGTCATCGTACCGATCACGTCGATCATGATCGATGTTTAAACCAATAGAAAATTAATATTTGGAGATCCTTCGGCTAATCTATCAAATTTTAATATTCACTTAGTCGGTGAATATCAACCTCACGCGTAGTAATTAGAATACTCGCGATGCAATGGCCAGTTGAAAAATGCCTTCAAGATTATTATTTTTCACGCATTTTAAAAAACGCAAGGATCGTCCGAAGAACGCTTCAGAATGAGCCCATTGAATGCTCGATGGACGTTTCGAATATTCTAACGACTATACGCGTTGATTCAACGAACATCGTTTTAGCCAAGCTAGAACTTTATCCCAGTTTGTTTATATATATATATATATATATATATTTTTTATGTAATTTTGATAATCGTTTAGTAATCTAAAAAGATGACGAGCACTTTTGAGAGCCTCACTATAGTGTTATTAGCGTCAAGGTAAATACATTTATTTCTTATTATTATTCGTTACGTATTCCTGTCTCCTTTTTTATTAAGCATTGTTAATGGAAGCAATTATTAATCATGCGTGTTCTACTTTCTGTTCCTTTCTAATTAAATCGTAGAACGTTTCAGTCACTCTATTGTGAATTTTCCAGACTGCCCCACTACGTTAGTTAACGTAAAGAGAATCATTTGAATGGAAAATTCTTCTATGATCTGGAAACGAGTAAATACGCTGACAAGGCTCGGTATGTTCCTCCATGTATGTTTAACATTATATCCTTCTCTTCGTAGAACAATAAACGCTTCGAAATCGAAGTATAAATTTGTAACCAAATCATTCGAACGTATATTATATAATTCACGATATTCGATAAATAAATAATTCTTTCTTTCTTTCATTATTTTCAGTTACATCAGCGAAACAATATTACGGCTGTTAGAGCGTTTTACTTAATTTAGTAATTCTTATATCGATGCGCAATCTTTTAAATTATCCTCTATGCTGGCTTTTATACTGAATTATTTTCTCTATTTATCTCTGTCACTTGTTAAATCGAGGTATGAATTTTTGATCTGATCAAATGTATCAATCAAATGTATATTATGTATGTAGCTTAAGATGTCGAGTAAAAGTACGCCAAGGACTGACAAATTTCCTTAGACGAACGAATGTAAGACGATGTGAGCGATAAAAGCGATGCGATGATCCTCAGAACCAATGACGCAGGTCCATAGACATTTTTTAAATTACTTCTATTAACTATAGGAACAAAATGTATATTAATAACGTGGAAAGTAATTAAAACGGATTGGCGTATCTGTTTCTCACATTTCTGTCGGTTTTTTTATCTCAATAATATTCAATGTCGCAGACGAATATGTAATTCACGGGTCAGCGAATAAGTAAATAACATTTGTCTCTTAATTGCAGAGCGTGACGTGGATCAAAGGCAAAATACGAGCACGAAAAGTGTTATTGTTTCAATAGATTAATGCGAGAATAACAGGCATATGGAAAAACACTAAAGTCAATGGAATGGATTTCTCAGACTTTTACGGAACGGTACGTTGAATGTAAGAAAGAAGGAAAAAATAATTATATTTGTCCTGTGATTTTTTTTTTTTTTTTTTTTGTAAACGAAATAGAATTATACTATTTTCGAAAGCTTATTAATTAATACGGTGGCCATATGATAAAAATGTTATAGTATTGTTTGAGTTAAGAATAATGTTGAAATAGGATTTATCAGAAGTCAAACATTTATACGTACATAATCTTGTAAATGGCAAAATAAGATTGTGTAATAAATAAAAGAAGAGGGAAGATAAAATGAGAATATTTTTCTGTAAGACTTATACTACAATAACATTATTTAACAAAAAATAACATTATTTTTGTATTATTATTTATAATATTATCTGTTCTTATTATTCATGTTTTAATATTAACAAAATATATTAACGAAAATTATACTTAACTTGATGCTTTTCGTTGATTTATTTTGTTAATATTAAATCATGGATAGTACGAATAAATAATATTATGAATATTATCGTATTTAGAGAAAATATTAGAATACAATTAATTAAACATCTATTATTAGAGAGCGTTTTATTATTTTTTCAGAAATATTAAATATTATACTACTTCTAGTAAGAAATAAGAAGAAGATAAAAATAAACATTTTTCTTAATAATCATCTAAAAGGATATTAGTTAATCCTTTAATTTCATTATTCCATTCTTTTGGACATACTTTCGTTAAAATAAAAGTGCTTTCGTAGAATAAATAAAATACACATAGGTGTATGATTTCGTTATTAATTTAATTGATAAATATGGTGCATAAGGTCAATGTCTTGAACATTCGATTCAAGGGAAAATTTCGTACACCTTATCTGCTGCACTGATAAGTAATGAAATTATACATACATACATACATACATACTTTTATTTCAAGTCGGTAACTAAAGCAACAGTTCTACAATTATGTTATAATGCAAACTTATAATACTAATCGACATTTATAAATTGTGTATTAAATTGCAATATGTGAAACGTTAGATTTTGTTATATCAATTTTGTTGTAGTAAATGTGAAAATTTAATGTTTATAAATATCACATTTTTATTTAATAAATGTGTAACTAAATTCAGTTTGTTTACAGCAAAAATGTTATCTCTTTATTTTATTAGTCATTTTGAATACATAAATATACTTCTTTAAAAATCGAAAATAGTAAGATTTATACATGAACATATTAATTTGGTAAAGGTAAGGTAATAAATCATAATACAGAGCATATAATACAAAATTAATATAGTATGATTCATTATTACTATTATTACTAATACTACTGCTATTATATAGTGATTAAATATATAGATTTTTATGTTTTTTTTATTAAATACTGCTTCAAAACTAAGGGCTGAATATTTTCCAAATAAGAATATAGGAGCGAAATTATATTAAATTAATTTAAATTAAATTAGTTTCTATCTCTTATAAAATTGAACTATATTTGAAATAAATTTCATTATATAAACTTTGATCTATAAATAGATGGAATATTTTCTTGAATTTATTTCAGTATCAAAAACTTTTACCTCAAGAACTATGTAGTTTCTAATTCAAAACTAAGTTACAATATCATACGTTGAAATTACAAGATATTTTATTTAAAATATTACTTATTTTAGATATCAAATCACTTAATCACTCGAAGGCGACTAATAACTTGTGAGAAATGCACTTTCCACTTTCAGAGAAAGATATAATTCTAGCATCCTCTGAGTATGCTAATATGGTCATAGTACTTAAAATGATTATTGAAAGATTAAAAAATAATATACAATGCCTATATAGGCATGAAAGTTTTGAAAACAGGTTGTTATCATGGGTGACGGAGATACAGGATCGTTTAAAAGAATTTGAATTGTATGGTAGAGTAAGTTATAGTTCTTATGTCCTATTTACAAAAGTAAATCATTGTTAAATCTACTTTAACTATACTTTTAAACAATGGATTAATATCATTATTAAAAAAAAAATGAGGGAGAGTTTTTTTTTATAATAAATAATTAAATTATATAAATTTGCTTAAAATTATTGTTATTACTTATTATAAATATATCAATAAATAAGTTAAATACAAATATTTTCTTATTTATCTTTATTAATTTTAAATTGAAAATCGCAATGAAGTCAGAATTGATTGTGTTGCTCTTTTTTTTACAAATTGATTATATAAAATATAACATTAAACATAAAATATTTCAAATTACATAAAAGAACATGTATTTCAAAATATTACAATGATAACTCAGGGAATTTTTCTAAAATAAATTTTCTAAAATACGGTAAAGTTAAAATCAATTAATTTCTATGAATATTGCATATGTACTTTTAGAAAGTTACCACGCTCAAAACATTCTTGGGTCCTAGTAACTATCTATACATTTTGCGATCACCTGTGACTAGAGATAAACAACGCAGCAACATACCAGTGTACAATATCACATTTCCAAAGCACGAAGAAAATAAATTATCCTCTGCATTGTATAAAATGAAGAAGAAATTTAAACGGAGATGCACAGGTAAAAACTTAGCTAAAAGTTCTGTCTGTGGAGCCAAACCAATAGAATATTCATAAGACGTTATTTAATTAAAAGAAGTACGTCTAATATTTAATATATTAAAAAATACCACTGGTTTAATAAATACAAATATTTCATATAAGTATAAATGTGAACTATTTCTTTCTACATACTTTATATACATAATAATATCCAAATCTTTTTCTGTAAAACACTAGAGTCCTTAATTGAATTTATAGTACAATAATTATCAATTGCCAGTCCCAAATAAGAAGAGGAACAAAATGTTATAAAAACATAATTACAATTTTGTTCTAAATTTTTTGATTTACTCATATTCAAATACTATTCCATACAATTATACGTCACTTTATTGTCCGATTTTTTGGAATGTGACAAGATTATATCACATGCTTTGCCAAGAATTATCAAGCTATTTAAGATCTTGAATGTCACCAGAATAAAATAGGCTAGAAGCAACAAAATTATATTGGCTGGTTGAACAGGTGGTGTAATAGTTGTACAAAGAACTCTTCCTATTGCAACTCCTAGAGGAAGGGGAATAAAACCCATTCTACGGGCTACTACATCTGATGGATCGGAGAAGGCGCTCTCCTGCCGAGTTTGAGCCATATCATAGGCTACTTTAATAGTATAATCTCTGTATACTGTTGAATGAAGTTCATTGAAACGAGTTATAAAGGCGTGTTTAACCTATTGTAGAAAGTAATTCGATAAATGCCTTAAAAAGACAAGTCTCTCTCTGATGGTTATCTCTGAAAACTATGATAATCTATTTACCCAATCTACGAGGACTTCGGCAGAGAGCAACATTATACAATCTGGAAGAAGCACTGCGAGTCGTTCAGCTTTCCATGCATATTCCTTCATTGTTTGAAGATTTACAGCAAGAAGGAGCATCATTAAATGAAAACGTTCCCTCACGTCTGCGCAAGATAGTTGAAAGAGGTTGTTCTTGTCAAATTTCTTAAACACAGAACCTTTCAATTCTACAAACTGAAATAGAAGTTCATGCAATAGCATTATTATGTTCCACTGTAGAATGTGTGTTTCTTGATCCTTCTTATTATTTTTATACAAATAATTTTTTTTATTCAATTCTTTTAAAAATGCTCTATGAAAAGTAACATATTAGTAATGACTTACATTATTAGACATCATTATAGTGAGCAGAGCTTTGTTGCTACTGTTTATAGCAACATTCAAAGTCGTGGCTTGGAAAAGTACCAAAATACTGTGTAATACTATGAAAGTAAATATTGCATAGGAAAATATTAAAATCATTTATATCTCAATATAATGCACTCCGTATAATATAACTGAAATATTTTCAAGATCAAAAGGTCTTAAAAAATTTGAGTGATACAATTAATATTTCCAATACTGTAGTTCCAATAGTGCTTTAATTTAAACATCCATCAAAATATAGAAAACTAGTATCTCCAGTAATAAACCTAAATCAAAACCTCATAGATTCTAATAAATCTTCCAAAGTAATATTAAATGTAGTACAAAATTTTCTCCTACACCCAATGTTTATAGAAAGGATACAAACATAGGTAAAAGCAAACAATAGATGAGGTAGGATGCCCAAATGTTGAGATCTTGCTTGTGACTTTGATCTAGGCTCTGTAGCTGTCCAGAAAAGGGCATCTATTATATCTTGCCCAAAAGCACTGAATAATTTATCACCGACTTCCAACATATTATAAAATATGTAGAGTTTTATCACAGATTGACTTTTCACCAAATGGTACATCATCGAAGTGTCAACCTTCCATGTAGCTGCCCAACAGCTGATCACCACGATTCCTTTTAAAAGGTCACACATTTCTGCTGGTCTTAGGTACCGTTCTCCAACTTTTAAATCCCTCTTCTTTCTAGACCATAAATTTATTTTATATAGAATAGAATATGTGTAATCGAATTTCAATGTGGTATGAATGAACATTTGGGAGTATTTATGAATAGCTTTTGTCCCTTTTATGATTCATTATTTGTATAAATCTATAAAAAGTGATACTTAGCAATTGACCCAGGCTATATGAGCATAATAAATAAGGCAGATATTTAGGTGATCCCATTTAGCTGAACCACCTTGTATATTACTTTAACTTTCAATCAATATCAATTTTGTTTTTCTACACACTTTCATATGACTTTATTTTCCTGATATCTGTGGATATTAATATCTTCCTTAGATGTATACATGACAATGTTTTTGTTTAGATATTGTATTGCATATATATGACATTGTCAATCTTGAACATGTTAAACAATATAAATATAAATTTACCCGAGACAATGCCATAGGGGTCTTGTAATCATTGTCCATAGTGCCATCATGAATCTTAATGGTAAAAATGTATAAACAAATAGAAAAGAATCTGCACACTGCAACAGAAAATTGTTCTATTATACACTTATCTTTAACACACATATATACACATATATAACATAGAAGAACATTAATCTTAAATTCATGAAAGCATTAAGATTATGTAAAATACTATAAAAAATAATTAGATTACTTTTATAAACTGCATATTAAACTTATTTAATACTTATAAAAAACATTCTATATATGCGTACTTGTAAAAATCCATAGGCCATAAATTTTTCAACTTCTTTTGGAATTTTCATAAATGAATAAAGTTTTTCTCTTCTTGCAGAGAAACTTTCCTCATCATTCTCTAACTGATAGCCTCTTGTTAATTCTGTTCGTAGAAATTGTGTAAGAGACACACCTGTAATGACAATGAAAAACATTTACAATACAAAATTTACAAAAAAAGAAAAGATTGCTTTTAGAACCTATATTTCTTAAACATTTTTATTCTTCTTAGTGAGGACCATAAGCTCTTAAAGTCTTAGATCCCTCATTTTATAACACTCTGTACATTATTGCGAAAAATTTATAATTTCATGTTAATAAACAATTTACCAAACAGGTGACAGTTCAAACAAAATTACCTGGTTTTCTATGCTGATATTCCCCAACGTTTAATTGGGCTTTCATATCTTGAATTTTATTAATATGACTATCCAATTGTTTTGTAGGTTTAATTTTCACGTATGTTTTATCAGTATAACTTCGCCAATTTTCTTCGGTATTCATTTCTGCGTATTTTTTATTTTGTTATTTCCTAACCTCAAAATTTCTCGTTTCACTATAGGACCGTTTTTAACTTTAAATTTCTCGTCTCCTGTTGATATATTCCCAATTATTTAAATTACTTCTTTACTTCTAAATCTCGATTCGTCGATTATGTAAGGGATCAAGTTATAATTTTCTTTGCAAAACATTATATAAATTAAAATCGTTCTATATCTAGAAGCATGAACTAACACGGACGAATAAGAACGTTTAGCATAAAAATAATGTCTTTACCTATGGATGAATAGTCGTTTGCGTAAGTGACGTTTATGTTGAACTTTTCGCAATATTGACCCTCAAGCGTTTTTTAAAGTGTAAATTGTCTTATATTATTCTTGTATCTTGGATTTATTTTATTTTGTTTTGATTCATTTTATTACATAATAAAAAATTCTTCCGACAGTACAAATTACTACTATAATGTAATATATAATATGTTATATGCTATGTACTATATAATATAATATAATATGTTACTATACCCAAGTATTTAATTACTGAATGTAACGCGTTTAGTCTGTAATTGAAATATACGTATTGGAAGATACATTATGTTATAAAAATAATTTGATAGCTAAAATTTTTAAATAGAAAATAGATATTTATCTAATCTAAGTTTATCAGTTTGCTAAATAATATCTTATAACCTTCAAATGGTTGAATATAAGTTAATCATTTACTGTATGCTAATTTTAAATTTGTAATGTAACTCATAATGTGCTATTACTAATTATGGTTTGATATAAATAATTACTAATAATTAATAAGTAGTAATTACTGTTTGTAAAAAATGTTTTATTACTTTTGTTATGCAAGAGAACTTATTACACTTATTGGTACAGTAAATTTATATATGTAGCATAAACATATAGATATATACAATAATATAGAACATTAATTTGACATTTTGTGATAAGAAGTTTACGTCTCTGAATATCAGTTTTTTTCTCTACGACTTGTACGAAATAAGCTACCGCCCGTATGTCGTTTGAATTAAGGATTACTGCGCACTCCTTTACTTAGGCGGCTATAGCCTTTCTTTCGTGCAAAGAGGTTTGCTCGCATCAGGGATATTTTGGCCGATTTTTAATTGTCAATAACTAAAAAGCAAAACCAAAAAAGCAATTTCTTTATTCTTGATTTTCGCCTTATTTCGGCATCGAGAATCATCCCTTAAATTATGAACAATCTGTAGCCAAACACTCTGCTTATATGAGCTTGTAATAGATATGAGAGATTATACATATATAAAATATCGTAAAAATAGTCATCTTTATGCTTCCTAGCTATTAATCAGTTTCGTTTAATGCAATTAAATATAACACATATTAAATTGCTAATATGTAATTAGTGCAGGTAATTACATTTCAAATCCTTAAATTTTTTTCGTCCAAAATAGACATATTATCACACGTGTATTTACTTTTCACGTACATAGACGCATACTTATGTTTCAGTTTAACCTATTATGTACTTCTTTGCTTGGGATATAATATATTCGTTCACTGTATTATCGAAGAAGTAAAAGGTTGCAGGAATCTTATGATTTCTATTCGTACACAGTTGAGTTACTTCACGCCCCGCCTCTTCCACTGAAATTGAGGGGGCAAGCTACGCAGCAGTTGTATGTTGAAAATCGAACCGATGAGATGTTTTTAATGTCACTCCGCGTCAGGTATCGATTCTTCCAGTACTTCGTACGTTCTTTCACGCTTAACTTCGTTTAATTAATGTATGTACGTTCGTATTCAATAATGTTTAGCATTCTAATCTATTCTAATCTATTATCTGATCACCCCTTTTTCTAACGAGCTTTCAAAACGCAATTTGATTTTGTTTTATTTTTATATAATTTATTCTTTTTATACATTTATTTTAAAGCCTTCGTCTTCTTTTGTGCGTATTATTGGTCAATTGCGAGGGGAACTTGGATGCATTAGAGTGGATTAGAGAACGTTACGAAACTCGAAAGGGCGCTGTGATCAATGATGAATCCGATAACTTGTCGTGATGATTTGGTAACGTTTGATTTATTTTAATAAAGGCAAGTGTATTTATAAGTTTATTTCTTACGAATCATTGCTAACATTTATTCAAGCGTTTAATCGATATCTGCATTTTTAACGAATAATTAACGTTACTAATACGTAGTAAGACAAAATATGCGATAAAAATACGAAGATGAAACTAGGTTAAAGAATTCTGCGTGTTGAGTTTCGTTAATACGTTGTATGAGTATGTTAATTTGTTGAGTAAAAGTTTCGTTTTGTTTCTGCATTGCGCCTAATATAGCCTTAACTGTTGGGTCTATCCCACTACTAGTTTTTTTTTTTTTTTTTATTTATTTATTGTAAATTACAATCAATTCTTACAGTGAGAATTTTTAGTAATTTTTCTGGCGTGGCGCTGTGGCATGGATAATTATTTATAATAAGTAGATACTTATTATAGATAAATATGATTTATACAAAGTATTGTACATAATAAGTGTTACTTATTTAAATCTTGAGCTTAGGTCTAG